>CM053580.1:557229696-557259115 GCA_028627135.1 Pseudochirops cupreus
CTAGACCCATTGCCCAATCACAAAGCTACAAGGCACGGGCATTCCTGGAAAACAAGCCTGGCGCCACAGGCTCCACGTGACCACATTCAGCCTATTAGGGAACAGAGTATACTTTCAAATATCCAAGGGTCCTCAGAGTCACGTAGCCACTTTAGCAAAGGGCCTAGGGGCAGGGAAGATCTTCAGATTCCCATAACACACTTCTTCTTCTTTTTTATCCAACGCAATTTGTTGCACACTTGTCGTACGTAGAGGACAGTACTGTCTCCTAGCAGAAATTTTTTTGTTGTGGATGTTGAACTGTTTCAGCTATCTCTGACTTTCTGTGACCCCATTTGGGTTTTTCTTAGCAAAGATACTGGAGTGGTTTGCCATTTCCTTCACCAGCTCATCTTACAGATTTGGAAACTGAGGCAAACAGGGTTAAATGACTTGCCCAGGGTCCCATAGCTAGTAAGTGTCTGAGGCCGGATTTGAACCCAGGTACTCCTGACTCTAGGGCCAGTGCTCTATCCGCTGTGCCACCTGGATGCTCTAGGACAGCAATTCTCAACCTGTGGGTTGCGACCCCTTTGGGGGTCAAACGACCCCTTTGGGGGTCAAACGACCCTTTCACAGGGGTCACAGGGGTCACTTAAGACCATTGGAAAACATATATTTCTGATGGTCTTAGGAACCAAGACACTGCTCCTCTCTTTTTCTCCAGGTGGGTCCGCTCACATGCAGATATGCCCACATATGAGTATTAAAGGGTCAAGGCATTAGGAAGGTTGAGAACCACTGCCCTAGGAGAGTTTCAGTGAGACATAGCCCATGCCCTCATGGAACTTAGAGTTTAGTAGGGAGATGACAGATGAACAAATAATTGTTCCATGATCCAGGCCCTCATGGAGTTTAACATCTAGTAGAGACATGATATCTAGCCAAATGACTGTAAAACTAAATAATACATGATAAATGTATAAAGGTTGTAGGAAAAAGTGCAGGGTCAGGTCATAGTAAACCTGTTACCAGTTGTAGACATTAGGAAAAGCTGGTGAATGGAGCAGATGGCTTTTGCATTTGGCTTTAAGATGGATAGGAATCCAATGAACAGTAAAGACAAGAAGGACATTCCAGGCATAGAGATCATGTAAGCAAAGATAGAGAGACAGAAAAGTACAGAGAAGATACTGGAGATATTGAGGAATCATTACTCATCAAAGAAAGGGCTACATGAAGGAGAGTACTAGAAAATTGTGGTGTCCCCAGGTTGTTGAGAGCCTTGAATGGCTGGAGCTTAAACTTTATTTGGTAAGCATGAGAGAGCCATTAAAAGCTTTTGAGCAGAGGAATGAGATGGGCACATCTATGTATAAAGAAGCTGTATATCAGCCGTGAAAAGAATGAACTGGAATGGAAAGAGAGGGAATGTAGGAAGACATTAAAAACTATATCCATAGCTCAGACAAACAGCAATAACATCCAGTGCTAAGAAAATAGAAATGGAAAGGAAGAAGGACAAATGGGGATATTGCAGAGACAGAATCAAAATTTGGTGATTGAGTATTAGATTGGTTGGTTATCCTTCGTTCTCAAAGAGGACCAAAATGGTATCACTATATTAGAGTCAAGTTAGAGTGTGTCCTATTTTGACTGATCAGACCAATATGAGCTCAGAATGCTCTATCACAGGTAGGGCACAAACAGTCCACATGAACATTTGGGGTGGATTCTCTAAATTTGCACATCTCACATTTCTTTTGAGCTACTTCAATTCTGCTTTGCTCACAGAGCACAGTGCCTTCTTTGATATGAGTATGCCATGCTGGGGGGTCCTTTGCCAGTGTCAGATGCTGGCATGACATGGGAGACAGTGGGTATTAGAAGTGGGGGAAATAAAGAATCCAAGATGCACCAAGCTTTTGAACAGGGGGAGAGAGGATGGATGAATGATGGTTGACCAGACTCCTAAGTAGTTTCTATGCTGATGAAGCAGGAGATTTTATGCAGTCACATGTCTTTCTAGAAAACTTTGAGGTTTCCAAATCATTCTGGTAATGCCAACCCCCATTAGATAAGTAAGAGAAGCATTTTAATCCCAACTTTTAAATGAGGGAATGTAGAATCAGAGATTTGTCCAAGGTCATGTTACCGATAACTGTCAGAGCCAGGATTTGAACCAGCCCAAATCCAGCATTCTTTCCACTATGCTATGACTTTATCTCTAATTATTTGTAGAGCTATGCCCCCAAAAGACTCAAATACATGTGTCCTGTTATATAACAGATGCTCAAGAAATATTTGACTGATGTCAGACACATTTTTTGGAGCTCGAGAGAAAAATAGAAGCTGGATTCTCCCTTTTTGAAATTAGGACCCAAAGGGTTCAGACCAAAGTTCTTCCTGTGGGCAGCCCTAGGTAGGCTTAGAAGAGTCTAGAACGGTGATAACATTGTAGCCTGGATATTTAGGGACACATTGTAAGACTGATTTATGAGAAAGGTCAGAGGGATTAAAGGAGTCTTAGAGACATAGCCTTTATAACCTAGGTAATTAGAATATGTGACAATCAATTCGGTTCAGTTCAAAAGCATTTATTAAGGGTTCGTGGCACTGTGCTAAGTGTTACAGAATGCAAACCAAAAAAAACAAAACAGTTCCTGCTCTTAGCCTACCAAAACCATGCCAGGTTTGAAATCAGAAGACCTGGATTCGAATCCCACCTCTGCCGCTAACTACCTGTGTGATCTTGGGCAAACCACTTCATCTCTCTAGGCATCAGTGTTTATCTATCAAATGAAAGGTTTGGAATAAATAACATTCACTTCTCTAAATTTATGTCTTATAAACACAGGTAAGTAAATATACAGGACAGTTAGGTGACACAGTAGCACAAAGCCTGGAGTCAAGAGGACTTGAGTTAAAATCCAGGCTCAGACTCTTACTAGCTGTGTGACCCCACTTGCCTCAGATTCCTTATTTGTAAAATGAACTGGAGAAGGAAATGGCAGATCACTCTAGTATCTTTGCCAAGAAGACCTCCAATGGGGTCGGGAAGAGTCGGACCTGACTGAAATGACAGAACAACGACAAGAAGAAGTAAGTGTACAGCAGATATATTAAGTAATTCCAAACCATTTGAAGAGGAAGACAACTCTGGGGTCAGGAAAGGTCTCTAGTAGGAAGTGGTAAGCAAGAGAAATATTAAAGGAAAGTAAAGATGTTGAGAAGCAGAGTTGAAGAGAGAGGACGTTAAAAGTTCAGGAGCTGACACCTGTTGTCATTCCTCCTTCATTCTTGAAAAGGACCAATGACATCGCGACTTGTGAGTGAATTGGATTTAAGTGAGGCAGAGCTGCACAGAGTCGTCAGCCTCACTGTTTCCTCCAGAGTCATTGAAGTCCCGTGGCAGCACAAGAGTCGGGATGACTGGTGATGACCCAGCATGCAGTGGGGGGACCTTCTGGCACCTGTACAAAGGCATTGGGAATAGGAGGTGACACGAAGAGTTTGGAAAGCAGCTAGTGGTCTGATTGGCTGAGAACCCGAGAATGAGCCGGAAATTGAGAGAGGCACACAGAGGCAGTGAGGCAGAAAGGGAGGAAGGGAGAGAGGGAGGGAGAGAGACAGAGACAGAGAGATGGAGAGAGACAGACACAGACATAGAGACAGGGAGAGGGAGAGAGACAGAGAGAGAAAGGGAGGGAAGGAAGGAGGGAGGGGGAGAGACAGAGACAGATGGAGACAAAAACAGAGAGATGGAGAGAGAGACAGAGACAGACACAGGGGGAGGGAGAGAGACAGAGACAGACACAGGGAGGGAGAGAGAGACACACACACAGGGAGAGAGACAGAGAGAGAGACAGAGAGAGAGAGGAATGGAAGGGGGAGAGAAGGAGAGAGACAGAGAGAGACAAAAACAGACAGTGAGAGAGACAGAGACAGAGACAGGGAGAGGGAGAGGGAGAGAGACAGAGAGAGAGAGAAAGGGAGGAAAGGGGGGAGGGAGAGGAAGAGACAGAAACAGAGAGAGAGACGGACAATCAGGAGGAAAGAAAAAGAGAGAGGGAAGAGAGAAACAGAGAGGGAGAAAGAGGGGAGAAAGGGAGATAGGGAGAAAAGAGAGGAGAGGAAAAAAAAGAGGATTTATTAATCATCGTGTGTCAGGAGAATCAAATGAAATAAGACTGGAAAGGTAAACTGGAATCAGAGTATATAAGGTTTAAATTCCATCCTAAAGGGTTTGTATTTTCTCTTCAAGATAATAGGGAGCCATTGAAAGCGTCTGAATGAGGATTATCTTTTGCCTGAGAAGTTTATGAGTCAGGGAATTGTATGCAGCAAAAAGGGAGGACTTTCTATTAGCCATCCTTACATTTTCCCATCCAGAATGCTAGACAGCCCTGTGCCCAAACTGAGCCTCTAGTTATGAGATAAATGCATTAACTGCCTAGTGTTTTCCTCTTAACAGATCGGGCTTGGACAGTGCCTGAGAACCATGTCCCAAGGGACTATGGTGGGCTCAGAAACTAATCACAGGCTCTTTCCCTCACACCTGGGCTGCTCAGTGCCCGCCTGTCACTTGCCCGTCACCCTTCAGCAAAGCTGATTACTGGCAGTTTCTGCTGTGTCAGGAAGGACTCAGCACAACAAAGCCCAGGGGCTCAGGATGCAAAATTGAATGTGTGATGTGTGATTGGCAAACACGCACGCACACCCCCCCCCCACTGGAAGAGAAGTGATTCAAATGTTATTAGAAACAGCAGATGAGCTAGGCTGAGTGACAGATTAGCCAGAAGGGGTCTTCCTCTTCTTTATAAGATAAAACATGAACAAGAAGCATGAGGATTATTTAGTTGTTTTGTGTGTAGTGACTGAAACTCACTTATTACCCCTTGGACCTTGAGGGAGTCACATCATCCATGGGCAATGAGCAAGTTGAACTCAGTGACCACTGAGGTCCCCTATAGCTCTAAACCTATATGGCAGCTAGGTGGTACCATAGTGCACAGAGCAGGGTCCAGGGTTGAAAAAACTCATCTTCCTGAGTTCAAATCTGTCCTCACACACTTACTAGCTGTGTGACCCTGGGCAAGTCACTTCACCCTGTTTTCCTCAGTTTCCCCATCTGTAAAATGAGCTGAAGGAAAAAATGGCAAACCCCTCCAGTATCTTTGCCAAGAAGACTCCAAACTGGGGCCATAAATAGTCAGACATGACTGAAATGGCTGAACAACAGCACAGAAAAGACTAGATTTGGATTTCACTTACCACCTCTTTCACCTCTATGTCTTTGGGCAAGATCAATAGCTAACATTTATGTAGTGCTTTAAGGTTTGCAAATCACTTTATAAATCTTTTCTCATTTGATCCTCATAGCAACCCTGGGAGGTAGGTAATATTATTGTGCCCATTGTACAGATGGGAAACTGAAGTCGAAAGAAGGTAAGTGATTTTCTCAGAGTCTCACAGTTTACAGTTGTCTAAGGCTAGATTAGAACTCAGGTCTTCCACATTCCAGGTCCAGCACCCTATCCACTTTATTACCTGGTAGCCTCAAGGGCAAGAACAACTCACTTCTCTCTGGTCCTGAGTTTCCTCAGATATACAATTAGAGGGTTGAACTAAATAAAGCTGGTAGGTCTAGCAATAAATCTATGCTCCCATGTGCATAGATAAGTAACTAAATAAAGAATAAAGAGAGGCATTGCAAGTATTCTCCAGAGGGAGATGGTGTTTATCTGGAGAGGTCTCAAGTAGCAGGTGAAATCTTGGTTGTTCATCCTTTGTTCTCAAAGAGAACCAGAATGACATCACTAGAGGCAAGTTTCATTGTGTCTGATTGTGGCTGATCAGACCAAAAAGAGCTTGGAAGGCTCTACCACAGGTCCGGCACAAAAAGTCTTTGTAAACATTTGGGGTGGATTCCCTAAACTTGTTCATCCTGCATTTTCTTTGTACTGTTTCAATTCTGTTTTGCTTAGAGGGCAGCAGCTCTCATGCTGAGTGGTCCTATGCCAGTGTCTCCCATGTCACACAATCAATTCCAAAGTTCTCAAGAGAGACCTTGAGAGTGTCCGTGTATTGCTTCTTCTGACCATCATGTGAACTCCTGCCCTGTGTGCATTCTCCATGAAACAGTCTTTTTAGCAAGCAAACGTGTTGCATTTGAACAACGTGGCCAGTCCCCTGGAGTTGTGCTCTCTACAATAGAATCTGAATGCTTGGCAAGTTGAGTTTGAGTAAGGACCTCATTGTCGGGTACCTTATCCTGCCAGGGTATCTTCAGAATCTTCTTAAGACAATTCGAATGAAAACAATTCAGTTTCCTGGCAAGTAGGTGGAATCTAAGGTAGGCTTTGAAGGAATCCAGGAGAGGCAAGTCAGCTTCTTGTGGGCAAGAACTAACGGCTTCTTGGTTGATGGGCTATCTGTACCTATGCTGTGTCCCTTGATAGAATGTAAGCTTCTTGGGGGCTTTTATCTTTGCATATTCCCTTCTATACTAGCCATCTAACATATGCTTTTTTGAATTGTATTGAATGAAAAAGTAAGATGCACAGCTTTTTTTTCCCCTTTAATACAAATTAGCCCTTTCCCCAGAAAACACATGGAGAGTGATGGAAATCGATTGTAGTCATTTATCCTGCTCCCCTGCAACTAATCATTATTCTTCCTACCTTAATGACAGTTTGATTGGCTGAACGAAGCCGGCTTGCCTGAAGTTTGCTCAGCAGATTTGTCAGAGAACTATAATTAAAACTCCAGAGACTGAGGATACCCCTGGGACCAGGGGGCCATGTTACTTCTCCAGGGAAACGTTCCCCTTCTGGGAGCCAGGAGAGACTATCACAGCAATTCCCAGCCCTGCATTGGCAGCCCAATTGGGGTCTCCTGGCATCCTGAATGGTATTTTATCCAAATATTGTAAGTTCATTTAAGAAATTTATGGGGGAGGGAAAGGGAATAACCATATATTTATATGATCCAGCATTGTGATGAGCTTTTTACAAATTTTCTCCTTTGATGCTCACAACAAAAGATTATCCTACTATTAGTAGCATTTTACAGTTGAAACTGAAGCAAATAGGTTAAGTGACTTGCCCAAGGTCACACAGCCAGTAAGTGTTTTTTACCATCCAATATGGTTGAATATTCAGAATAGTAAAAGGAAACAATGTGAGGTCAAAAACAGCATTATGTCAAAGGATGAGGAACAAGCCGGGTTCTCATCGATTGAGAAATAAATTGTGCTGCAGGAATTTAATATGACTGGAAAATGAGAAATGACAAAGATGGGGAAACAAAGAAACTTAAGATTTATATGATCTCACAAAGAATGAAATAAGCAAAAGCAGGCACACATACACAATGACTACAGCAAGGTCTATAAAAAGGTCAATGAAAGCAGTGGTTCTCAACCTGTGGGTGGTAACCCCTTTGAGGGTTGAACGACCCTTTCACAGGGGTTGCCTAAGACCATCGGAAAACACATATTTCCAATGTTCTTAGAAATCGAGACACGCTCCTCTGTCTGTCTCTAGGCGAATCCGCCCACGTGCAGATACACCCACATAAGAGTATTAAAGGGTCATGGCATTAGGAAAGTTGAGAACCACTGAATAAAAGGAAGGAGGCAGCTAGGTGGCGCCATATTACATCAAGTGGCCTCTTCCTGAATTCAAATTCAGCTTCAGACACTAACTGTGTGACCCTGGACAAGTCACTTAACTTTGCCTCAGTTTCATCTGTAAAATGGCAAACCACTCTAGTTTCTTTGCCAAGAAAACCCCAAATAAGATCACAACAAGTTAAATATGACTATAAACAACTGAACAATAAACAAGAAAGTAGAAAACACCAGTAGGAGCCACTGAGAACAGATAAGGCCATAAACCTTCCTTATCTCAGTGGAGAGGTGGGGGACCAGTAGGGCAGAAAGTTGCATACCTTTTCACTGAGCTGTGTTGGGTTTCTTTTCTTCTAAACTATTATTGCTGTTAGTGATATTCCAAGGCAGTGAGGAGGGGCAGATTTGATTGTGGGAGCAATGGGATAGCAGAGAGAAGATATTCCATAACTTTGACATATAAACAAAAGGCATCAAACAAACTTATTTTTAGAAGAGAAGGGAATAAATATTTAAATAGCATCTACAGGCATCGTGCTAAGCACTTTTTACAAATATTATCTCCATTAATCCTGCTAGGTATATGCTATTATTATCCCCATTTTACATCTGAAGAAACCAAGGCAGATAGAAATGAGATGACTTTCCCAGGGTCTTCTTGCTAGTCATTGTCCAAGGACAGATTGGAACTCAGATCTTCCTGACTCTAAGCCTAGCATTTCATCCCCTGTGCCACCAGCTACCTCTAAAAGAAAAAAAAATGCTTTCTATTCTGACTGCTTCTGCAGGTCAGCTCAAGGTACCAGACACATGTTTTAAGAATGTCATAGATGAATAGGAGAGTTATGCAAGTAACTGGGCGAGGTAGTTCTAGGGAAGTGGGATGAGGAGAGAAGGGGATAAGTATTTATATAATGCCTATTCTATGCAAGACACTGTGCTAAGCACTTTTTAAAAAGATTAATTAATAACAACTGTGTGAGGTAGGTGCTATAAGAATCTATCATCATATATGAGATAATGCCAAAGAATGGGACATGGTTCCAAGAAGTTTAGGGTGAGATGGTCCTAGGAAAGCTATTGGGAGATCGCTCTAGGTAGAAAAGTACATGATTGTTTTCAGTAAGATTGTGTGTGTGTGTGTGTGTGTGTGTGTGATGATTCTAAAGAAGCCTAGAATGAAATGAGTCTGGATAGGGATGAGTATTGTGGTTTCAGGTAAGATAATATATATCAGGTATGATTGTACACACGTAAGTTTAGAGTTGGAAAGAACCAGTTTAGGTCATTAAATCCAACCATCTCATCTTACAGTTAAGGAAACTGAAGCTGATAAAGGTTATGGACTTGCCCAATGATTCCAGTAGCATTTGAACTCTCTTTTTCATTGTGCCAAGCCCACCATTATGACCACTATGGCACCTGAGGATTCTAGGTAGACTACAATGTGATGGTGCTAGGTAAGATAATGAGTAATTGTGTAAGAGCAAACACCCTAGCACACCCTGGATGGCTTGCTAGCACAAGTTCTTTGATCTGCTTTCTTAGAGGAAAAAGAGCTTCAAAGGTGTCAACAATCTTACTTTAATTAAACATATATGTCATTCCCTAGTTTAGGGGAAGGGTCAGCACCCTGAACGTGGAGAAAATAAAGCAGAGAAACACAGAAAAATTAGCACAGAGACCCAATAGACAGGGCTCCAACAGTCTAAACAAAGTAACAGATACATAATCACCAGACCAGGAAGCACCAACATCTGGGTTCTCGAAGCCAGGGGGCTCTTTAACAATAGCTACCCAGAGTCTCATCTGACCAAATCACAAAGACACATTCTTTCCATGAGTGAGCCTTCCAAAAAACATACCAACCTCCCAGGATATGTAGTTTTCACCTATAGACCCAGAGACAGAAGGCATCACAACCTATGTGACTCAACACAAATATGAATAGCCGGGGTTCAAAGTATATCGATCCTACAGATGTTTACAATTTAGCACGAGCCTGGGAAGCTGAACTCCAGAAAGACAAACAACAAAACTTTCACTCTGCTTGCACTTACAAATGGTTCTAGGTAGATGACTATTGGGTCTGAAGGAGGCTAATACAAGATGGCTCCAGGTAGACTAGCATTAAGTAGTTCTAGGTACATGATGGGTATGGTTTTAGGTGAGCTAATATGAGAGAGTTTGAGGGAGGATGACATGAGATGGTTCTAGATTAACTAATGTGAAATCATTCTAGATAGACTAGAGTGGTCTTCTCTGACATGGTTTAGTCTACTGACTCAGGGACCTGGGAAGTCAAGTGACAACTAGAGGCCAGAAAGGCTTCCTATAAGAACTGGTTCATTAGTCAGTCAGTCAGTAAACATTTATGAAGCACCTACTGTGTGCCAGACACTGTGCTGAGCACTGGAGATACTAAGAAAGGGAAAAGACAGTCCCTGCCCTCCAGGAGCTCATGATCTAATGGGGGAGACATGTAAACAGTTATGTACAGACAAGATATAGACAAGATAAATCCAGAAATTAACATAGGGAAGGTACTAGAATTAAGGGGGATTGGTAAATTCTTCCTGTAGAAGATTAGGGTTTGTCTGCATCATGAAATAAAGCAGGAGGCAGAGATGAGCCTAGAAAGCATTCCAGGCATTGGGAACAGTCAGTGAAGCTGAGCCATAAAGGAAGCTAGGGATTCTAAGAAGGGGAGGTGAGGAAAGAATACATTTCAGTCCCAGGGAACAGCTGGTGCCAAGGCCCAAAGAGAATTGGTAGGTAGATAGCCAGGTTCAGAGCATCATAGGTAAGCCAGTTTGGCTAGAATGTAGACCATATGCAATGGTCCCAGGAAGACTGGAGTAGTCTATTTCTAGATAAAATAGTGTTAGATTGTGTTAAGTAGGCAAATACTACATACTTCTCAGTAGGTTCCTGTCATATGCTTTGTCTTAAGACCCAGGGGCCATAGAAGTCAAAAAACTTGCCTACCATAGTACAAGTAGTCATTCTTAAAGGTGAGCTTTGAACCAAGGTCCTCTGACCCCAGAGTGCCCTAGGGTTCTTTCCACAATCACATTTGAAATTCCTGAAACAATAATGAAGAATCTTCTCCAGCACAAGTTCTTTGATCTGCTTTCTTAGAGGAAAAAGAGCTTCAAAGGGGTTAGAAACTGGTTAGAAACAAGAAAGGGAAGAAGAAAAAAATTCCATTACAAAGGACGTAGAGCCCCTGCCTCAAGATTCAATCAATGCATTAGTCATTACAGACATCCATAAAAATAAAGTGACCACACACATTTATGTTTCGCTTCATAGATGTGAAGTGAAAGCCAGTGACTTAGCTACAAAAAATGATATTATCGAGCCAGAAAGAATAATAGAGGAAATTGAGAATGCAGGAGGGAGAGCTATAATAGAATTGAACATTGGCATAAATATAAATCACAAAGGGAGATTGGTTTAATGGGAGGTGTGAGAGGCAGAAACTGAAGGTGTTAAAAAAAAAAAGATCACGGGCTCATATGGTAAAGAATCCTTTCAGTTCAAAAGCTTTGGACAAGAAAGGAGGGGGGGGAGATGAAATAAAACTCTTCTCAGACTCTCCAGATGTGGATTTAAAATGAGAAAAGAAATAGGTCATCATTAGAGAGCGTCTATTTCAGAACTTTTAAGTACCATATATTGATAAATAATCTTTACAAGCCTGTGGGATTGTGTTCTTCACTGGAGCGGGGGGAAGGGAAGACTCTCCCTTTTAAATGTAGTCCTTCATGGTAGAATATCTCAGGAGCAGGAACCTTGCAGGCAAGCCATTGACCGGTTTCTTATTTGCTTTACTTCTCCCCCGTCTTTCTTTGTCCATCATGGGTTTTAGGAAATTAATGATCTGGTCACAGATACCCAGCTGCTAGGCTCGGATGGCATTATCTTTTATTTATCTTCCAGGTCATATGGGGGCACAAGCATCAGGGAACTGCCAGCCCTCTTTTCCTGACCCCTGACTTGGAGGTGGCAACTAGGATTGGGGAAAGGAGTTTGGAGACACTAGGATTACTCTGGCTTTTGTCTGGGTTCCTATGGAGGCTAATTAAGGTAGGCTTTTTGGGATGGTTGAGTGGATGGCATGACATGAGTGTCTGCCTTCCTTCTAGTGCTAGGCACTGGACAGAAATCCTTGGGACTTTTTAGTGGGGATGGTACAGCCTGAGAAGAGACAGGATGAATTGATCATAGATCATTTAAAGGACTCCTGGTTGAAAATTGTTAGCCTAAAAGCATTTCATTTGGGACCCAGTGACTGAGGGGAGTTTTAAGAGGAAGTGGGGACTTGAAGAAACACTTTGGGTAAGCCAAGTTTTGGAATTGCATCTTCCCGCAGCTACAAGACAAGACCCCAACTTGTCATGAATGCTGGTCGAAAACTCCTCTATTTATTATTTGAAATTCTTCCAAAGCTGACGCAAACTTACCTTTCTAGACTTCTCATACATTACTCTCCTTCATTTTCTTTACACCTAAACCAGGCTTCTTGTTCACTCTCACACATAACATAGCATCTTCTGCCTCCGTGATGTTGCAAAGGCCATCCACCATGTCTGGACTGCACTCTCTCCTCCTAGCATCCCTAGTACCCTACAAAGCTCAGTTCAAAGACCACCTTTTCCAGGATGACTTAACTTTCACTATTTGGTCTGGACTTTTATGTGAACATTATCTCCCCTAATAAAATGTGAATTCATTGATGACAGGGACTACTTTATTCCTGTCTTTGTACTCATGATGCAGAGTGTCTAGCATAGAAAAGGTACTCAATAAATGCTGAATGAGTGACCGAGACTCTAACAAAAGAAAGGATGGTTGAATGCATGAAACAACATTAAATGGTGGAAGAAGGCAAACTTATTTCTGCCAAGGGAAATATGAAAAGGTAGTGTGGCTTAGTGGACAGGGAGTTATGATATCTGGATTTTATGGCTGCTGCACTTACGGCCTATGGCTGTTGTAAAAATCAAATGATTAAATGTTTAGAAAGCACCTAACTCAGTGTCTGGTGCACAGGGCTTTAATAAATTTTAATTTAAAAAAAGCCTCTTTCCTTCCTTCTTCCTACTACCTTTGGGTACGTCATTTAACATTATCAGGTTGTTGTGAAGATCCAATGGATAAATATTTGTAAATTACTTACTTAGCACAGTACCTGGTATATAGTAGGCACTTAATAAATGCACTTTTTTCTTCCTACTAACTTCGGTTAAGTCATTTAAACTCCTTAGTGTTATTGTAAAGATCCAATGGATAAATATGTGTAAGTGCTTAGGACAGTGCCTAGCACAGAGTAGGCACTTGATAAATGCCTATTTCCTTCCTTCTACTAACTTTGAGTAAGTTATTAAACCTCATTAGACCACACCCCTAAAATGAGATGGGGGAGGGGAGAGAAGTTTCAGATTAAGGGATCTATTCAGTTCCTTTTGTCTCTAAAATGTTAGGAGTTGAATTTATCTGAGTTGGTTGAGGGTAGTTCTTGTTGTTTCTGATTCATTTAGTTTTGTCCCACTCTCCATGACCCCATTTGAGATTTTCCTAGCAAAGATCCTAGAGTGCTTTGCCGTTTCCTTCTCTGGATCATTTTACATATGAGGAAACTGAGGCAAACAGGGTTAAGTGTCACACAGTTAGTGAGTGTCTGAGGCCACATTTGAATTCAGGATGGTGAATCATCCTATCTCTAGGCCTGGTGCTCTATCCACTGTACCCTGACTGAGGGTATAAATGGACAAAAAGACAAAGGGCTAGTTACGTAAGACTTCCTTACAACTTTCAGAAAGCAAGGCACTCTACCAAACACTCTTTATATTTTGTCAGGGGTGGGGAGGGCACTTAGAAATATGAAAATAGGCAGGGATTAATGGATACTTCTTTGAAAGATGTAATATAAAGCATAGATATTCCTAGAAACCATTAAAGATGGGCCTCATGTCACATGTGGATTGGTTAAAGCCATCTGGGGCATTTAACCTGGGGAAAATAAGATTTAAGAAGAACATGATAGTTGTCTTCAAGTATTTAAAGGGAAGTCATTGGCAGAAGGATTAGACTTTTTGACTGGGTCCCAAGAGGGGCAATGGACAAGAGGCAGATTTAGGCTTGCTTTCAGAAAACAAAAAACACACTATCACTTTGAGCTGCCTAAAAATGGAAAACAGAGTATCAGAAAGTCATGGATTCCCCATCTCTGGAAGTCTGTAAGCCAAGGCTGGATGAGTACTGGTCAGGGATACAATAGAGAGGAGATTCAGGTCTAGATTGGACTATGTGGCCTCCATAATACTCCTATGAACATTCTACCCTGAAAGCACTAGGCATTTAATAAATGCCAAATTGAATTCCCTTCAAAAAGCATTTATTAAGCATCTACTACACAGAAGCACAGTGCTATATTCTGGTGACACAAAGATCAATGAAAAACTATATTTACCTTACATTCTACTGGCAATATGCAATATTTCATGAGTTAGAGAAATACAAGCGAGAAAAACTAAAGGCATTAGAAAAAGGTTCCTATAGGAAGTAATGCCTGAGCTGGGCCTTGAAGAAGTTTGGAATTGAGTAGAAACAGTCACCTGGCTTCAGATGGTTTACATTTTACCAGAGTGTCTGGAGGAAGGAGGGAGAGAGAAGAAAGAGGAGAGAGAAGAGATAGAGACAGACAGACAAGTAGTCAGAGTAAGAGAGCTAGATAGATACAGAGACAGACAGATATATAGAGACAGAGAGAGACAGACAGACTGAGACAGAGGCAGCTAGACAGACTGACAAGGATAGAGACAGGCAAATAGACAGAGATACAGAAATTGATAAACAGAGACAGAGATAGACAAATAAACTGACAAAGACAGAGATAGACAGAGACTGAAAGAGTCAGAGAGAGACAACCGGAGATGGACAAATAGAGACAAACAGGCAGAGAAAGTGGGGAGAAGCACTAGCCACAAGGAGGTTCAGGAAAATCTTCTTGTAGGAGGCCGCTGAGCCTTAAAAGGATAAAGAATATAATTGAATCCAATCTCATTGAATCTAGAGAATAGGGTACATATTTTCAAGTGATTAGATGGTAATAAACTGAATAGTGAAGTCAACCTGATGGCAACAGTTTACAGGAAGAGCAGTCTTTACAAGTGGGCAGAGATCTGGGGTTTTTCATGCAGACAAGTACAAGGTGATGCTTTGGTACATTTACTAACTGTTCATCATCAGTGAGAAGCAATATTGTATAGTGGGAAAAAAACAGGCAATATCATTGAGTACAAAGTCCCCATGACTACCAGAAAGACAGCCCAGCATAGGGGGTAGAGAGAAGGCCTTGAAACCAAGAAGACCTGTTCACATCCCAGCTCTGCACATACAGGCTGGGTGATGCAGGGCAGGTCATTTAACTTTTCATCGTTCAAGGTAAATCCCCGACTATAAGCTGCAGAGCAGTTGTTGAATTGTATTGTTAGAGGAAATTTCCTCATCTGTGACTTCCTTAGATTAATGAAATCAAAGGGCATGGGGGAGGCGAGATGTGGGGGAGTATGAGTGGGTGATTGTTGTGTACATACCTCCTATAAGTAAAGGGTGTCTCTAAAGCTTAAAACTGCATTAAGACTTTGGAGATAGCATATATGTAGACATATATGTGTGCATATGGATAGATGGATGGATGGATGGATAGATAGATGGATGGATAGATAGATAGACAGATAGATAGATGGATGGATGGGTAGATGGATGGATAAATAGGCAGAGAAACAGACGTATAGACAGACAGAGATAGAGAGAGAGAAATTGATAAACACGAAGACAGAGACAGAGATAGACAAGTAGACTGACAAAGACAGAGATAGAGACTGAAAGAGTCAGAGAGAGACAAACAGAGATGGATAGATGAGACAAACAGGCAAAGTGGGGGAGAAGGTACGTAGATATATACATACACAAACACACCAAAATAGAGAAAAGGATTAAAATCAGGAGAACTTATCATGGATTGTTCCAGTTACTGCATAGCTTGTCTGACTCATACCCATTCATTCTGTGCATGAATAGTAATGATAATAATAGTTCACATTTATATAGTTTTACATCTCTCTCTCTCTCTATATATATATATATGCTTGTGTGCACATATGTACATGTATATATACACATATATATAATCTCACTGAAGTCAGACACACAGTAACATGATTTCCCTGCATTGTCATCCCTCTATTTCAATTCATGTTTTAATAACTTGTTATCAATTAGATATCAAGTAGACACATGCCCATGCACTGGGGATACAAAAGTAGACAGTAAGGATACAAAAGATAAAAGGAAGAACAGTCCCTGCCTTCAAGGAGCTTTCATTTTACTATATGAGCTTGGCTTCCTGTGGAATGCACCACTTTAGGTTAGAGTAGACTCTGGCTATGACCACTCCTTTTCCTCTTCCCGCCATATTGTTTTCCCTGAATCTCCATTAAAGAACATAAGAATTCTTTCACTTTAATTCTCTGACTTTGTGGTATTTTTTAGATTTATGTGTGCTTTACTTCAACATTTCAAAGATCTGTGACTCCATCCAGGTGGTGCCCCCTTCTGTCTTCTCCATGAATGAGGCTCATTGCCAGTGGACTAACCACCAAGTGTTGGGTTTTTTTTTTCATCCATAGACATTCAGGAAGATATCCCTAGACTAGAAGGGTTTGAGTAACACATGTCCAATACTATGTCCTATAAGTGCTCAAAAGCTTAGGATATAGGTCAATTGATCGGCCAACATTCACCCTGCATCTTCTACTGCCTGTGATCTGGTCTCATACCTAGGATAATCTATCACTTGATCTCCAGCAAGGTTACTACCTACATGGCCAATTCCTTCCTTTTCTTTCTCTGAGTGGTGCTTCCCTGATTCGCTTTGACTCATGGTTCACTAATTCAAATATATAGTTAAATTAAATCAGTTCTTATTATTTGTGGATAGAGAGCTGACCTCAGAATCAGATCTAGATTCCAATCCTGCTTCTGGCACATGTTTCCAACTGTTTGATGCTGGACAAGTCACATAAAATCTCAGCATCCCCAGGCAATTCTCATTCTATCAGCTGCAGAGCAGGTACTAATCTGCATTGGTAAGTAGAGTTTTATCTTCCCAACTGGGAGTTTCTATACCAATTAGAGGACCCTGCCTCCCAAGTAAATGCAGACTAAAATCACAAGCATTATTTGCATATAGCCTAGATTATGTATTCCATTCGCTTCAGAGATCATGTCCCTCTTGAGGCAGAAATTCCTTTCACATTGGAGTCTTTTTCCCTTCCTTCTTTTCATGTTAACCTAGCAAACTCCAAGGAGCTTCCCATTGTCCATGGACCGCTCCAAGAACTGAGGTCTAATGGAGAAACTTACATGTGGTATTTCTGCCAACCTCTCAGTGTTCCCGTCTTATGCCACCATTCCCTTTAAGTGTGACTCCACCATCACAGCTGTCCTTCAAGGTCATCAGTCCAATTCAAGTCACTTACCGCATACACATACACTCATATGCAGATATGAACACATGCTGCATGCACACAAATATGTGTGTAGATATATACACACTTTTATTCTTTGGACTTAATCTATGATTTCATTGGTGTAGGAAGCTGTCAGAGATGAATGTACTCTACTAGTGCAGATTGTCACGTGACCCACAATTTTTATTCTTAGAGAGTTGCCTTGCGACACCAAGAGGCCAAGGGCACCTGTCCAGAGTTCCACAATCAATATGTGTAACAAGTAGGACTTAAACACATCTTCCTGACTGTGAACCCAGTTTTCTGTATTCACTATGGAGTATAATGAATAGATATGCATATAGCTATGCATATATATATATGGGTATATATATATATATACCCATATATATATACATGTGTGTGTATACCTACACACAAACACACAATATGTAGCCATATCCCTACCAATGCATATATATGTATTTGTTCATATGTGTGTGTGCATATACATATGTATATTGTGTACGGGGCAGTCATTAGAGCACCAGGTCTGGAGTAAGGAGTTCAAATCTGACCTTAGACACTTACTAGCTCTGTGACCCTAGAAAAGTCATTTACCTTGTTTGTCTCAGTTTCTGTATCTGTAAAATGAGCTGGAGGAGGAAATCACAAACCACTCTAATATCTTTGCCAAGAAACCCTCAAATGGGATCCATGAAGAATCAGACACAAATGAAAAAAACTAAACAACAACATAGGCACATATACTCACTCACACACTCACATATATACCCGTAGCTCTCATTCCAGTCCTCTATACACAGTAGGCATGCTCATGTGTGCCTCTGTGTGTATATATGTGAGTTATGGGGGTATGTTTACTGGTGTCAATCCTCCCTCCACCAATCCAGGTGATAACGCTGTTTTGGCTTAGTCAAAGGTCATTGAGAATTATCACGATGGAAAGCTTCATTATTCTGTGTCCAACCTGGCTATGAGACCCTTCAAACTTAACGAGGTCACAACATGAAAAATGGACACTAAGTCCTTGTTTAAGACCTTTGCAGTTTGGTAGGATGAAGCTGATTTTGGGCCACACTGGTATAACCTTTGAGAAGCCAAGCTCCCCCAACACCATAATAAGGCACTAGAAAACTGCATGGTAGGCCTGTAAGTGCATGGATGTGTCTCTGCATATATACATATGCATATATATGAATACATATAGGTGTGCCTATGTGTTGTGCATTGTGTATATGTGTATATGTGGGCAGGTTGGGTGCATATTTACCCTGACATCACAATGAGGCAGGGAAGGATTGCGTGGAAGACTGAGTGGGACTTGTGAATGTGTATATGTAGATGTATATATCTGTGTGTATGTGAATGTTCATGTGCAAATACATCTGTATTTGTACATATGTGTGTATGCATAGAAACATTCTGTGCATAATTTTTGCATTGTAATAAAGTCAGTGGGTTTGTATATGTGTACATGTATACACATATAAAGCATGTACAATCTATATTCTTTTTTACTACTTTGACCCTCTAAATTGTAATAATATCTAGACAGTTTATTTGTGTGTGTGCATTATGAACACACACACGCATATACACAACATGTACAATCTATATTGTCTTTCTGCTAAAAAACTCTGGCAAGTCCTGAGATACTAAGCCTTCTTTCTGGCTAAGCATTTTAAAAAAGCATTTGAATGTGACAGATGATTTCTTAAACAAAGTTATACAGTGATTTATTGCCTCAGAGTGCAAGCCATCACCGCCTGCCTGGCTGCCCAAGTCCCCACATTTCTGATCCCAGTCAGTGGGTCCCATCTGATTGCCCATGATCTGAGTTCAGTGGAATGGGGCAGGCATGGTGGAGGAGGAAGCCAGAACAGAGGCTCAGAGCTAAAAGGAGAGATGGGCTGATAGCAGTCAAAAGAAAGCAAATGAAAAGAGAGAGCGCTAGTGCTCCAAGATTATATCTATAATGCAAGCTTGGCAACCAACCCATCCCTTTGTCCATGTCTTACGTTATTCTAACTCTATGCCCTGTGATTTCTGCCAGAAATTTATGATTGGTAGAACTATCCTCCTTCTCTGGCTACAGATTTTCCTAAAGCACTTTTGTCTGATTCCCTCTGATGTATTCATGACCCTTATCTAAATGAGAAAGGAACCAACTCCTACCAATTCAGGAAAACCAAAAGTATAATTTTCAGTGTGAGCATTTACACCTCAGATATCAGCAAACATTGCAAATCAAGACTTGTGGTTTTCTAAATCGATATGCACTTTGACAATCTTGGATTAGAGATATCCTGGTGGGACAGTGTTTTCGATGAATATAGAGTGGCCACTATTCTGTAACTTATACTTTCCAAACTTTTCCGAGGGCATTGATAGATTAGGTGACTCACCCAGGACCCCACACTTATGAGTCAGAGTCAAGGCTGGAACTCAGGTCAATCTGATTCTAAGGCTGCTTCCATAGTCACTATACAATGCTGTCTCTATAATATTATTATTAATATTAATTATCATGTGTTCCATATGTAAAGAAAGCCCCCCCTTGGGGCTCTCTTGGCAAAGATATTGGAATGGTTTGCCATTTCCTTCTCTCCAGCTGATTTGACAGATGAGGACAATGAGGGAAGCAGGGTGAAGTGACTTGCCTAGAGTCATACAGCTAGTAAGTGTGTAAAGCTAGATTTGAACTCAGTCTTTCTGACTTCAGACCTGGTGCTCTATCCACTGCCCATATTGGGAATATAAGGAAAGGAAAAAAAAATTCCCTACTCTCAAGGAGCTCACAGTCTAATGGGGGAGACAACAGGCAAACAGTTAGATACAAGCAAGCTATAAACAGGACAAACTGTAAGTAATCAACAGAGAGTAGGCTCCAGAATAAAGAAAGATTGATAAAATCTCCCTATAGAAGGTGGAATTTTATCTGGGACTTGAAGGAAGCCAGGAGATGGAGATAAGGAGAGAGAGCATTCCTGAAATGAACAGTCAGTAAAAATGCCTGGAGCTGGGAGATAGAGTGTCTTGCTCAATGAACAGCAAGGAAGTCAGTGTCACTATATCTCAGGGTACTAGAGATGGAGGGGGAGGGCTAAGTGTGAAAAGGCTGGAAAAACCATTTTGGGATTATCCATATATTTTCCATATTCCTTTTGAATGTATGGAAATGAATGGCTAGAAGGAACGGTACTGAGGCAGTCTGTGCCCTGGGAGGAAGTTTGTGTTCTGTTGACGTCCAATAGAACTGAGCTACTCAAATCCTCAGGCCCCCTTCAAAGGTAGAATGCTTCATTTATTTCCAAAAGGCCCTCACCCTTAAATCTTATTGCCTCTGTCTTTGCCCCTTACAACCTTCCAAAGTAATGAAGTATAAAAGGAACTCATCCTGACACGTAAACATCATCCATGTAAACAAATTGTATATATTAAAAATTATGTATTTTATACATAATATACATAATGCATTGAAAATTGTGTCTCACTTTTAATAGTGATATACAAGATATGTGAAGGGCAGGAAAAGACTAGAGTCATAAATATTTAGGGGCCTTAATAATACCAAAAAGGTAACATAGCATTAATAATTAGCAGCTCGGCCATAACTACCTATCTTAATAAAATCATTATGAGAGTTCTCGACCTGCAAATTGATAAAGGTGTCCTTGATTAAAGCATTAGTAAGGAACAAGTAGGGTTTTTGCAAGTGATGTTCCACAATTGATTGTATATTTATCTTTCACAATTAACTAAAAGATGCAGAAAATATTTGTCGCTGTTCACTCATTTTGGACTCTTTGTGACATCATTCGTGGTTATCTCGGCAATTTATTGAAGTGGTTTGCTATTTCCTTCTCCAGCTCATATTAAAGATGAGGAAAGAAGGCAAACAGGGTTAAGTGACTTGCCCAGGGTCACACAGCTAGTAAGTGTCTGAGGCCAGATTTGAACTCAGAAAGACTTATCTTCCTGATTCCATGCCCAATGTGCTATCAACTGTGCCACCAGTGTACCCATATAAAATTTAAGATTTTACAGTGCTTATTATTTGTTGGCTAATAAAAAGCACTTGATTCTGCAGAACAAAATGCTGTATTCAAGGCTTTATTTCAACAAGGTATCTCTTATCCCTATGTCAAGATTGTTCAAGATCTCCTCAGAAAATATAACAACAGAAATAGCTCTTTATTAATAAACATCAAATGAGGCATACTCACTGAAGCTGTTAATCACGATGATGGAGGGGATTCAGTGCAAAGGCCAAGCTACACAAAGGTTCCCTGTGGATGATAAGGCCCTTCAGATCCTTTTGCTTCTGGGGGCCAGTGAGTTGACTGAATAAAACCTCCTGGAAAATAACTGTAATCACCCCAAGGAATTTAGCCTGCCTATCAACACAGAAAATACCAAGTGGATGAAAAATTACTATTACCCAGATTTCAATATGCATTTGGATGAATATTCTATGAAGATTTTCAAACAGTATGTATACTGGGTTCAAATAGTGCGGATGAATAACTAGTTATATCCAGAATTGGACAGGAGAAGGAAAGTAGGTTGAAATGCTTTGGGGAAATCACAAAGCTCTTTTATGTACCCTAAGCTTTCCAGAAAAACAAAGTCCCATCTTTTCAATATTAATATGTGACCAGTTTTGCTACTTTTCTGACTGACTCCAAAAAACTAGTCTAAACTCATCCAAAGATGAGTCTCAACACAGGGCAATGAAGGGGCAAATGGGTGGAAGAGGGAGGGAAGGAGAGAGGGGATTAAGCAAGCTACCACACCTAAAAATACAAGGTACCACAGGCCTATGGAAAGGACTGGATGGGTGGAAAAGACTCATTGGGCATTAAAAGAATGGCCTAAAATAAATTTCAATAACTTCCTGTTAGAGTTTCTCAGGAGGTTGGCATATTTAAATCTTCAAAAGGATATAATTAGTTTATGTGATAGCCAAATAGTCACGGCCACATTCCATCTCCTTTTTGTACTGTCCAAACATTTCCAATCATTCCCTTGATGGGGGTCATATTCTCCAATGAAGAAATCCTCTTTCCTCCAATCAGCTCCACTCATTGGACCCAGAACACGGAGACCTCTTAAACTTACAGGGTCACTTCCAAGCCTGGACACATCCACTTTGCAGAACAATATTGTATCATCAACCCAGGAAACAAAAAACAGAAAAGGCAGCCAGGGACCCAGGTGCAGACTCATTTATTTGAGTCACCTGGTATAGGTGTGGTCAACATAGTATTGGAGTAAAAGAGGACTGGACATTCCCCACCCTTCACTGGAAATCTAAAACTTAAATGGTATCACCTGAGGGGTTGAAGGGGGGGGGTGGGAGAGAGACAGACAGAGACAGAGAGAGATGGAGAGAGAGAAAGAGAGAGAGAGAGAGAGAGAGAGAGAGAGAGAGAGAGAGAGAGAGAGAGAGAGAGAGAGAGCTGATAGCTGGCTCCTGTTAACTGAAACAGCATCCTTAACCTCCACCATGTTTGGGGGAAGGAACAAAGAACCACTCACACCAAAATGAAAAGTTTCTAAGTCTCTTCAGCTTTGACCCACCAGATGGTAGTAAGCAATTAGGAAGTCTGTCAGAAACCCCCATTCTTAGTCACCTTGTCCCTGGATTCCCAGAATTTTCCATAGGAGCTCCAGGTATATACTCTCCCTGATGCCTCAATAGGCCAATCACTGTTTCTCCTTGTAATATTGCACAGTTTGGCGTGATGGATAGAGGACTGAAACAGTCAGTCGGCAAACATTCATTAAGTGCTGACTGTATGCCAGGCCTGTGCTAAGCTCTGAGAATCCAAAGGAAAGCCCAAAACAGGCCCTGCCTCAAGGTACATACATTCTAATACATTGGGGTGGAAGGATAGAAAGCAACATGTAAATAGCTGGAAAAATACAAGATATGTACTGAGCAGAGGAAGGTAATCTGAAAGGGGAGGCATTAGTAGCTGCGAGAACTGGGAAAAGCCTCCTGCTAGATGTAGGGTCTGAACAGACTCTTGAAGAAAGCCAGGAAGCCAATTAGCCAAGGTGAGAGGGAAAAGCATTCCAGGTACAGGTGAGGGCCATTGCAAGACCAGTGCAGCTGGATCACATAATGTGTGGAACATAATAAGGTGTAAGAAGAAGGGGCGGGGGGAACCAAAAGACTTTGGTTCAAATCTCACCTCTGACATGTAGTGGCTGTGTGACCCTGGGCAAGTCACCAAACCTCTCAATGATTTAGGCAACATTCTGAACCAATGAGCTTGCAGAGAATGTGTGGGCTTCCTCACCTGGAAGTTCTCTGTAGCAGTAAAATCATAGATCTAGTCCCTATGCCTCTAAATCTCTCTAATCCTCTATTAAACCAGGAGTCCCATGAAAACAGGGACCCCCTCCATTGCCCTACACAGTGCTCTGTGTCTGGTGGGCATATAATATACATTTGTTGATTGAATAAATATTAGAGAAATGAATTCCTAACTAGAGCATGGTCTTGAAATGGGCAAAGGACCCCCTCCCAACAATTCTTTTGTTCAGTGCTTTGAATACTTCTCTTGAGCAATAAAAGCTGTGCCTCTACTCTAAGGTCATCATGTCTAGTGAAAATAACCATTTTCCAAAGGTTATTATCTTGGTGACTTGAAAAAAAAATGAATGCATTTTCTGCATTCTGCAATTTCTTGTTCCTTTTCATTTTTTTTTTAACTCTGAGTCCTCTGACTTATCTCAGCTGTGCAGCATGAAAAATAGGGCTATCATTTCCATTTTTGTATTGAAAACTTAGTTTTATCTCCTAGACAGTATATTTGTATGGACATTTTGTAGAAGAAGGAGGGATGCCTAGGAGAAAGAAAGACAGCTATCTGACCCATGTTCTTCAAATGATATTTTCTTTCAACCAAAAAAGCTCAAATGAGCACCTACTGTATGCTGAGTACTCTGATGTTCACACTAAAAAAAGAACTGGGATCATGGGAGTTAGAGCTGGAAGGACTGGAAACCATTTGCCCCAACCCAGTTATCTTACACATAAGAATACTGAGGTCCATAGAATTTCAATGCATTGCCCAAGAAATAGCAGACCTGGCATTCAAACCCAGGTCTTATGATTCCAAATGCTATGTTCTCTCCAATATATCTCCCAATAGCTCTCAAGAGGAAACAAGCATAATGTTTTGTAGGTTAATTACCTATATGTTTTGTTTCCCATTTCAAGATTTAGACTGATTTCTTATGTAATTATTTGTCAATCTTGGGTCCTCAAGCTCCACCCCACCCCACCTAACCCTGCTACCCCAATCCCAGAGCTTGGAAATAATCAGCCATTAATGCATTTAGACTGTGTATCTTAAGATACCCATTTTAATTTCAAAGAGACTTTTGTCATTGTGGATCTGAAGCTGACTCAGTGCCCTAGTGTTTGGGGTAGACAGGCAGCAGGACTGAGCAAAAACCTTAACCACTGGGAGTTGGGTGTTATAGAAAATGTTGGACCCTTGGGTTAGTCTTACAATTCTATGATTTTGATTAGAGCTGCAAAATGATGTCAGGTTCCCACTATTGCTCAAAAGTTGTTGCTGATTCTGTTCCTCCTTCTCCCTATTTTCTTCCTTTTCTCTTCCTTATTTCTTCTCTTCCTTCCTCCTCAGCCTCTTCTTTCTCCTTCCCCTCATTCTCTTTCTCCTTGGCTTTCCTCTATTCTCACTCTTCTTCTTCTTTTCCCCTCCCCATCTTTCTCCTTCATCTTTTTCTCCTCCCTCCTCTTCCTTCTTTGTGTCATGGGCCATAACATTTACACATTTCATGCCAATAAAATGAGAGACAACTTTGAGCAGCCAGAAAATTTACTAGTGAAATAGAGGGTTCCCTAGCACAATAAATTTTGATGGTATCATTGGAAAAATAGAAAAAAACCTAGAAGGAAATGTCCTAACAGTCCTTCCTATTGATATACTTTGTCATGAGTTGACCAAAGCACTCTTAAAGGATGACAAGCCAGGGGAACAATGCAAGAGGAAGAAGATCTATTTAGAACTCACGTGGCCATGAAAAAATGTTAATATGTGTCTGAACTCAGAGTGAATACAGTCATATCAGTTCCTGTCAAATGCTCCTAAATGAGGGAAGGAGTTGGACTAAACTTCCAGATGTTTCCAGACCCAGGAATATGCCTTTTTCCTGGAAAGTAGTTGGTCAAAGAAGACTCTAATCAATTTGATAGACCCTGGAGGGGTCTCCAATAAAGACTTCTTCCCTTGAGTCTCAACCAACTAACAAAGGAATTCCATGTATTTTCCCAGCAAACAGTCAGTGAGCAAGACCACTGGCCATGCATGAATACCCCTCAGATGTCTCCAAATAAGAGCTCATGCCAGCTCATACAGCCTCATTGGGTTATTTGGGGAACTCAGCAAATTGGTCAGCAACTAGCCTGAACATTAAATTACATCACATTCTCTTTTAAGTTATAATACATCTCCTTACATACCCAAAGATTTTTTAATACAAAATGATCTTCCTAAGAAACTGGAAAGATAGTGTTTTCCGTAATCCCCTCTAGTGTGGAATGGTGAAAAGAGTATTAGTACTGGAGTCAAAAAATTTACATCCAAATCCAAGTTCTGATGCTTCTTGGCTTTGTGAACTTGAGCAAATGACTTCACTTCCCTGGACCTCAGTTTTCTCATCGGTAAAATGAGGGGGTTGGACAAGATGACCTTTAATGTTCCTTCTAGATCTAAAACTTTGGTCCTTTAGAGTATGGAGCTGGAAGGAACATTAGAGGTCATTGAATCCAACCACTTAATTTTTTACAGATGAAGAAATTAAGACTTAGAAAAGTCAAGAGACTTGCTTAGGGGTTATAATGCTGCTAGAGAAGATTGGAAGTAGGAATTGAAGGTCTTTCTGATTCCCAAACCAGTAACCAATATTCACTATGCCATGGACCTGAGTTTCATCTTATGTGCAAATGAAGATCTATGTCTATGGCTGATCAAAGCTGGGGGGAATAGAGTTGGTAACTCAAGGAGCTGTCCAGGATCTCAGAGAAGAGTGAAGGTAGTCTGTGATCAAAGAAACTATGTCCTTGAATTCTGACAGTGGGTGAGCTAGGAAACATCAGCTTTTACTCACTGCAGATGCCCACTTTTCTAGAAGCTAAATTAGTGTAAAGGGTCCTATTACACTCAGAGGATGTTTGTGTATGAGCTGCAGCTCTCCCCTAGGGTGATATTTATTGGGAACTACCCAGCCATTGCTAGAAACAATTTAGGACATACAAAAGGCATTACTGGAAACTATTCAGAACCTACAAAAGATGCTGACCCTGTTCTCTAGGCAATGTATCTCTCTTCCATTTTCATGTTAAGTTTGCTAGAAGCCAGGCCATAAGACCAAGAAATATGCTTTGGGGATGGCTGTCACCTGGGTTTGCCTTCATCTGAGAGTGACTTAGGAATGGAGGAGGAATGAAGGAAAAATGAGTCTAAGTATGTGTTTATGAGGATGGGGATCTGGGTGTCTGTGGATTTTAGAACAGCATAGCCAGGGGTAGGGAACCTGCATAGACTTATTGAAGTTTAGCAAGTTAGGGGTACTACAACCCAAATCTTTCCATCTTACAGATGAAAATACTGAAGCTCAGAGACAATAAGTGACTTTTCCAAGGTCATAGAATGAGTTGGGAGCTGCACCAGGCCTAGTACCCAAGTGTCCAACCCAAAAGTACAGTGATCAGTCAGTCAGTCAACAAGCATCCATTAGACATCTACTATGTTTGACGCCCAGTGCCATGCACTGTGGATATAAAAATAAATATCAAACAGCTTTTGCCCTCAAGGAAGTTGTAGTCTATTGAAGAAATACTCCAAATAGGAAATAAATATAGTTCAAAAAAGATTGGGTTAAGGGTAGGCATGCCAAGGAAGTTCTGGCTTATGGACATTTTGACCTTCTTAAAGAAAATAGCCTCAAATAAATGTATTGAAAATCTATAGGTGGAAAGATGTTTTGTATGACTTCACAAGTAAAATCAATACCACACTGCTTGCCTTCTCAAAGGATGGGAGGGAGAGGGAGAATTTGGAACTAAAAAAAATTTTGAACGAATGTGTTAGAAATTTTTTACATGTGGTTGGGGTAGATTTAATGAAATAAACAAAAATACATATGCATGTCTTCTCTCTATATGTGTGTGCAAACATACATATAGGTATATATGTACATATATACACACCTACATACATGTGTATATGTACATGTATACACACATATATACATGTGTGTATGAAATGGTATACAGGGCACACCTTCCCTTAAGACTTAGCACTTAGAAAATAGGGCCAAAATTCTCATAGCAAACGAGGTACAGAAGTGAGAAGCATCTTAGAATTCTATAGAAGGTGATGGGTTCGCAAATGCAGGATAACAGTTCAAATGTCAGCTCTGTTAATAGGATTTGAGGTAGCTGGTAAAGGGGCTATGTTTAGAATCAGAGAAACTGAGTTCAAACCCCAGCTCTAACTCGCTACCATGATGAAGTAGGAAGAGTACTGGATTCATATTTGGAAGAGCTGTGTTCAAATCCTGGCATCTGTATGACCTTGCCACCTATGTGATCTTGAGCAAATCATATAACTTTCTTTGGCTTTAGAGTCTTCCTCATCTATAAAATGAAGGGATTGGACTAGCTGACCCCTGAGGGCCATTCCAGTAGTAGACTATGATCTTATCAAGTCACTTCTCTGGGACAAGTTTTTGTCATCTGTGTCATCTGTAAAGTGAAAGAGTTGGATTAAATTATTTTAAAGGACTGTTCTACCTCTGAATCACCTACATTACTTGGACAAGTTCCTTTGTTTCTCTGGGGTTGGACTAGAATGCCTCTAAAGTCCCTGCCCAGTTCTGGATTTATGATTGATTATACATTTGTAAAACAGTGGAATGGAAAGGAGGGAAAACATCATGGGGTAGGGGCATAGAATTTCTTCTCTTGTCTTACTAGCAGATATTCCTTCCTCTCAGGAAAATGAAATCAACACGAACATGGCTTCATGTTTGTAAGAATCAGGAAAAAATGTGTAATTGACAAAGCATGACAGGTGGCAATGGGGAGTTGGAAGACAATCTATTTAATAGCTCTGTGCTGTAGTGTCAGGGAGGGAGCATTTTCATGAAAGATGAAACAGAAGAATAATATCATGTCTTACTGGAGAAAAATGAGCTGCCTTGGGGTATTATACAGGGCAGGGTATAAAAAGACCACCACAAATTCTAGATCTCCTTTGTTGCGTTGGCTGCTTAGAGAAGACCATGTATGTATTTCAGGTTCAGCCAATGGAGGAATTCAATTTGATACAATATCACAAGCATTTATTAAATGCTAACTATGTGCCAGGAATCATGCTAGAAAATGGGATTATGGAAACCAACATCCTATGGACCTCAGCAGGGTTAATTGTAGATGGATTCAACCAGATGGGGCAATGGAGGGAATGTTGAACTTGGGATCAGAAAAAAAAATCTCCGTTTAGGTCCTATGTGACACTAGCTGCATGACTCTGGACAAGTCACTTAACCAACCTCCTCAGTTTCTTCATCTATAAAAAGAGGATAATAATTATACCTCCTTCCCAGAGTTGTTATCAAAATCAAATAAAATACCATGTAAAACTCTTTGCAATGATTTATAAATGATAGCCAGTATTATTACATTCGTCTGAGGAAAGTTAACAATCATGCAATAATATGCCTAGAAGTACAGGGGCTAGAGAGGTAGACCTGGAGTCAGGAAGAAAAATTCAAATTTGGACCCAGCTACTTTTATCTGTATGACCCTGGACAAATCATTTAACTTCTGTTTGCCTTAATTTCCTCAACTGTAAAATAATAGTGCCTAGAGCTGTGAGCTCTTCCACCCAGAGTGCACTTGCCTCCCCCCTGCCTCCAGGTGCGGCACCACCTCCTCTCTCTCTTAAGGGTTTAAACTTGCCACTTCAAAGTTCACCATGGATGATGATATTGCTGCTCTCGTTGTTGACAATGGCTCTGGAATGTGCAAAGCTGGCTTTGCAGGAGACGATGCCTCTCGGGCTGTCTTCCCTTCCATTGTTGGGCGCCCCAGACATCAGGGTGTGATGGTGGGTATGGGCCAGAAAGACAGCTATGTGGGGGATGAGGCCCAGAGCAAGAGAGGTATTCTCACCTTGAAGTACCCCATTGAACATGGTATTGTCACCAACTG
>CM053580.1:557259615-557290108 GCA_028627135.1 Pseudochirops cupreus
ATCTGGAGTTCCATAATCAAATGTTATGAATGTATATCTATCTATCTATCTTTGGATATATATATATATATATATATATATATATATACATATGCAATTATTATTATTATTATTGACTGCATACAACTGGAACTTGAGATGCACAGGCACTGCAGTTGGGAGATCCATTCTGCCCTACCAAAAAGTGACATAGGAGAGAATAGACTGGGGGAGGGGGGAAACACTGGGATGGCTGTTTTGTGGTGGTGGGCGGGGGAAAGACGGGGAGAAAATTTAAAAAAAAATTTCCTCATGTATAATATGAGAAGGCTGGACTAGATGACCGTTGAGGTCCCTTCTGTCTAGTTCTAAATCTGTGAAACTGTGAAACTTGGATGAATGAGAGAAACCAGCTACCTGATGAGTTTACCAATCAGCTCATCAGTCAGCACCAAGTTTTGTCACAAGCACAGCTCCTTGGCCTTGATACAGCAGTCATTTTGAAATTCTGGAAAGTTTCTCAATATCTCCTTGGTCTCTTTCTTAATGTATGTATCTTTCATCTTCCCCACCATCATAGTCAGAAATTCTGGGAAACTGATAGGTCGGTTATTCTCCAGATCTACCATACAGAACAGAGCCTCAAGAGTTACAGAAAGGTTAAGGATAATGGTGGGCCTTCTGGAATTCTTAGAAATGTAAAAACTCATCCCATAAGCTGGGTAGGAAATCATTCATTACTTTCATTCTGAAATTATGTTCAATAAAATAGAATATCTCTTAGCACAAATGCTGAAAGTGACCTAGGCACCCATCTAGTCCAACCTTCTTATTGTATAGAGGAGGAAACTAAGAAAAAGTGCCTTGTCCAAAGTCATATAGTTTGTTTGTAGGATTTGAATCGAGTTCTCATTTTACCTTGTAGGCTTTCCCGCTGCAATGCAGGGGCCTTTAGGAATTCATTGTTCGTTGAAGCAATAAGAGGTCAGTCCATTCAATACTCCAACTCCACAATTCTATTTTTGAGGCTTAGTTTGTGCTAGAGGAAATAGTCCTTTTGAAAAGTTGTCCAAAACAAATTCTTGCCCATTTAAAGATCTGTATGAGCCTTAAATTATTAACCTTCCAAGGGACCACTAAGAAATGATGTCCTCAAACAGCAGGCCTGTTTACCCCAGGCCAGAGTAGATTCAGAAGTAGTAGTCTAAGTTGGAGGCTAAGAGAGAACCACTTAATTATTTACGAAGTGTAATGAAGCAGTGAGCTGGAAAACATATTTCTAACATAACAAACACTTTTCTCCCTCTTCAGAAAGTCCAATTTTCCTCTGGCTTCCCCATTGTTTTAAAGCAGTACTTTTACATTGTGATCAGTTCGTGAAATGTTTGCCAGAGGAAACGAGGACTACTATTCTCTTGGTCCTCAGTTGAACTATCCCTTTGTAAAACAGATACCAAAGAGATTGTTGTCCTCTCATTGGAAAAGCACTGGATTTGTGGCCAGAAAACCTGGGTTTAAGAGTCAACCCTGCTGCTTACTTGCTGTATGACCCTGGGCAATGAACCCCAATTTCCTAATTTCTGAAATGAAAGCCAATCATGCTTTTCCTAGTCCAAAACACAGTCAAAATAATTACATTACAGAAGCACTTTTTTTGTAGTAGAGAGCAAACGAAACAAAGTAGGATGCCCAGAAAATAGGGGATGGCTATTCCCTGAATCTGTAGTACTGGACATGAATGTGATGGAATATTACTATGCCATAAGTAATAATGTCTATGAGGAAGACAGAGAATCATTGGAAAATATATGAACTGATGCAAAGCATCAGGAAGGGTTGAGGGAGGGAGGGAAGGGGGAAGGAAGGAAGGAAGGAAGGAAGGAAGAAAGAAAGGAAAGAAGTAAGGAGAGAAGGAAGGAAGGATGGACAGATGAACATATTAAATTCCTACTCTGTACCAGGCACCATGCTATACACTTTACAAATATTGTATCATTTGATCCTTATAACATCCTAGGAGGTAGGTGTCATTATTATCCCCATTATTCAGTTGAGGAAACTGAGATGGGCAGATATTGAGTGGCTTGTCCAGGGACATATAACTAGTATGTGTTTAAGGCTGGACTTGAACTCAGGGCTTTCTGACTCCAGAATCAGTGTTCTTTCCACTGGACCACATGCTGCTTCCAAACTATGAGCATGTACCTCCCTCTCTTCTTGGTGGAGGTAGAGGACTGCCTATACTTTTGGATTTGATTGATGTTGGTTACTTTGACCAGATTATCCCTCTCCTCACTTTCTTTTTATTCTTTATCATAACTGATGTTTATTTGAGTAAAGGAAGAAGGAGAGATATTTGGGAATTGAAGGTGACATACAATTAAAATGTCAACAAAATTAATAATTATTATTATTATTATTAGCATTATTTTACTTGTCTCATTGGACAGCCAGGTGGTAGAATGGATAGAGCTCTGGACTTGAAATCAGAAGACTCCTCTTCCTGAATTCAAATCCAGTCTGAAACACTTACATGCTGTGTGACCCTGGACAAATGACTTAACCCTGTTTGTCTCAGTTTCCTCATCTGTAAAATGAGCAGGAGAAGGAAAAGGCAAAGCACTCCAGTATCTTTGCCAAGAAAACCACAAATGGGGTCATGAAGAGTTGGACACGACTGAAAAACAAATAAAACAACAACAGTGTGAACACGTATTAAGTGCTTAGTATGTTCTGAACATTGTGCTGCACAATGGAGATGAAAAGAAAGCGGGGAGGGGAAAACAGTCCCTACTCTCAAGGAGCTGCCAATTAATGGTCAGAAAAGCCAGTAGTTGAAGCTTCTTTTTGTCCCCCTCATGCTCCATCTCTTGACCTCTTTACCTGCTCTGTAGATATTCATCAAGTTTCAAGCTCGGAAAAAGAATCATAGAACAGAGTGGGTAAAGGCCAATGTCATCTAGGGTACCAAGTACCAGCCTGGGTACCCTTTCCACATTTCCTGATTCCAAACCAATGAATTCTTCCACCACAGCCATTAATTCCAAACAGAAAGGTGTTAATAGAACAAAACCATATCTAGGAATTTTTTCTGCCCATAGGAATTCTCCTAAACAGAATACAAGGAAGGAAATAGGAAACGTCCCCTCAATTGGAGTTGGGTGGGATACCACTCCAGAGGGGGAGGCAGAAGCCCATTCACCAGTATATATCCATTGCTAGAAAGGCCAATATGTGTATAAGGAAGGGGAAAGAGAGAGAGGAGGGCAGAACAGTAGAGAAACCTACCCCAACTCAACAATTGGCTACGTCCTATTTTATCTAAGTAGATACTAAGCTGAATTGTTTCTAACCTGCAAAAGGACTGCAAGTACCCTGTAAATTTGACACTTGGGCCCAAAGTCCCAGGCACCCAAATCCTGGTTATACCTCTGAGACAGAGGGATTAGCCAGATCACTTAGTTAAGTCTGGAGATGTGCTAGATCCAACTCTAATGGCATAACTACAAATCAGAGCTTGAATTACGATTTTGTTGATTGCCTAAACTTAAATTTTGGGGAGGCAATTGGGGTTAAGTGACTTGCTCCCAGTCACACAGCTAGTAATTGTCAGAAGCCACATTTGAAATCAAGTCTTCTTGACACCAAGGTCAGTGCAATGACCACTGTGCCACCTACCTGCCCCGATTGCCTAGACTTGGGAAAGTGATGAAGAAAATGTTTATGATGCAGATTAAATTTAAAAGTGTGTCATGAATTTTTGGAGAGGTTGTTAAACATTTACTAGCGCACCTTAGATAGCACCTGGCCACAGGATGTAACAGATCCAGTTAAGCTCCAGGGTCATTGAATGGTGGCTTTCCAATCTCTGTTTCAAACAAATAGATTCCTTTGTATTTTTTAGGCAAACTTATTTTGTTTGCCTTCCATGGGACATGAAAACAGTTCACAGAAGCAGCATCTGTTTTCACCCCTCCAAGGGTTGCTAATGTAAGCAAGGAAGAACAGCAGATGGATTTTTTTATGGGTAGGATTTTGTAGTTTTCCAGCTGCCATGGCAGAAAGAGCCCCAGATTTGGAATCTCAGGGCCTGAATTTGAATTCTAGTTCTGCAAGTTAATTTTTTGCATAACCTTGAGCAACACATTTAGCCTTACCAGGCCTCAGTTTCCTCATCTGTCAAATGAAAGAGTTAGAATAGATGACCTCCAAAATCCCTTCCACCTCTGAGCCTAGGACTCTGTGTCTCCTGTGGGAGTGAATTTGGACCTAACTGTGAATGTTTTAAGACCCCCCCCCATACACACACACACACACTTCCCTGGCAGATGATTTCTCTCCTGCTGCATGTGTTCCATGAAGGTTAATGAAGAGGTCAGTGTGGTGGGGAGCTCTCCAGCAGAAGGGAGTTTTTGGAAGGAGAGCCCAACTGGGCCTTAAAACTCTCATGTGCCTTGCAAGGCCAATGATTCGGACAAATTGAGTCTATTCTTTGCCTAGCGAATCTATCTGCCTCTCAGACAATGTTTTAAATTTCAGGATTTAAATCCACTTTCCCCTTTGACGTCTTCACCTTCTGCTGTTCAATGGCTTGTCTGGTCTTAAGTACAGCATCAGAAACGATAAGATCAGAAATTCCTCAATTTAGAACCAGAAAGGACCCTGGAGGTCAGCTTGTCCAAATCATTCATTTCACAGATGAGAAAACTGACAGTCAGGAGAAAAGATTTTCCCAAGGTCACACAGGCCATAGGTATCAGAAGTGGTATTTGAATCCAGATGCTCTGACAGCTAGGTAGCACAGTGCATAGAATACCAGGCCTAGAGTCAGGCATACCTGAGTTCAAATCCAGCCTCAGATACTTACTAGCTATATGACCCTGGCTAAGTCATTTAACCCTATTCACCTCAGCCCCTTATCTGTAAAATGAAGTAGAGCCAGTATTTCTGCCAAGAAAACTCCAAATGGGGTCACAGAAAGTCAAATATGACTGAAACAACTGAACAACTCTGGCTATAAATTCATTGTTCTTTCCACTGTCTCTCATTGGACTAGACATCCTTTTATAAAGTTTTTTATTTCAAATTGTCAACCAGGTGACAGCTACCCCTCAAAATGCAGAGGATTCCAAGCTGAACTGAAAGCAGAAAAGTTTTTTTAGGAGGAAAAGCAGACACCAGTGCCGAGGCTCCCAGTACAAGGTACAGAGGAGCCCACAGCCTAGGAAAGGCAGAGAAGACTTATGCTTGAAAACCACAAAGGGGAGGTTCAAGGAGAAGCTGGGCAGAAAAATGGACAATCTTTCCCAGGAACAGGTGGACGTAGAATTAGGATGTTTTGCAGGAACAATTGACTGCAAGACTAGTTTGGACCAGTTTTAGGGGGAAGCAGCTCAGCAAGGTCAGTTGGCTAACAACAGCAAAAGTATCTGGGAGTGAGCAACACGTTGGCCCACTGTAGGCTCCTGATTGGTTCCTTTAAGCAAATAGGCTTACTCTGTGTCCAGTGCAAATTCATGGCAAGGTAACTCATAGAAAACAGACATATTAATCGCAAGGGTATGTCCACAAAATCACGAAGATCTGGGTTCAAATCCCACCCCGGACATATACTAGCTAGATGATTCTCATTAAGTCCACTTAAACCACTGGGTCACAGTTACCTCATCTGTGAAATGGAGATAATAATAGGGTCAAACCACTGCCCCTCCATTCTTTTGTAATAAGTTGTGGGGGAAGCTCACAAGTGTGGACATTGCATATGTCATTGAGTTTTTTTCAATGTATTGATGGGGGTTGCTCATATTTTTTTTCCCTCAATCGCCATGAAGATTGGCTCTCTGAGAAGGAGTAGGTAGAGAAATACAGTGGGGAAACAGAAGTAATATTTTTAAAAATCAATAAAATTTTATTTTAAAAAATAGTGTAACTCATAGGATTGTGATCAGAATCAAATGAGGTCATGTATGTAAGTAGGCAGTACTGTAATTAGGCATTTCAGCATGAAGTGAGGAAGACCTCAGTTCATATCCTGTCTCAAACACTAGCTATGTGATTCATGCCAAAGCATTTAACCTTCCTCTGTCTCAATTTCCTCATCTATAAAATGGGCATAGAAACCCCCAAAGTATTCACCTCCCAGGGTTGTTGTGAAGCTCAAATGAGATCTGAGATCATGTAAGTGAGGCACTTTGCAAACTGTAACAGAACAGAACACCTTCATCTCTAAAATGGGAATATAAGGAGCCCCAAACTCCCAGGATAATTGTGAGAGTCCAATGAGGACAATGTGGAAAGCACTTTACAAATCTTAAAGTGTTGTGTAGGGTGTTCCAGAAGTATTAGTGCAACTTTAAGCAAAAGTGCACTGAGACTTTTGGGACACCTTGGATAAATGTCTGTGATTATTATTAAAGTGCTTTGTGAATCTTAAAGCTCTGTATAAGTCAAGTCAGTATGAATTTATTAAGTGCCTACTATGTGTTAGGCACTGTTCTAAGTGTTATTGTTACAAAGATAGGTAAAAAAGCAACCCTTGTCCTTAAAAAGCTCATAGTATAATGGAGGAGACCTTAATATAGTATCTTACCTATGATAAACAATCAGTAAACAAGACTGGCTTGAAACAAAGACATTTGCTCCAAACAACTATGAACAAACAAGCTCTAGACAGAATAAATTGGAGATAATTAGCCAATGGAAAGCACTACAATTGAGGAAAAACAAGAAAAGTTTCTTGTAGAAGGTGAGATTTTTGAGTGAGACTTGAAGAAAGCCAAAGAGACTTCTAAGAGGAGATGAGGAAGTAGAGGCATGGAGGACAGACAATGAAAATGCCTAGAGTGGAGAGAAGTGTCATGTGTGAGGAACAGCAAGGAGACCAGTTATTATCATGTAAGCTCCTGAAGGGGAGGAAATTTTTTTTCTCATTTTTGTCTTTGGCTTCCCAGCACCTTGCATAGGGTGTGGCATATAGTAGTGCTTAATAAATGCTTTTTGCTTAGTTGGTTCATTGGTTAATTGTTTCCAATATTGGGTTGGCTTTCAATATTTGTATTAGGACTTCACTACTACATGTTTTTCCCACTTCTTAAAGGAGGAAAGGGTCTCATCAGCACCATGGACAGTACTTCACCACTCTCCCCCAAGTTCCAGTTTGGGATCTTTTCTGATTCCAGTCTAGATATTACGTTGTTGATATTGTACTAAACAGTCTAGCCATGTAAGTCAGGAACACTATAAGTTTGCTTGATTTCTTTGCTAACAACCCCCTAACCCTCACCTCTTCCAAGGTTACTACTTGTCGAACATAAAAATTATAGTGTTAGTTCCCTCCAAACATCCCCCAAAATCTTCCATTTTACTGAGAAGCCTGTTTAACCTCCTGGCAAGTATAATATCTGTACAGAATGGCTGGTAATTACCAAAATGGCTGTTAGCCTGGACAGAGCAGCTCATTATTAAAATATTTTCAAATCAAGTCCGAAAAATGTTCAGCTCCAATCTGTGGGATATTTCCCTGTACTTTATGTGACTGGGTCGCTTAGTAGTGAGGTTAGGAGAAGTGTTGTGATAATGAGCCTGATTTCCATTCTGTACCTTCCCTCCCCTGATGCTGATTAAAAGACAAATTGGAGATGAGGCTGAAAATGTGCCCCAGTGAAATCTGTGGCTTGAAGAATTCTCCAGCTAAAATGACCCGAAAAGTCATCTGATCCATCCCTCTGCTACCAGCATTATGGTGCCTGGAGCATGTCATAGACATGCTTTTTTGTCAGAGAAGGTGTAACCTATTAGGAATTTACAACTGGTCCCATTTCACACTGAATATGAAAATGGTGGTATCTTCTTTTAATGAAACATGTGCATGTCATCTTCCCATCAAAGAATTGAGAGCCTTTGCACACAATACTGAGGCCAGCCTAATAAATAGCTTTTTCTAAAGTCTATGTGTGCTTATTGCAAGTATTTTTGCTGAGAGGGAAACTAACAGACAAAGAATATCCATGTGAAATGACAAGGCACAGTGTTTACAGAATCTCACAGCTGGTAGGCACCTAACAAACCATATATCCAAGTGAGCTCCAGAAAAGAATCCCTTGAATTTGACCCTAACAATTGGGCACTAAGTCAGACCCCCAATGAAAGGAAATACATATATTTTCAGAAGTCCATCCCACTTTGGGAGGGTTTCTAAATGTTAGGCAGTTTTTTCTTATGTAGTACCTCCTCTAAGAACTATTTCCCCACTCATACTTATGGGTTGGGTTCCCCAGTTCTAAAGGATACTTCGTGGGTATGCTCTTTAAAATTATAGTTCACAAGCCCCCAGCAATGTGCTTACTTTTAATAGTCAGTCAATAGACACAATTGGCTCAAAGCAAAGGCATTTACCAAAGTGGTGCAATAAAAATAAATAGTAGCTCTAACAACATTTCACTCATATATCTAGAGCTTCATTTCCCACAAATGCACAAGTACCTTCACCAAATCTTTTTTTCAGACAAACTACTTCCTCTGTCTTATACTTATGAAGTTGATTTTAACCTAAGAGTTCACATTCTCCCTATAAAAATCTATCTTATTAAATTTATCACAATATTCTGCCCCCTTTAGACTCAGACTCACCATCCAATGTGTTAGCTATCCATCCCAGCATTGTATCACCTGAAATAATGCCATTTTCAAGTCCCTCGTTTAGTTTCTGTCCTAGATAAGAACAATATGAATGTCTACTTTTTATAATCCTGACCCTTAAAGCTGATATCTCCTTCCCTTTTTTTCCCTTAGTATTGCAAAATTCCAAAATCTCAGAGTTGGAGAGATAGCAGTCACCTAATCTGAACCTTACCTGAAAAAGAATTTCTAATGAAAGATGCCCAACAAATGCCATACAACTTGAAGACTTCCAGTGAGGGTAATCCCACTTCTGAGACAGCCCGTTACACTTTGGGACAGCACTAAGCAAAGTTTTTCCTTATAGGAATACAGAAAAGATGTCTAATTTATGTAATAAAGAATTCCCATTGTGGTAAATCCTTCCACTAAAGCAGATCACAATCTATCTGTGACTTAATAAGGAAGTCCTAGGGAGTTGCTTGAAACTCATGGAGGTTAAATAACTTTCCCAGAGTCATACACACAGCTAGTAAGTATCAGGAGGAGAACTCAAACCTCCATGTGCTATTTACTAGACCATATTCCCTCTCCTCTTTTCATTAAGCATAAATTTAAAGAATAGCTTCCAGCTATTTTTTCTAGTTCTGTCCTCTGGGAACCAAACAAGTCAAAGCTAATTCCATTTCTAGAAGGAAGGAAAGAAGGAAAGGGAAGGGAAGGGAAGGGAACAGAAGGAAGGTGGGAGGAGGGAAAGAAAGAAAGAAAATGAGGTCAGGAAGGAGAGAATACAGGAAAGGGAGGGAGGAAATATGGAAGGGAAGAAGAAAAGAAGGAAGGAGTAAAAGAAGAAAAGAATCCACTGAGCCACTTAACTGTCCTTAAGATTCTTAAAGACAACTTTCATGCTTCCCTTGATTCTCAAGGCTAAATATCCATAGCTTATTCAACTAATACTCAAATATTACAGGGGGTTAAGAATCAGAATATATAGCAAACCATGTTCAAGTTCTACTATGCAATATGCAAAAGTAAAATCTGTAGTCAGAGGGCCTGCTTTAGAATTCTCTCTCTCCTACTTACTAGCTGTGTAATCATGGGCAGGTCACTTAACCTCTCTCAGGCCTCCATTCTATATCTGTACACAAGGATATCACTGCACTAGATGACTTCTGAGGTTGTTTCTAGCTTTCTGTCTTTGGTTCTATAAGTCCAGCTCTGTCCATTGTAGCCATTTGTATGCCTTTTCTTTGCATTGTTCTAGTGACTGGTCCCACCTAGGCCATTCAGGACAAAGTGAGGAAAAGACCCAGTAGGTTTCAGCCATGCCTGGGCAGCCAGCAGTGACAGCCAAAGCTGACTTTCTTTAAAATGACCTGATGAAATAACCCTAAGATATCAACATTGCCTCTCAGGCTTGTGCTCAGGGCTGAGAGACTGAGCACTCTTAATAATTCAAGGTTGCTCTTGCAGAACTAGTTGAATTTTCCTAATTTGTCAAAATAATGACCTGCATTCTTGAATCAGGACAAATGACTTTTGAATCGTTGTCTCCAGGGAACTGATAGAGCATCCTATATTCAGCTCCTCTCTTCCCTGAGTTGCTCTTTTTGAAGTCTCTGAATAAGGCATGTACCACCATACTGTCCACATCCCTACTCCAATATGTGAAAGTGGAACCATCCAAAAGACAGCTTCCATAACATGTTGATCTGTGTCTGTCGTGTGGTGTCTAGCCTGCCATCTCTCAGGACAAGGAGGGGGCAGGATTGGTCTGTAGGCCAGATCAGGATATAAAAACTGGCAGGGATCAGAAGGAGGATGACAGGAAAGAGGAGCATAGAGAAAGAGAGGTATCAGACCATAGTCACAGGAATGGCAGCATCATTGAAATTCAGAGCTAGAAGGGATTTCAAAGGTCTTTCTTATAGAGCTGCAGCATCATAAACTCAGAACTGTAGGAATATTAAGAGGTTATCTAGTCCAACTGCCTCATTTTACAGATGAAGTAACTGAGAGTTATTAAGATTAAGGGTCCTGCCCAAGCCCACATTGCTAGTAAGTGGAAGAGTTAGGGTTCACACTCACATCCGTGACTTCTAATTCAGTACCGAAGTTTCATCACTCTTGCCACTTGACCACACCAACTCAAAGTCAAATCTGGTCCAACCCAAACATAAAGAAGACCCTCAAATATCCCCAACAAGTGATTATTCAGCCTTTCCTTGAGGCCCTCCAACAAGGGGAAGGCCATTATGTCCAGCATATGTCTAGTTCATTTGAAGTAGCTAATTGTTAGGTTGTTCTCCCTGATATTAAGCCTCATTTTATCTGAATTTCTGACCATTTTTCCTAGTTTCTCTCCCCCACCCCATCCAGGGCCAAGTAGAAAAATTCTAACCCCCTCTTCCAGACTTTCAAATATTTGAATACTTGTATTATAGATACATATAATGTCTCCAAGGTCCCTCACAGCTCTAAACCTATAATCCTATAATCCAATGTCCCCCAAACCCTCTGTTTTTCAAGATTAATATCCTCAGCTCCTTCAACCCACAGCCATTAAATAGCTGAGGCAGAATTTGAACCCAAGACTCCTAGTACTGCACTCTATCCAGTATATCAGGCTGCCTCTCTAATTATACAGAATTAGGTAGTAGACCATATTCAAGTTCAATTTAAAAGTGTGATATAGTGGGAGAATGTTGGATTTGTAGTCAGAGGACCTGAGTTCAAATCCAGAATTTGATCTTTGCCACCTGTATGACCCTGGGCATCTCACTTTACTCCCTTGGCCTCAGTTTCAACCTCTGTAAAATGAAAAGGTTAGAACAGATGGCCTTTAAATTCCCTGCTAGCACCAAATCTATAATCTTAAGTCACTTCACCTTGTTGGCTGGAGGTTCCTCACCTATAAAACAATAATATTAGCTAGCTTTAAGATTTGCAAAATTCTTTATATAAATTATCTCATTTCATTTTCAAAGCAATCTTATGTGAGGTAGGTCGTATTATTGCCATTGTATAGTTGAGGAAACTGAGGCTGAGAGAGATTGAGTCACACAGCTAGTTAGAGTCTGAAGCAGAATTTGAATTCAGGTCTTCCTGATTCCAAGTCAAACACTCTCCATCTCACCACCTAACTACCTCTAATATGAGGGTGGGGTGGACAAGATGGTCCCTGAGGTCCCTTCCAAATCTAAATATGTCATTTGAAGCCAAGAGTTAACCCAGGATCCAAGCATCCTACTTGCTGCCCCCAAACTCTGACTCCTAGACTAATTTCCAGCCCCTCTGGCACAAACCATAAAGTTTCCTGGCTTCACACCACTGTCTCCCACTTACCAAGCATCATGTCCTGCACTCCCTAGGAAGGTCTTCATCCTACCTGTTTACCATCTGTGCTTTTATGTCCACGGGGAAAAAATGTCAGCGATACACACAGCAAATGCTCCCTTTTGCTGCTACATCTGCTTTTGTGCTTTGACTGAGAAAGCTAGAATTTCTCCCCGAAAGAAACCAGTGCCACAGGAGTCTCATAAATTGAGGAAAGTAATTGCTTATACCAGGAAGCATGACTACAGACCATGGTCTCAGCTTCATTTCCTTCCTTATTAGTGCAATCTACCATCCCGCCATTAGCTAGACACACTAAAATGAGTTTATCAACTTACCCTTTTCCTTCATAGCATATCCCAACAGTGCGTAGGAGAGTATATCATTGCTGGTTTGGATAAGGGCTCTGAAAGTGAAGAGTGGCTGTGAAGTAGACCATGGCTGCTCTTGCTCCACTGTCCATCCACTTCTACCAAGTTTCCTTTACCTTTAAACTTCACCCAGCATGGCTGGGTGAATGGCCAGATCTCCAGAGGAGATTCTATGAATGGGCAAGAGAGAAATAAATACATTTGGTTCTATCTGTTTGTCCCATCCCTGGCCAATACTTCAGTCCTGTTACCTATAAGACTTGGGGAGCAGGGACTATTGAGGAGAAGGGAGGCAGCATGGCATGGTGAAAAGAATGTTGAACTAAGACTAGAGATCAAGAGGTAGAAACCACCCAAAGAATTGGAAACTGAAGAGATGCCCAGCAATTGGTGAATGGCTGATCAAGTTGTGGTATATGATTGTAATGGAATAAATACTATTGTGCTATAAGAAATAATGAACAGGATGCTTTAAGAAAAACCTGGAAAGATTTACATGAACTGATATAAAGTGAAGTGAACAGAACCAGGAATACATTGTACGCAGTAATGATCAACCATGAATGCCTTAGCCATTCTCTGCTATACAAAGATCAAAGACAGTTCTAATGGACTTATGATGAAAAAATGCTATCCGCCTCCAGAGAAAGAACTCGTGGAATCTGAATGCAGATTGAAGCATACTTTTTAAAAACTTTTTTTTAAATTGTTCTTGTTTTGGTCTTTTTTTTCCCTTTTGAAGCATGGCTAATCTAGAAATGTTTTACCTTTTAAAGGAGGGGAAAGGAAGGGACGGAGAGAATTTGGAATTCAACATACTTTTAAAAAAACTAATGTAAAAAATTTTGCTTACCTGTAAGAAAAAATAAAAATTTAATAAAAAAGAGGTGGAAGCCAATTAATTATGCCTCCCCCCTCATTTTACTGATATGCAACTAAGGACCAAAGAGATTTAGGTTCTAACTAGGTTCAAACCCTTGTAACATTTATTGGCTTTATAAGCATGGGTAAATCCCTTAACCTCTCTGAGCCTGTTTCCTCATCTGTGACATGAGGGGATCAGCCTCAACAGCTTCTAAGACAGTGGTTCTCAACTTTCCTAATGCCATGACCCTTTAATACTCATATATGGGTGTATCTGCATATGGACGGACCTGCCTGGAGACGGATAGAGGATCAGTGTCTCGGTTCCTAAGACCATCAGAAATATGTGTTTTCCAGTGGTCTTAGGCGACCCCTGTGAAAGGGTCGTTCGACCCTCAAAGGGGCCGTGACCCACAGGTTGAGAACTGCTGCTCTAAAACCTCTTTGTGCTCTAAATCCATGTTCCTACAATAATCTAATTTCTAAAAAAAGGACCATAGGACCATTGATTTAGAACTAGATGAAATTGAGTGTCCATTAAGTCCAACCCCCTTGTTTTCAGATAAAGAAACTGAGGCCTGCAGAGATTCAAAAGATAACTAGGTTCAAATATCTTCTCTGACATATTCTGATTGTTCATTCAAACTCTTTCAGTCTTGTTTTCCCCATCTATAAGATGGTGACAATGATAGCAACTACCTCATAGAATTGTCATGAGCATCAGATGAGATACTATATATAAAGCACTTTTTGAATCTGAAAGCATTATATATAATTATAACTGACATTTTTAGAACAATCTTTTTTTTTTACTGGACCTGAGATTTCATTGGTGCAGGGATGAGGATGAGGAAACTCCCTCTACCAATGCGGATCAGCACATCCTCTGCATCTTACAGCCTTAGAACCTTACCTGGAACACTGGGAGGCTGAGTGTCTTGCCCTGGTTCACACAACTGATAAGTGCCAGAGGCAGGATTTGAACCTAGATCTTTTTGATCCTAAGGCTAGCATTCCACCTACCATGGTATACTGCTTCTCATTTTCAAGGTTTACCAAGCACATGACCTATATTATATCACCTAATCCTTGCAATAGTTCTGGGAAGTAAGTGCTATTATAACCCATATTACTCAAATAACCCCTATAACAGATGAGGAAACTGGGGCCAAAGCCTCACAGCTAATAAGTATCCAAGACAGGATTTGAATCCATGTTTTCCTGACCTCTGGTCTAGAGCTCTCTCCATTATACCATGTTATTATTATTATTCCATGTGGGAAGGAGAGGATTTATCTGAACAGCATGGTGGCTGACCACAGCCTCACCTCCAGCTGAAGAGGGCTAAGAATTTTGTTTTCTTTTGTTTTTGGAGGGGGGAAGGCATGGCAATTGGGGTTAAGTGACTTGCCCAGATTCACACAGTTACTAAGTGTGTCAAGTGTCTGAGGCCGGATTTGAACTCAGGTCCTCTTGACTCTAGGGCCAGTGCTTTATTCACTGCACCCCCTAGTTGCCCCAAGGGCTAAGAATTTTGCCCTTACCTTCCTTAACCTTTCAATTTTGGTTGAGTTCTAACTAGTAACTGGCAACCTCAGCACTCATTTGAATGGCAAGATGATGAGAAGGGACCTTGTGACTTAGCATCTCATAAGGAACTCAAGGTTAATACTCTAAATGGGGAAACATATACCTTAAGACACTGCCCCTCCAAGGGCCAGCCTCCCTGGGACTCTACTGCCAGCAAAGCTATATATAGATTGGGCAATGAAACTAGGGGACGGGGGGAGTGTTAGAAAGAAAAAGGTCCCATCTGGTAGCTTCTTATTTTAACTAATGCTTGCCAGCTAGATTCTGAGAGCAGCTATTTCTGCCCAATGAATGAGCCCACCTACTAACAGCACCCTCTAAGTTTCTTCAAATTAGGCAAAGGCTTAATCACCCTGGCTCTAGTGATACCTCTGCTGGTTGACAAGGTTGAAGAAATGGAGCCCCTATTTCACTCTCACTTTCCAGATGAAGTGGGAGCTTGAGCTTTGGTCTGGATGCTGGTTTCTTCCCTCCCTTCCTTCTCTTCTAACATTTTCTGAGGGGTTATTCTGGTCTGGGCACCATGGTTGATACGAGGGTGAATAAAACACAACAGCTTCCCTCAGGGAGTGCCCTGTCTGTTTGGGGAGCCAGGCCATGCCCAGGTAAAAGTTAAGAAACCATGAAGATGTGGAAGACAACTATAAGACATCAGAGATGTCCCCAGGCAGGCTGTAAGTAATAGACAAGTAACATAGACTGTAAGTGCTTCTAGCGTATTTCCTATGGAGGGATGCATCATTTCCTTTTAAGAGAGATCCTCCTGAAGTCTGAAGAGCATAATTTGAATACTCTGTTGCCCTCAGAATGAGGGAGGGGAGCAGTGTCAATGCAAAGGAATGAAGTTAAAAGAGTTTTCTCTGTATGAGGGCATTGTTGCCCCACAAACAGCTATGGGGATGCTCTGATTGAAAATTCCAGACCTGGGGAAAGAGAGGCAGTATAGTATTGGGAAGAGGGAAGTATGCTGGCTCTGAGTTTGAGGACCTGGCTTCCAGTCCTGATACTGCCACTCCTTACTCATGTGATTTGAGGCAAGCCATAAAAACCTCAGTCTCTCTGTCTGGAAATGAGTAATTGGACTCAGGATTTCTCACATTCCCTAGTGGGAAGTCAAGGTGAAGAGGAGAGCAGTTGGAAGCCTATAGGGACTTCATGGCAGCTGGTGGTGCAGTGGATAGAGAGCCTGGAGTCAGGAAAATCCGAGTTCAAATCTGATCTCAGACACTTACTAGCTGAGTGACCCTGGACAAGTCACTTAACCCCGTTTGCCTCAGTTTCCTCATCAGTAAAATGAGTTGGAGAAGGAAATGGCAAACTACTCTGATGTCTTTGCCAAGAAAACCCCAAATGGGATCACGAAGAGTAAGACATGACTGAACAACAAAAGCAGACTGATGATGGTAAAAGAGGGAATGTGATATTTTAAGAACTTCTAACCAACCAATTGGGCTGGAAAAATAGAAAATGTGAGAGGCAATGATGTGAAGTCAGTCTAGAAAGGGAAAGGCTAGGGACAAGGACTGGCCATGTGATTCCACTGGTATAGGGAAGCACCGATGCAAGCCGGCAGTTTTGTAGCATCTTATAGTTTTAAAGAACTGACTTGAGCATCAAGAAGTCAGAAGATTCGCCCAACCACACAGCCAGCACATCAGCCTTGATGCTGCATCCTTTTATTAAGAGGATTTGTTCTGTGAAGTTTGAATTCAGTCAAAGGGCCATACTTGAGGACCTGGAGGACCATGTGGCCTCGAGGATGCAGATTCCCCACCCTTCATTTGAGCAGTAACGTGACCTAGCCATTGTTACATAGGTACTAAGTGTCTGGGCTGTAATTCAAACCTGAGTCTTCTGATTTTTAAGTTGAGTGTTCCTCTTTCGACAGTACAAAATTGTGTCTCAAAGCAGTACCATAGTAGGTGAGAAGCATTTCTTAAAATGCTTACTGGGTGGCTGGCACCGTGCTAAGAACTAGAGACACAGATACAAAGGAAAAGGAAGACAGTCCTTGCCTTGAAGGAAAGTACATTCTAATGTAAAAGGGATTGGTGGGGAGGGGAGGGCAGAGTATGTAGTAAGGAATGGTGAACTCCCTGAAATCACAAGCAGAACCAAGAAAGGAATGAAGGCTGGTCAGCTTGAGCTTTTCTCCAAAATGGAGGACCCAGGTGGAGCTCTGGGGAGAATAATAATAATAATAATAATAATAATATTAATAATAATAATTATAGTGAATATTTGTATAGTGCTTACTATGTGCTAGGCACTGTACTAAGCATTTTATAGTTATTACTTCATCTGAAGAAGAGAATCATCATGGCAGAGGGATGTTCTGAGATGAGAAAGCCGCAGTGGTAGATATTCTCCAGGGCAAGTAGACCCCAAGTGCAGGGGGAAGGTCCAGAGTGAGGCAGCAGTTGAGAGATAATGGTAAAATATGTAAAGTAAGGAGCAGAGAGGAATAAAGGTGGGCCTTGCCCCCCCCAAAAAAATGGAGTCCCAGAAAGGAATTTGCCAATGGGATGTTCCTAGATTATAAGACTGCAGAGATAGATGGATGTTCTGAAACATCAGAAAGGCAACTGAGATATCAAGGAAGCCAAGTCTGGAAAATCAGAAGCAGAACTAGGAAGGGAAAAATATTAGGTCTTCCATTGTCCTTGTAATAGTTGTTCTTCTAAGGTTATGGCATTTAATGATTCACAGTCTCTAGAAAGACAAAAGTTAATATTTTTGTCAGCTGGGAGCAGCTTTGGACTCTTGAAAACATCTTAATGCGGGGTAGCCCAGTCTTTTCCACTTTCTCAAGTTCAGGTCAGATTCTTTATCTCTAACATGTGCTCAAGACTGATGGAGTAATTTAGTGAGTACTCATTTACATGCCCATTACCTGGACAATTTTTCATCCACTTTGTTTTTCTAATCTTGATGGTCAGCTGAGACAGTTATGTAGTGTCCTAGGGTTTATACAATAGGATACCACTCTACCCCTTTACAGAGGCGAGAGGTCCATGAATGTAGGATTATTGTACATATTTAAGACCTTTTTGATATATTAATTAGTTGTGCTAGTTTTTTATCCTCTTCCTCCTTTTTTCTTCTTCTTCAAAAAAAATACAAAATGAATCCCACTAAAAAAGAAAGGAAAAAATACTGGGAAAATAATATGTTAAAAAAACCCAAATATATTAATGAAACATTTTAAAATATAGCAGAATATAATGGATTTAAGGTGAGTAGGTGGCATAAGTAAATAGCATGTTTGACAACATGGAGTCAGGAAGACCTAAATTTGAATTTTGTCTTACACATTTACTTGCTGTGTTACCTCAAGCAAATACCTTAACCCTCAGCCTCCATTTCCTTATCTATAAAATAGGGATAATAATAATACCTACCTATTGTATTGTTATGAGAATAAAACAAGATAACATGTTAAGAGCTTTGCAAAACTCAAAGCACTATATGAAAATATTATTATTAACTTCAGATGGAAGCATTTGGAAAACCTATATATCAAAAGAGCATCTTGGTTTTGTTTGGGCTCTGTGTGGAATATAGTCTATGAATCACAAGATCTTAGCATAGCAAAGTACCTCAGACATCATCTGAACAAGAGTTCTCTCATAACATTCATTCATTCAATGAGTGTATTTTAAGGGCTTACTATAGTCAGACGCTGAAGTGGGGAGTGGGTACACAAAGACAAAAAAAGAATCAGTCCCTCCTTGCCCAGAAGGAACATACATTCTATTTCTATTAGGGAGAAACAACATGCTAACAGGTGATTAAATTAAATATATCATATATATTAAATATCTAAATATATTTAAAATGTATTCAATATAGAAATATTATATATTATAATATATTATTTATCATATACTTATGCAATCTTATTTATTATTTATATAAAATATTATTACATAATATATTTAAGCATGTTAAATATTACATATTAAAAATAAAATGCAATAAATAAAAAATAAAACATATACCCAGTAAAAGAAAATTAGGATAATGACCTGATTTAAGGGCATTAGTAACTAGGGGAAACAAGACAGACATAATGTAGAACAAATATGCCTAAACGCAGGCCCTCGTAGAAACCCACAACCTTCCTTTGCAGGCCAACTCATATTAAAATATAATTGGGAAATATTTAACAAAATAAGGAAAAATACAATAGAACATTCGATTATGATAATATGTGGCTTTCCAAGTCAATATGCCACCACAGAGATCTTTATGCATGGTTGAGTAACCCTGTTTCTATTTCAGTTTAACCTTGCTGATATAGAAGTATTTGAGCTGAGCTTTGAAGGAAGCTAGGGATTCAATGAGGCAGGAGATGAGAACATTCCAAGCCTGAGTTCCTACTTGTGAAAAGGCCAGGAATTCCACATACAAGAGACTGTACCAGGGTGTGCTGGAGCTGGTTCACAGCAGCACACAAGAACTGATTGTTAAATTCTCAGTGTGAGCATCTACATGTCGGAAATCTGCAAACCAAGGCTAGGTTTATTTTCTTGTTAATTGTCTAGAACAGTGGTTCTCAACCTGTAGGTCACTATGCCCAAATGACCCTTTCACAGTGGTCGTAGGGGTCGCCTAAGACCATAAGAAAACACATATTTCCGATGGTCTTAGGAACCAAGACACTGCTCCTCTATCCGTCCATCTCCAGGCGGGTCTGCCCACATGCAGATATGCCCACATATGAGTATTAAAGGGTCACGGCATTAGGAAGGTTGAGAACCACTGGTCTAGAAAGTGAAGAAGAAAATATTAATAATAAGATCAATTTAAAAGTGTATCCTGTGTAGATCTCTTTTTTTTTCCTGGAATGTTGGCTGCTGAATGTTTACTAACACTCCCTGCTATTGTCCATAGGTCTCTCTGACCAGAGTTTGAAGAGCAATATACAGTAAGGCTTGCAGGTGGGCTGGAGCCATATTGGTTAGGGTTCTAAAGGTCAAACAGAAGAATTCATATGTCTATCCTAGAGGAAATAAGAAGCCAGTGGAACTTTCTGAGCAGGAGAATAGTTCTGTGCTTTAAAAATGCCCATTTAGGGATAGCTAGGTGGCACAGTGAATAGAGCACTGGCCTTGGAGTCAGGAGGACCTGAGTTCAAATCTGGCCTCAGACACTTAACACAAAAACTAGCTGTGTGACCATGGGCAAGTCACTTAACCCCAAAAACTGCCCTCTAAAAAGCCAAAAAAAAAATGTCCATTTGGCAGCTCTGAGGAGGGTCAGGGGGAGGGAGGGGAAAGTAGAGGCAGCAAAACGTGTTAAAAAGCTATTACAACAGCCCAGGTGAGAGCCAATGAAGGCCCAAAGTAGGGTGGCAGTCTAGCTCCACAAGTAAGTGATCATCCGGTCTTTGAGAGACAGTCTTAAGCACCTACCATGTGCCAGGTACTCTGCTAAGCAATGGGAATACAGAGAAATGGAAAAGACAGTCCCTGCCCACAAGGACCTCACAGTCTAATGGGGGAGACAACATGCAAACAACTACATTTTCATAGCAAGTCAATAAGCATTTAAGTATCTACTGTGTCGGGTACTGTGCTAAGCTCAGGGGATAAAAAAAAGGAAAAAAATCCATCCAAGACTCTTATTAGCTGGGTGACCCTGGGCAAGTCCCTTAACCCTGTCTGCCTCAGTTTCCTCATCTGTAAAATAAACTGGAGAAGGAAATGACAAACCATGCCAGTACCTTTGCCAAGAAAACCCCAAATGGGATCGAACCAAATGGTTAGAAACAACTGAATAACAACAATGAACAAAGGGAAAGTCAGGGAGATCAGGAAAGGCTTCTTGTAGGTGAGATTTTTGCTGAGACTGGAAGCAAGCCAGGAATCTAGGATGTGAAGATGAGGAGGGAGACATTCCAGGCAAGGGGAACAGCCAGTGGAAATGCCCTGAGTGGATAGGGCGCCTGATAATTCAGAAACTTTTTAATTTAAATTCCACAGAGGACACTTATTAGCTCTGTGACTCTAGGAAAATCAGTTTTTAGACAAGTTTTTTTGTTGGACTCAATGACTTCTAAGATCCATTCCAATCCTACATCTGTGATCCCTCCTTGCACTGCCTCTGTCTTTCTTCCAGGTGACAGGTAGCCCTTCAAGGCCTCAGAGACAGTTATCATATCCACACCACCACCCCCAAAGTTTTTTTTCTATCCAAACTATATATACCCATTTCTTTTAACTTATTATAGTCTGATCTCAATGACCTGGTTTATGTTTCGAAGAAAACAAGAGATTCTAAGAAGAAAATCTGAGGGGACGATGCATAACAGACATGTTGTTATCGTGAAATGCTCAGGAGTTCTTGAACCATTGGAAACACTAGAGTTGTTGCCATATCTACAGTTAGGAGCAGCCGAAAATGTAGACCCTCAGAATGAAATTAACTTTAGCAATTTTATCGTGTGTTGTCTCTGGTCAGTGAAGCATTTGGTACAAATGTGTGTGAAACGTTTGTTTGCCAAGTCTTCTACAGAACTCATTCCTCTTTCAAGAGATCACAAGGTGAAGGTGGGGGAAAAAATCTCTGTTTTGATATAAATGACTGGAAACATCAAAACTTTAATCAAGGAGATGTGTGCTTTGGTACATTTAGTGTATGGATGATGGGAAAGCCCTTTGGCAAAATGTGTTCATCTTTTTTATGAGCATCTCTCTTGGCCTTAATGATTGATAGACAAGTCCATTGGTCCTTGGCAATAAATGTTTCTCTTTAAAGCCAGCTTTGAAAAAAAACAAGTTAGTTATTGTCTACAGACTATCCTCTTAAACACTATTTTTCCGACGTGGTCCCATCAGGCTGCCAATATCACTGGCGAGTGACGAGACAGTGGCTGTCGCTCTCGGTCTCTGGGTACCGGGATGACAGATGTGCACACAAATACAGTACACACTTTCATGCTGGGCTCTGCTTCCCTTTGCAGTTACCAAGTGCTAATAATGAAGAGAGGAGCTCATGGCTTCTGTTAAAGTTCCCTATTGCTACTTGGCTAGATAAAAACATGGGATGATAGCTCATATATCTATCTGACAATAAAAAATGGATCAAAATAGAATCGTGCAAATTCAAAGGAATGCTAATTTATTACCTAACATAAATCCAAATCTTGCCAAGTGAATTAGGATTGCATTCAATTATTCCCTTATTGTTCACCCACTCTCCGGACAGTATTTGCATATTTCTACACAATAATTAAGCCAAATCCCCTAGTTCCAGATGGGATGCTTCCAGCCTTGAGTGGGCTAGCGTACATGAGATGTAATTTTTCCTAATTAAAGAGAGAAGGGAGAACCCAGAGTGGCATTTATCTCTGGCACACATGACATTTCTGTCTTGCTCGTGGATAGTCCACTATATTATTATTTCTCTCAGCAAAGAGGATAAGCAGGACTCTTCTTCCAAAACAATGGATGAAGTCATTGAAACAAACAGCTTGAAGAAGGCTTTGGGAGATCTGCTAGCTCCATCCCTTTTCTGCGCCTCAGTTACCTCATGGCATAATGAGGGTAATTATGCCTGCCCTCTCCTTTCGTAGGGTTGTTGTAAATACCAAATGACATAAGGTATGAAAATGCTTAGTAAATACCCGGAGAGCTAGAAGGTGGTAGGTGTTTGTACTGGTATTTTTCAGTCCTTATTGGTTTCTTATTTGGAAGGAGGATGCCACCATCCTTCCAGTTACCCAGGTTCTATATCTCAGAATCGTCTTACTATCCTCCCACTTACTCAACCAACATGTTCAAACTCTTGCTAATTTCTACCTCCACAATAGCTCTGCAACCAGTTAACTTGCTTCCATCCACACTGCTACTACTCCAGTAGACTCTCATCAACCTTAAACATAGACTATTACAACAGCCTCCCAGTTATTCTTCCTGTCTCAAAGTTCCCCATTCTCTAATCTAACACACACACACACACACACACACACACACACACACACACACACACACACACGTGATTTTTCCTAAAGCCCATAGATCTGACCATGTCATGTTATGACTCAATAAATTCCAATGATTCCCAATGACCTCTGTGATTAAATATAAATCCCTCTATATAGCATTTAAAGCCCTTTACATCCTGACCCCAAACTCCCTTTCCAGACTTATTACACATTTTTCTCCTTCACATACTCCACAGCCCAGCCAAATTCTCCTTACTATTCTTCATTCATGGCATCCCATCTTTCTCCTCCATAGCTGAAATTCTCTCCATCCCCACCTTTGCTTTTTCAAAGTCTCCTCAGAACTACATGAGATCTTTATTAAATCTTTCCTCCCCCAATTCTTTCTTCCAGTGCTCTCCTTCGTAAAACAAACCTTATATTTAATATCTATCAATCATCTATCATCTACAGACATAGATATAGACATACATAGATATTGATGCCTATGTATGCACATGTTGTTTCTTTCAATAGAATGTAAACTACTTGGAGTCAAAGACTTGTCTTTTTTATGTTTTGAAGGTGGTTAGGTCACATAATGGCTAAAGATTAAGCCCTGGAGTGAGGAAGACCTGGGTTCAAGTCTGGTTTTTGACACTTACTAGCTCTGTTACCCTGGGAAAGTCACTTAAACTCTTTCAGCCTCAGTTTCATCTTCTGAAAATGGGTATAATAGCAGCATCTACTTTCTATGTTTATTGTGAGGATAAAATGACATAGTATTTATAAAGTGCTTTGCAAACCTTAAAGTATTATATAAATTCTAACTAATATTATTATTCCCAGCCCCTAGTACAAGGCCTGGCATATAGCAGGTACCTAATAAATGTTTATTGACTGACAAGTTAATTGATTGGTAGTCTGGTTCCTTCATAAATTTATCCAATAAACATTTATTAAATGCCTAATATGTGTAAGGCTGGCAACTAGTGGTGCAGTGGATAGAGGGCCAACCCTGGCATCAGAAAAACATGCCTTCAAATCTGGCCTTAGATATTTACTAGCTGTATGACCCTGAGCAAGTCACTTAACCCTATCTGCCTCAGTTTCCTTATCTATAAAATGAGCTGAAGAAGGAAATGGCAAACCACCCTAGTATCTTTACCAAGAAAACCCCATGTGGGGTCATAAAGAGTCAGGCACGACTTAAAACAATTGAAGAGCAAATGTGCAAGAAACTGTGTCCCCTGCTAAGGATACAAGAATTAAAATGGCACCATTCCTGCCCTCAAGGAGCTTATGTACTGTGTAGGAGGCTATAAAATATATGAAGATAAGTATAATACAAAGAGGGGAAGTTAGGTGGCACAGTGGAAAGAGCGCCAGAGTAGAGTCAGGAAAATCTGAGCTCAAATGTGATCTCAGACACTTACTAGCTGTGTGACTTGAGAAAGTCATTTAACCCTGATTGCCTCAGTTTCCTCATATGTAAAATGGGAATAATAAAAGCACCTGCCTCCAAGGAATGTTGGGAAGATCTAAAGAGATATTTGTGAAGTGCCTAGGACATGATAAGAGTTATATAAAAAACTATTGTTGTTATTATTATCGTTATCAATCACTATTATCTATGATCATCTGCCCATGAGCAAATTACTCTTGTGGTCTCTGGAAACTCTTTAAGATTATAAGTTACAGACGAAGTGATGATCAACACTGGTAGAGGGAGTTTCCTCATTGAGAGATCCCTGTGCCAATGAAACCACAGACTAGATCTCCACCCACCATTTTTTTCTTTTGTAGGCTGAATAGAATAGTGGAAATAATAGGAGACAAAGGCCCTAGACATTCAATAGCCCAAGTAACTGCTTCACACATTGGTTGGGTTGGTCAAATAACAGAATGGAGATGGATAGATAGATAGATAGATAGATAGATAGATAGATAGACAGATAGATGGATGGATGGATAGAGAGATAGACAGATGGCTAGAGAGCTAAATGGATAGATAGATAGATAGATAGATAGATAGATAGATAGATGGATGGATAGAGAGATAGACAGATGGATAGAGAGATAAATGGATAGATAGATAGATAGATAGATAGATAGATAGATAGATAGATGGATGGATAGAGAGAGATGAATGGATGGATAGATACATACATACATACATAGACAGATGGATAGAGAGAGAGGTGGATGGATGGATGGACAGATAGGTAGATAGAGATGAATGAATGGATAGATAGACAGACAGATGGATAGAGAGATGGATAGATACATAGATAGATACATATATAAGATAGTAGGCAGGTAGATAGCACGGTAGGTAGGTAGATAAAAAGATATGTAGATAAAGCATTGAGTCATCATAAATTATTGCTCTTATTATTAAGGTACAAGGAGGCCAAGATGGTGCCCAGTGTCCTTGTCACCAGAACACCTGATTATATTAGCAAGATAATGTTTTCAATTGTTTTTTAATGTTCTCTATATGAAACTCAGTGGTTTATGACCCTTTGAGGCCATGTCAGATCCAGACCTTGTCAACTGATGGCTTCAGGACTAGCTGCAGGGACATCTGCAGATCCTTCTCCTGTTTGTAACTGATCTCTGAGAGTCTGTTATATTTTCCTCCAAAGGCGCTGCTTTAAGCTTATGGAGCATAAGCCCATGCTGAGTATAAAGATTTCATGTTAGCTCAGATATGGAATGATCTTCTTTTCTTTCTTTCAAACCAGGGGAATTACCTGCCATTTTGAGCTTTAAAGCTAGACAATAGGCTCATTCTCTGTTTCATACAGGGAGCAGATTATCAGCATCAACCTTCACGGAACTCATGGTGGAAATTTCTGCCATGAAGTTTAGCACAGGCCCATGTCAACGTACCCTATCTCTGACAGGATACTCTAACCCTGACGAGAGGGGCAGCCGGTTACTTACCTCAGTCGAGAAAGTGCCAGCACATTCTCAAGAACAGAAGAGTCAAGGCTCAAAGGTGCAGGCAGAGAAAGTTTATTGAGTCCTCTCCATGGGGAAGCCTTACTGCCAGTTCTTAAAGCAGACTTCAATCCTGCCTCCCCAGTTTGAGTCTTTTCTAGCCCAGATCTGCATACTGTAAGTGACAAAACAACAGAGCCCAGCTGCCTGGAACAGGATGAAACAATAATGGGAGAAGGAAGGTGCAGTCACAAGGGCATGAAGGCCCCAAGGTGTGGAGACATTTATCTGGAACATCTGGTAACCCCACATATGAGAATCTTGAGCAATGCAGTAACCCCTGACCTCTAAGTGACCAGTGGTCATGCAGTATGCTCTGAATTCTACATGATCCAGCTAATTCCAGGGCCTCAGACATTCCCTGTGCCTCAAACATCACTGCCTGCATCCTGCATATTTTTCCTAACCCTCACAGGCCCATATATATATAGTGACCTGGTACCTGAAAAATAAAACTAGGATTGTAATGATGAAAGCTGTAATCCATTCTTCAACTTGTAAATGTTCACATTCATAAAAGGTACCAATGCTGGAGCCCAGGAAAGAATAAGTATAATGGATATAAGGGAAAAGTACACTGATCCTGGAGTCAAAGGAAATAAGTTCAAATCCCAGCTCTAACACTTACTCCCTGTGTGACCCTGGACAAGTGACTTCACCTTTCTGGGCCTCAGTTTCTTCATCTGTAAAATGGAAATGACAAACCACTCAAGTATCTTAGCCAAGAATCTCCTAGGTGGGGTCACATAGTGTTAGACACAGATGAAAAACTACCCAACAACAAAATCTTACGAATGTCCAGATAACATTGAGTTTTGGGTGCTACATTTCAGAAAAGATGCTGGGTGACTGGAGATCATCCAGGGAAAGACAAGCAGGATGGTAAATAGCCTGAAGTTCATAGCATATGATGACTGTCTGAGAGAACAGGGATATGGAACCTGGGGGGAAAGACCTGGTGGTAGGGGTTGTAGAACATGGCAGCTGTCTTCGAATATTTGAAAGGCAATCATGTGGCATTAAACATTCTTCTTGACCTCAAAGGACATAACTGAGAGAAATGGATTGGAAGGTACAAAGAAACAAATTTAGGCTTCATATAGAGAAAAACTTCCCAACGATTAAAACTTTGCCAAAGTAGGATGGGCTTCCATAGAAGATAATGGGTTTTTCCTCACTAGAAGTCTTCAAACAGGCTGGATTTTATTTATTTCTCAGTACCACATTTCAAGAAGGCCATTGATAAACAGGAAAAAGACTGGGATGGTGGGGGGAGGGGGCAATAAAAGACCAAATACTCATTCCTCACATCAAACTTTCGGAAACCTAATTTGCCTTCAAAAGGACAGGAATCATTCCACTGCACTTAGCCCTGATTGGGGCAGAATATTGAGTTCAGCTCTGGGCCCCACATCTTAGGAAGGACATTGCTAAATTGGAGGATACTCTCAGGAAGGCATCTAGGATGATGAAGGGGCTTCTTAAGGGTGCCATATGAGTACCAGTGGAAAGGGCTGGGAATGCATAGCCTAGAGGAAAAGAAAAATTACTTTAGCAGCAACATGATAGTTTTCTTCAAGCATTTAGAGATCTCTGATGAGGAAAAGAGATTAGATTATTTTTTCTTGACTCCAGTAAAAAGTTAACACCTTGAAGGCAAGGACTGTGGGATTTATGGCTTTGTATGCCAGGACCTAGCCCAGTGCCGGGATTGTAGCAAACATCTAATAAATGCTTGTCAATTGGCTCCTAGCTACTAGGAGCAGTGGAATGGGTTGGTGAGAGAAATTGCAAAGAAAAAAATTTAATCTTGATTGAAAAAGCTTCCCAATAATCAGAGCTGCCTCATAGTGGATTGGGCCCTCCTTGTTAATGACAATTAAATAACATTTATAGAGCGCCTGGAACAGTGCCAAGTGCTTTACAAAAATAATCTCATTTGATTCTCACAACAACCCATGAGGTCATTATTATTAATTATAACTAACATTCTTATTCCAATTTTAGAGATGAGGAAACAGACAAACTTGTGACTTGCCCATGATCATACAGCTAGTAAGTATCCGAGGCTGGATTTGAACTCAGATCTTCCTGATTCTAACTACTTTACCACCTAACAGTTCCTGGTAAATAGCATGTTCCCCTTCCCAAGGCTGAATGCCTACTTGAAGAAGAAGACTCTGGTTGAGACACATGATGGGCCAGATGGCCTCTGAGCTTCCCTTCCAAGTTTGAGACCCTGTAACGAGGTCAGGAAGACAAGGAGCCAAGATGGTAGATGAACTGAGTATTCATTTTCCCTTAATACAGAATCAGCCAGGGTTGATCAAGAGAAAGAAAGAAGGGAATTGAGAGGAGGATCTATGGGTGGAAATGAGGTCCTCTAGAGTTACATTAAAAAGTGGTAACTCATAAAGTACTAAGACTTTGCTTCCTTTGGAGCCGGGTCTCCCCTGCACATTGCAAATACTGTCAGATCAGTAACACTCACATGGGAAGCATCTCACTCCACAATGGAACTGGCCTCTTGCCCAGAGCAGTAAGTCCTTTTAATATGTTCCATTGAATATTTTACTTAAGTGTATTTCACCATAGAGTATCTATTGATGTTTGCCACAAAGCCAGAGCACCAAGGAAATTTTATTCCTGAAATTAATTGAAAGCAACATTGTTCAACTGTGAAGCCCTGAAAATGTACCTGGGGGTGATTAGTGCATCTGAAGGAACATTAGAAAGGCATCTGTAATCCTGATGGGTTGGTGATGAGCTTTGAGTATCCTTGGAGGCCTGGCCAATGAGAGCAAACCCAGGGTCTTTGAGTGCTAGGAAGTGGGGGCTTTGATCTGCTGAGGATTCTGGGAAGCCAGAGAGGCAGTAACTCCATTCCTAGTGCCCAATACCAGGGTGGGCATAGGTGTGAGTGGCAGGCAGAGTCATGGATTGGCAGGTATAAGGATTCTCGCTTAAGAAACACTCTCCATATAGTGTTGATTTGAAGACTCGTTATTAATGGCAAAAATAATTTGATGACTTTGAGGGAGACAAATTAGTGGAAAGACACCTAAATTTAAGTCCTGGCTCTGCCATTTAATAATTGTGTAACATTAGGCAAATAACTTTTCCTCTCTGGGTCTCTGTTTCCCCATCTGTAAAATGGAATTACCTACTTCATAGGGTTAGAGGTCTGGAACAGTATCACCTTTGTATACCTATCAACAGAGCCTAGCACAATGTCTGAGAGATAATCGGTGCTAAATAAATGTTGATTGACTGACTGACCAATCCTGTGAGTCAGTGTACAGTGCAGTAGAAAGAATACTGGATCAGTGGTCAGAAGATCTGAATCCCAATCCCATCTCTGGTGCTTACTATTTGAATGACCTTGGGCAATTGCCCTAATTTCCCCAAGGGTCAATTTCCTCATCCATAAAATGAGATCATTGGAGTGGGTAGTTTCTAAGGTCCTTTGCAGTGCTAGAGCCATCCCTATCAAGTTTGAAAGCCCCTGGATATATTCTGGGCTTGTTATCTAAGGACCAGCCTAGCTGATGATGAAGCCTCATTACTAACTTGGCTATGGGGCAATGATTTTTTTCCAAAGTATTTCTCAAAGACTGTCTATTCAAATTGAATTCACAAATCCTTGAAAAATTAAACCTCTCTGTGCTTCAGTTTCCTCATATGTAAAATGAAGGTGTTGGACTAGATGCCATGTGAGTCCCCTTTGTGTTCCAAATCAGAGCTGTGAGAAGTCATACTATAGCACTGACTGGGTCCACTACAAATTTATGTGATCTAATCTCAACTGAGCCCCTGCTTCATCAAGCCAATCCTTTTACTCTTCTCTAATTGGTTCTCTATACCATTCACCACAGCAGCTGTTCCAAATCTTCTATATTTTCCACAAACCTCCAATAATATTCTTTCTACCAGCGGCTCAGCTGAGGACCTCAACTCCTACTTCACCAAAAAGAAAAAGAAAGAAGACAAATCTGAAATCATTTGCCCAGAACTCCCTCTTCTCCTTTTCTCCTCATCTCACAACCCTTTTACACCACCCCCTCCTCACCATTGCTCTCTTTACCTTGGTCTCTGATGAAGAGATGACCATTCTTACTGAAGCTAAATTTCTCCCTGATCTTGCTTCCTCCCATCTTTTTAGCAGATCATTCTCAATTTTCATCCCCTAAATCTTTATTGTTTCCCTATGTAATGCATGCTGCCTACCAAAATATCCTAGTATGCATCATCACACACACACACACACATACACACACACACACACACATACACACACACAACTTTTCACTAGACCCCACCATCCCTTCTAGGTATTGTCCAATAATTCTTCTCTCTTTCCCAGTTATTAAACTTGAAAAAAGCCGTCTACATTCAGTGGCTCCATTCTTCTCTCTTACCACTATTTTTTAAACCCTCTGACTTCCAACCCCTCAACCAAAATTTTCTCCAAAGTAGCCAGTTATTTCTTAGTGGGCAAATCTAATGGCTTCTCCTCAGTCATTATCCTTCTTGACCTCTCTGAAGTTTTTAACATTGTTGACCTCCTCCTCCTCCTGAATACTCTTTCCTCTGGGTTTGGAGGACACTACTTCTTCCTGGTTTTCCTCCTACCTGTCTGACAGCTCTTCCTCAGTCTTCTCTGCTGCAAAATTACCCATGACATGCCCTGTAACTGTAGTTGTTTTCCAAGGTAATGTCTTTAGCCCTTCTCTCTCTTCCTTATACCCCGTATCTCTTTCTCTTTCCCTCCCTCCCTCCTTTTCTCTCTCTCTCTCTCTCT
>CM053580.1:557290608-557314968 GCA_028627135.1 Pseudochirops cupreus
GGTCAGCATAAGAAATAAAATGGGAATTTGGTGGGAGTTTTGCAGAAGCTGCAGACAACACTCAAAGTCTAGTAGATGACACAGAAAAAGTGTAGAAACTCAGAAATGCATAAAATATATGTATAGTATTATATACTATCGACATATTTTATCTTTTAATACCACAATAATTCAGACTTCTCTAGGATGAAAGGAGGACCAAAAAGTTTTCTGCATATTTTCTGGTTCCTTGGTATTCAGCACCTCTAACTCCCACAATGTGGAAGGGATAACTGTACATTGTATGTGTATGTTGTCTTCCCCTTTCAGATTTTAGTTCCTTGAGAGCAGGGATTGTTTCCCATTCTGTTTTTGTATCTCCAGAACTTAATATAGTGTCTAGAATATAAGAAATGCTTATAGATTCATTGATTGATCCAATGATCTCATTTACTCTCAAATATATGTTATGGTCCTCTTTCTCTACTTCCTTATCCTCAGCTTGAAAGAAAAGGAAAATGAACATGAACATGTTTGTTTTCCATGTATTTGGTCATTTTTAAGGACAAAAATATACCCATTGACATTTAAATTAGAAAGTTGAACCATCATCAGGGAACAAGCACTAGTTTAACAATTTAAGTAGGCTGGACCACACCTAGCCTATTTCTTGGAAAGGCACAGCATTTTTTAATGTCCCATTTCTCATACAGTTTTACACTGTGAGCTTTTTGAAAGGGGAGGGGGATGATTCTTTTGCCTCTCCATGTATCCAGAACACTTAGCACAATTCCTGGCACATAGTAATACTTAATAAATGCTGGTTGACTGTCAGTGTTGGATCATAGGTCTAGGTCTGGGAGGGGACTTCAAGATCATCAAGGCCAACACTTTATAGCTGAGAATGCTGGGGCTCAGAGAGGTTGAGACTTTCCCAGAATGGCATAGGTAGCAAGTGACAAAGCCAGGAAATGCCATGTAAGGTTCTCCCACCAGATCCTTAGCTGGCTCTATTCATTCATTCATCAGCACTTCTCCAGGATGACCAGCTACATAATTAACCTAACAAGAATGGAGAGACAGCATGGTAAAGTATGTAAAATACTGTATTTGGAGTTAGAAAAAGCCTGATTCAAATCCTGCCTAGCTGAGAGATCCTGACCAAATGATTTCTCTTCCCCAAGTCTCAGGTTCCTCATCTATAAAACAAAGGGGCTGGATTCAGTGACTTGTAAGGTCATCTCTCCAAATGCAGATGAGTTCCTTTTCAGCCATTTAAAGCCTTAGGGAGTTGCAGTTGCCCATTGGCTGTGACATTTGCCCAGGGTCACATAGCTAGGGTATGTTGGAAATATGACATAAATCAATCTCTCCTGCTTGTACCTCCAGAAGAAACCTTGGGTAAATAGAACATGACAACTGTTCTTGCAGGTCTTAGAGCCCCAAAATCTTCAGTACCACAGCTACTGAATAACTAGAAAAGAAAGTTCTCCCCACTAATGTCCTTGGCACTGTCAAATGGTTTTATCAGTGGATAAAAAGATATGGTTTTATCAGTGGAAATGACATGAAAGGAGGGGCATTATCATCTGCTTTGCTTCAGCACCCTAAGAACCATGGGTCCTTAAAATTGGACTTTCACTGGAGACCTTTTATTTGCATTGTCTCTTCCCCATTAAAATGTGAGTCCCTCAAGAGCAGAGACTGTCGCTATTCCATAGGATTTGTTAACATTTCTTTCCATACATTTATTAAGCACCTGCTGCATACCAGGTACTGTGCTAAGCACTGTGGATACAACCAGAGTCAAAAGATAAGTCCTTACCCTCAAGGAGCTTACAATCTAATGGGGAAGACACCAAGGAAACAAATAATCATAAAGCCAATAATATGTAAGATAAATAGAAAATAATTAACAGACGGAACTCACTGGAATTAATAAAGGTTGGGTAAGGTTTCCCGTAGAAAGTGGGATTTTCCTTGGAGCTTAAACCCAGGTCAGTAGTTAGAACAGAAGAGGGAAAGCATTTCAGGCATGCGGTACAGCTAGAAAAAATAAATGCCCAGAGCCAAGAGATAAAGTGTCTTGTTCATGGGACAGCCAGGAGGATCCAGTGTCACTGGAGAGTAAAATGTAAGAAGATTGGAAAGGTGGGAGGGGGCTGGGATATGTTTGAATGCCAAACAGAGCAGTTTGTATTTGCTCCTAGAAGCAATAGGGAGCCACAGGAGTTTATTGAGTAGGGAATGGGGGAGTGATGTGATTGGACCTGGGCTTTAGGAAGATGACTTCAGTGGCTGAATGGAGGATGGATTGGAGTGGGAAAGGCTTGAGGCAGGCAGACCCACCAGCAGCTATTGCAGTAGACCAGGAATGAGGTGATAAGGGTCTGCACCAGGGTTGGGTCAGTGTCAGAGGAGATAAGGGAGCGCATGTGAGAGATGGTGCATTTCACTTGATCCTCACAGCAACCCTATGAAATGGGTATTTTTACTTGTCCATTTCTATGATGTCATAAGTGTAAAGAGTTCCAGATGAGAAAGCTCCCTCTGCCCATGCATATTTGTCATTATTCTGCAACTTAGAGTCTTCACTAGCTGGCCAGAGTATTGAGAGATTAAGGGATCTGCCCAAGGTCACACAGCAGTAAGTGTTACAGGTAGGATTTGAACCCAGACCACATAGTCACCAAGCCCAACACTCTTTTGCTTATGTCATGCTGCCCATTTGGGTTTGGAGACCAGACCTGTCACTTCACTGCTGAGCACTTAACATGGTATCCTTCTAATGTAGGGAAAAATCAAGGAAGGACTCCAACATATTAGGTAGACTGCCATAGCAAAATTTGGAGAGGTCATGGGCAAGGGATGGTAGGCATGGATGAGCTATAGTATGCCAGGCTGAAAGGGGCTCCTGCACTGCTCAGATCACATCCATCTAAGTATTTGCAGGAATCCTGTATCTCTGAGAAGTCTCTATGAGGATATTCCCTCTACCAAGACCAATAAACCCCCTATTCTGCCAGTTATATTCTCAGAGAGTAATCAGGAATCCAGAGAGGTTAGGGGCCCTACCCTAGGTCATTCAACTGGACCTGTCAGAGGGGGAATTTGAAGCCAGGTCTCCATAACTCTGGGGCCATGAGTTCCATGGCCCCTCTCAAGAGGCCTATCTTTATATAGCACTTACAGATTTTTCAGATGCTTTTTTCATCCCACCCTGTGAGGTAGGTAATAAAAGTAATAAGATGATGGGATTTGGAAGCAGGAGGAAACTTATCCCAAGAGTTCTTAACCTGGGCTCTATGGTAGCTAGATAGATAGATGACAGATAGATGGATAGATAGATATATAGACTATAGATAGATAATGTATGGATGGATGGATAGATGATAGATACATAGATAATGGATAGATAATGGATGGATAGATGATAGAGATACATAGATGATGAATGGATAAATGGATGATAGATGGATGGATAGATAGATGATGGATGAATGGATGGATAGATAATAGAGATATGTGTATATATATGTGTACATGTGTGAGTATATTATACACATATTAATAACTATTTCAATATAATTAGTTTCCTTCACACACCTCCATATTTTGTTTTATGCATTAAAAATAGTATTCTAAGAAAAGGTCTATAAGCTTCATCAGAATCTAAAGGGGACCTGGTTTGATCTCATTTCGCAAATGAAGCTCCATTATTTATGGCCATTTGAAAATGAGGAGCTTGATTTGAAGGGAGGTCATGTAACTAGCCAGCTGGAATTGTCAGAAGGACTCAAACTGAGGTCTTCTGACTTGAGGACAAGGACAGTGATTTGGAAGTAGGGGGGAGCCAGGTGCCATAGGGTGGATAGAGTTCCAGGCCTGATGTCATGAAGATTCATCTTCCTGAATTCAAATCAAGTCTTAGAAACTTACTAGCTGTGTGAACCTGGCAAGTCACTTAACCCTGTTGACCTCAGTTTCCTCATCTGTAAAATGAACTGGAGCAGGAAATGGCAAACTAGTCTAGTATCTTTGCCAAGAAAACCCCAGATGGGTCATGAAGAGCAGGACACAACTGAAAACAACTGCACAACAAACAAGTTCTCATTGTTTCTGGTCCTATATCCTAGGGCAGCTGAATAGCATTTCCCAATTGGAAGTGTTTACAATTTGGAAATGCCAAGGAAACATTCTGGTCTCATGGATGGCATTAGGATTAGACCTTGGCTGAGAATGGTGTTCAGGCAGCGAGCCAGCTTCTCCAGCTGTGGAGGAATCCTGCTTGAAATGCACATTTTGTACACATCTGGGAGGGAATAGGAGAAGATAATTTGGTGGAGGACAGATATATCCCCTGGGGTTAACATTGAGGTATTGTGGGAGGAGTGGGGCAGACTTTCTAATACTATAGCTCATAAGTACCCCCTAGTGTGCTTCCCACTCTGATTATCTGTTGATGACAATTAGTTAAGACAAATTTAATTCACTTTAGAATGGGTGTTTACTCAGGGATATAATTAGCCAATCAGCAAATGAATGTTGATTAAATACCTACTGGTCTTTTGTCTTACCTTTTCAGATATATGGCTTATTACTACCCTTCATGCAGTCTTCCACGAAGACCAACTGAGTTATTTGCTATTCCGTGAACTTGACATTCCATTTCCTGACTGTTGGGCCTTTGGACAATCTGGCTCCTATATTTCAAATGTACTCACCTCTACTTAGAATCCCTGGACTTGCTTCAAGGCTCAGATCAAGTGCTACCTCTTACAGGAAGCTCATCCTGATCCACCCCACTCTGTACTCCCCCATTGCTAGTGTGGTCTTTTTCTCTGTCCTCAAATTATTATGGAATCACAGATGCAGAGCCCAAAGGAACCTCAGAGGTCATTTGGTGAGAACCCCTCATCTTAGTTATAAAGGTAGGGCCTCAATCCTCCCACACCAAGTAGCCCTGATGCATTTATCAGGTTAAGACACATTTCTAACCCTCTTCTCTCCTCTGACACTGCCACCATCTTGGTGCAGGCCCTTATCTCCTCACACCTGGACTAAAGCTGTAACCTGTTGGTGGGTCCGCCTGCCTCAAGAGTCTCCCTGCTCCAATCCATCCTACATTCAGCCACCAAAGGAATCTTCTTAAATTTCAGGTTCAACCATATCACCAACTACCCAGTAAACACTAGGAGCTCCCTGTGCTCTCCAGAATTGAATACAAAATCCCCTGTTTGGCATTTAAAGCCAGAACCTGCCCCATCTCCACCTTCCCAGTCTTCTTGTACCTTACCGCCCCCATACCCACACCTCAGGCACTCTGGGATCCAGTGACATTGGACTTCTTGCTGTTCCTTGAATGATAAACCCCATCTCCCAATTCTTGGTATTTTCATGTCTTCCATGCCTAAAATGTTCTCTCCCCTCATTTCTGCCTCTTGACTCCCCTAGCTTCCTTTCTCCAGCTATAATCTCACCTTCTCCAGAAAACCTTTCCCAAGCCCCCTTAATTCTATCATCTCAACCTCTGTTGATTATGTTCCATTTATTTCTGTATCTAGCTAGTTTGTGCATAGTTGCTTATAGGTTAAACATTAACCTATTAAACCGTGAACTCCTTGAGAGCATGGGCTGCTTGGCACCCACTAAGTATTTAAAAAATATTTTATTTGCTGACTGACTAATTATATCCCTGATTAAACACCCACTCTAAAAGCTAATTAAATCTGTCTCGCTAATTGATATCAACTGATAAACAGGGTGGGAAGCACACTAGTGGGCCCTTGTGAGCTATAGCATTAGAAAGACCCCCACCCAATACCTCAGTGTTAACTCCAGACTCCTTGGGGATACAGCCCAAGTTCAGACTAGTGCCAGAGGTAGTATTGGCTCACAGATGTCACAATGAACATGATTAATCATAGCCAGTTTGAAGCACCTGGGTGACATTCTTGGACTTTAACAAGAGAAGCTATAAGCCTCCTGGGCAGAGGCAGAGAAAAGAAGGGTTACATACAGTTAGACTCAGTTACATGGAGATTAGTTCCTGCACATAGGCAAGACCCCTCCAGGACACTATATGATTCTAGGAAAGATAAAAAACTTGTCTGCACAAGCAGAGGGAACCATGTGCCTGCAGAGATGGCAGAAGACAGAGCAATAAGGGATTCCCAGACAAGCAAGAGAAATCAGGAACCAAGCCTCCTAGACACAGAAGAAGAGTCCTTGGGTCCCTAAAGCCTGGACCAGACCCCCTGGAAAGAAAAGAAGCTATTCTATAATTGTGAGTTCCTAGACCCAGTCTCCTAGTGAGAAGAGTGGAAATTACTGGTCAATGACAAGTTTTTGGACCAAGTGGAAGAGTCCTAGAACCAAAGCTGAGGAGCAGGATGGGGCAGAGCCTGAATGTGGAGAATAGTCCAGGCCCTTGCCCTTCAGTAGTGCTGTGAGCTATGCAGACTGTGCAGACCTGGGGAGAAAAGTCATCCCCCTAGCAAATTCAGTGGTTTTCCCCTTGAAGGGGAGTCTCTATCTTAGGGTACTCCCATAATTCTGGAGGACTTTTCAGGTCCCTTAAGCAAGATGGGGCTCACATGGGAGAAAAGAGTTCAATCTCTAGTGACCAAAAGATTTTCCTCTATTCATTGGGCCCTCTAAATTTTAGATAAATAAAGAGAACCAGTCTGGAGGTCTAGAGAAGGTTGGGGCCTTATAGAAAGGGACAGAGAGTTTGTTGTTGTTATTGGTAGATAGGCTCATGAATGAGTTCTTTCTGTTTCATGTTTTTGTCAGGTTAAATAAATCTTGTTCCATATTCAACATATGGTTAGCTGACTGCTTTCATAGGAGTAGAAGGTCTTTTTATTATCTCTTCTTCTTTTAGAAATGTGTGTTTATATCCTTTGATTTTATATCTCCCTTATTTCTATCCTTACTCCCTATCTTCCTCTTCCCAAAAAGTCATTCCTTGTTATAATTATTTTTAAAGAAAAAAAAAGTTCATCAAATCAAATTAATATATCCATATTGTCAGTCAATATATTCAATATTCCATGCTCATAATTCTACATTTCTCTAGGAAGGTGAGGAAGGGAGAGAAGCACATTTTCTCATTTCTTCCCCCAGGCCATACTTGATCATTATAATGAAATAGTGTTGCATTTCATTATGTCATTGTGGATGTTGTTTTTCTGTTTTTGCTTACATCACCCTATATCAGTTGAAATATCTTCCCACGCTTCTCCAAATTCTTCATGTTCATTGTTTCTTATGGTGCAGGAATGTTGCATTATATTCATATACTACAACTTGTGGCCATTTCCCCATTAACGGTCATCTTCTTTGCATCCAATGCTTTACTGTCACTAAAAGGGCTGCTATGAATATTTTCATTATGTTTGGGACCTTTTGTTGGGCTTTAATCTCCTAGGGATATATGCCTCATGGGGGAGTCTCTGGCTCAAAGGATGTGGGCATTTTAATTATATTCTTAGTATAACTTCAAAATGTTTTTTCCAAATGTCTAGATCAACTCACAGCTTCACAAACAGGATATTAGTGTTAGTGTGCCTGTCTTTTCAGGGTCCCTCAAACACTGACTGTTCATATCTTGTGTCATCCTTATCTCCTTTCATCTTCTACATCATTTCTACAGAGAACTTAACATGAACAATATTCCGATGCCCTTAGGGGAAGCCCTGGTTAGAGGCATGAGCCAAAGAGAATGATTAGAGGTGCCAAGTGATGAGCCTGCTCTACCTAAATCCAGGTCTACGGGTCTGAGTTATGAGTGAAATTGCCAAAACTCCAAAGTTATCTATGTATGTTCCTAAATAATTGCTCCTGTGGCCAAAGACAATCTCTCTCCTCCTTTTAATTCAACAAGCCTTTATTAGATATCTAATATGTGATAGACACAGAGACAGAAAGACAAAAGTGAAAACAAAGCATGTCTTCAAGGAACCCCTATAACTCTAAAAAAAAGAAAAGAAATACATACATACACACATGTGTATATGTGTATACATATATGTATACATGTGTGTACATATATGTGTATATGTGTGTGCTCCCATTTGATTCTCACAACTCTGGGAGATAGCTATTATTATCCTCATTTTACAGATGATATAATAGAAGAGACAAAAAGGAAACAATTATGTACATCCAAGATATATACAGTGTAAATGGGAGGTAATTTCAGAGGGTAAGGGACTAGGTTGAGCAACTAGATGTCAAGTGGATAGAATGCCTCACCTGGAGGCATGAGATCAAATTCAGCATCTTACTCAGACACCCTTAGAAGTAGGAAGCTGTGTAACCCTGGGAAAGTTACTTTACCCTGTTTGTCTCAGTTTCCTCATCTATAAAATGAGCTGGAAAAGGAAACAGCAAACCAATCCAGTATCATTGACAAGAAAACCCCAAATGGGGTCACAGAGAGTAAGCCATGACTAAACAGCAAAGAAGGGACTAGAAGGAGGAACCTGGAAAAGGTCTCTTGGAAGACAAAAGTCTTAAAAGAAAAACAAGAAATAGAGATGATGAAGAAGAGTATTCCGGGCATGAGACACAACTAATGCAAAGACCTGGAGATGGATTATCAAGTCTACATCTCTCTCTCTCTCTCTCTCTCTCTCTCTCTCTCTCTCTCTCTTTCTCTCTCTCTCTCTCTGTCTCTGCCTCTCTCTCTGTCTCTGTCTCTCTGTCTCTGTCTCTCTCTCTCTCTCTGTCTCCTCTCTCTGTCTGTCTCTCTCTGTGTCTGTCTCTGTCTGTCTCTGTCTGTCTGTCTCTGTCTCTGTCTCTGTCTCCACTCTCTCTCTCTCTCTCCTTTGTCTCCTCTTTCTCTCTCTCTCTCTCTCTTACTCTGTGTGTGTGTGTGTCTCTGTCTCTCTGTCTCTGTCTCTCTGTCTCTGTCTCTCTCTGTCTCTGTCTCTGTCTCCACTCTCTCTCTCTCCCCTTTGTCTCCTCTCTCTCTCTCTCTCTCTCTCTCTCTCTCTCTCTCTCTTACTCTGTGTGTGTGTGTCTGTCTCTCTTTCTCTGTCTCTCTCTGTCTCTGTCTCTCTGTCTCTCTGTCTCTGTCTCTCTGTCTCTCTGTCTCTGTCTCTCTCTCTCTGTCTCTCTCTCCCTCCAGTCTCCACCCTGCTCTTAGTTCTGCTCTCTGGGGCCAAGCTGACCAAATGGATCCCTCTTGTACAAGACTGCCCTTCAGATACTTGAAGCCTGCTCTCCTGTCCCCTATAAGTCTCTTTCCTCCCAGCCCCAGAGGTGTTTGAACACAACAAAAGGAGAGCCCAGACGATTCATCACTGCCTCTGGAGCTCTCCTGGCAGTAATAGATGTTTGCTGCTAATGGGGCCAAAAAGTACCAAAGACTCATCGAGACAAAAACTTGGAGCTGCTTCTGTGGGTTGCATGCTAAGCAGGGAGTCCTATGCTATTCCTGATACTGACCAAGGAAGAGAACTCACTGCATCCCCACCCATGCCCAGCCCAGTGTCTGGACAGCTCCTACAGTATGCTGCTCCCCGCCCCTCCACTCTCTAATTAAATAAGCTCTCTTCACCTTTCATCTTCCCATTTTTACTCCACCATGAAAGGGACACACATTTTCCTTTCCTTCTACATTTCTGGTTTCCTTCAAAGCCTCAGTTCCAGCTTTTCCTATCCACCTGATAGTACACCCCCCAAAAAAACTACTTCATATTCACTTCACATTTATTCCATGTTTGCTTTGTATGTCTACATGTTGGTTCTTCCATTACAATGTAATCTCCTTGAGGGCAGAGGGACTTTTATTTTTGTCATTATATTCCTACTGTTTAGCACGCACTACTTACTAAGTATACATTTGACTGGTTGGTTGATGTATGGGTGACTAATAAAACTCCACAATCCCAAAGAGAATGAGAAACAGATGGTAGAAAGGGAAAAGAGTCTGGGGTTTAGTGTCTGAGGATGTGAACTAGAAATCTGTGTCCCATGCTTATGACCTGTGTGACTGTAAGGGTATTGAGACCGTCAGCCAATGGGAGCACGCCATGACAGCCTGGCGACCGGGTAGAGGCCCGCGCATGTTCCTTGTCTGGCAAGCGGTTAGCCACGTCAGTACTATGAGGAGCATGATCACGCGAGAGGCCTCCTCATCTTCGGGGCTGGACATGAGTGGCTCACCGAGGCGACGGACCTCCCTGAGGGCGGGAGACAGTGGGATAAGGATATAAGGGATGGAGCAGCAGCAGGGGGAGCAGCTGGGTAATAGAGAATCATGTAATAAAGAACAGCTTGGCAACCTCGATTCTGGTCCTGAGTGCTCTGTGGGGGAGTGTTCTTCAAGCAAGCCTTGAAGCCAGCGAGGGCTGAAGTACCAGAGGGGTAAGGAGGGTGAGTATAAAACCCCTAGAAGGGAAAGGGGAACTCATCATGTGACCTTGAAGGAGTTGTTCCCCCTTTAAAGGTCTTATCTGGTAGATGGCCTCTATGGTCCTTTCTAGCTCCTGCCTGTGATCCTTTGGCCATCAATGCCAGGTTGAATTGGGATGCTGAAGGCTTCATCCTTCTGACTAGGAGAGGCTGGATTCAGCCTTGAGGTGGATCGGGTTGAGTTTCTCCGCAAATCAAAGTCTCAGAATCAGAATGAACCTCAGAAGTAAACCAGTTTTTCCTATATCTCACTGCCATCCACAAAGAGCCATAACTGGGAACTCTGGAATCCAGAGCAAATTTAATTGAGATAGGGAGTAAGATCAGTGCATCTTGGTTGTGACCAGTCACATCAGAAGAGGGAGAGGAGGGCTATTATTATCCAGAGTCTCTTGTCTCAAGAGTGTCAGGATGGAACAGATAAAGTAGGGAAAGTGATCCCTGGAATTCGGATGGGCTCCTTGGGGTAGCACCATCCAGATTGGGATCAGTGGATCAGAGGACAGCTGGGGAAGGAAGGAAGTACTCACATGTATACACACTTAGATACTGGCACCCTGGAGCAAAGCACAGATTGCCTAACCATAGGGACAGCTCCTGCCTATAAAATACCTCTGACAAGTGATCACCCAGCTTCTGCTTGGAGCCCTCCCAGGAAGGGGAACATACTGCATCTTAAGGCAGTCTGTTCTCCTTTAGGAGGGCTCTAATTATTACTTACTATTATTGTTTTTCCTTAGGGGAGCGAATAGACATTTAATAAGACTGTACTAAATGCTTTACAAATAGTATCTCATTTGATCCTCCCAGGAGGTAGGTACCATTATTATCTCCATTTTAGGGTTGAAGAAACTGAGGCAGACAGAACTGAAATGACTTTTCCAAGGTCACAAAGCTAGTAAGTATCTGGGATCAAATTTGAACTCAAGCAAGCCTTCGTGACTCCAGGCCCAGCACTCTATCCCCCTCACTGCCTAGATAGAGCATAAAAGCTATGAAGACAGGGACTGTTTCATTTTTGTCATCTTCAGTGCCTAAAACAGTACCAGGAATGTTGCTGTTGCGGTTGAGTCATTTTTTCAGCCATATCTTTTTCAATCAACTCTTTGTGACCCATTTGGGGTTTTCTTGGCACAGATGCTGAAATGGTTTGCCATTTCCTTCCCCAGCTCATTTTACAGATGAGGAAACTGAGGCCAACAGGGTTAAGTGACTTGCCCAGGGTCACATAGCTAGTAAATGTCTGAGCTTGGATTTGAACTCAGATCTTCCTGATTCCAGACCTGGTGCTCTATGCACTGTGGCGCCCCCTAGGTACATTATAGGCACTTAATAAATGATTGTTTATTCTGGGTCCTGATACTTATATTGAGCTTTTCTGTATCTCCCTTCCCTCCTCCCCACCCTGCCTCAGTTGCTCCAAATTAGGTCCTCTGGGACCAGTAGAACATGTCAAATCCCTTTCTCACTACAATCCTTCAACTACTTACAAATAGTTAGCCCATCCTCTCTTCCCATTCTCCCACCAATCTTCTCTTTTCGAAGCTAAACATCCCCAGACCTTCAGCAAAGACTTCTTCATGTCCCAGGTTGTATTTGCCATGCAGGGTACCATATGGGCTTTGAAATGCTGTCTTCTTTCCCTCCCCTGCCCCCTGACGGCATCAATCTATGCAGGGGTAATTAATACAACTTACCTGCCTGAATAATATGCTTATGTTCATGGTGGAGAACCACATTTAGCACATTATGCTAAATAGACTAATGTCTCATAAGCCTGCCAGCCCTGCAAGGCTGTGTTTGAAATATACATTATAAATGGAGGGATGCCCACCAGCAAAGTAAGGATTACTGTCTAACAGTGCTGTGTGTTTAGATCAGAATCCCTGAGCTCAAAGCAGTCTGGAAAATCCAGGCTCTGGCTAAGTCACCACAGGGGAGGCTTGTTTTCTCTTCATCAAGGGTAGGAGATCAATGAGAGAAAGCAATTTAGTCTGGCTTGATTCAGTCTTTATGGGAAACTTGCTGTGTGCCGGGAAACTTGCTGTGTGCCAGGCACTTTGCTAAGCTAAGGATATAAAAATCTAAAATGAGCCAACCCTGACCTCAGGAAGCTTGCCTTCTAGCCAGGGCTAAGACATATTCACAGGTAAGCAGTCACTAATTGCCTACTAGGCAATTTCAAGAGGGAGAGAATGCTCACAACTTGGAGGGCACAGAAAGCTTTACATAAAAGGCCACATCTGAGCAGTGCCTGGGAGAAAGCTTGGGGTTCAAAAAAAGGTGGAGCTGAAAAGAAAACAGAATAAAGACATCACCAACAGCCTGAGCAAAACCCAGAGGCAAGAGCCTGTCACATTCAGAGTACAGCCAATAGGCCAGTGAAACTGGTCTATTGAATGTGGGAAGGAGGAGTTCAGGGACCTAATAGGAAAAGTAAATGGGAGTCATGTTGTAGAGATGCCACGTGGAGATTTTGTGTTTTAGCAGTGAAACAAAGGAGGGGTCAATGGAGAGGTTTGAGTAGGAGACTGACATCCACCTTTGGCAACAGTACACAGGAAGGATTACAGTGGGGAGAGACAGATAGCCAAGAGACTAATTAGGGATAGCCTTGGCAAGAGGTGAGGGCAGCCTGAGCTGAGGGTGGTCCTGTGAGTGGAAAGGGATGGTGGAGGCAAGGTCCTGGACACAGTAACCTTGCTGATGTCTCCTCCAAGTGCTTAGGACAGTACTGGTATGTTACAGCTATATTGGTCCTTCAGGGTTGGGTCTTAGCTAAGCTGTAAATCTTGACTCTGGTCCTCTTGTCTCAATAACTTTTCCCCAGTTTCCCTGCCCTTCCTCATTGATCCATGTACTAATTTCCCTTCTCCCACACCAACCCCAATTGTACCGACTTAATGTTATTCCCTTCTTCCATGGCATCCCTAGTTCAGGCCTTCATTACCTTCTTCCTTGATGATGGCACTGGTCTCCTAATTATTCCCCCTGCCTCAAGTCTCCACCCCTCTCCATGTTTATTCTAGAGGCAATAGCAAGCTTTTTGAATAGGAAAATGCCGTGGCCCGGATCATTCTTTAAGAATATCCTCTTGACCAGCATGTGGAAGGTGGATCGTAACCTTCTAAAATTAGAATGAATGGGGGCAGCTAGGTGGCACAGTGAGTGGAGCACCAGCCATGGAGTCAGGAGGACCTGAGTTCAAATCCGGCCTCAGACACTTGACACACTAATTAGCTGTGTGACTTTGGGCAAGTCACGTAGCCCCAGTTACCCTCCAAAAAGCAAAAAAATTATAATAATAAAAAATAAAAAACAAAACAAAATAAAATTAGAATGAATGAACCAGACACAAGAAGAAATGAAGCTGGAGAAAATGTGAAAGAGAGAAAGAAACACATGTTTGCTAAGCACCTTCTATGAGTCAGGCCCCGAGCTAAGTATTTCACAAATACTATCTCATTCGATCCTCACAGCTCTAGTCTCCAATCTTTCCCTGTCTACTAGCCACTTTCCTGAGGACTGTACACATACCCATCTCTTATCCTTCTGTACTAGAGGAAGCTGGGTGGCACCCCAGACCTATGTTCAGCTGTGGTCTCAGACCCTTACTGGCTGTGTGACCCTGGGCAGGTTGCTTACCCTCTGTTTGCCTCGGTTTCCTCACCTGGAAAGTGGATAATAGTGCCTACCTCCCAGGATCATTGTGAGGATCAAGTGAGATCATAATTAGAAAGTGCTCAGCACAACACATATTGAGTGACGCATGAATGTTAACTATTATTATCATCGGTTCAATGTCTCTTCTCCTTCCATGACTAAACTCCTTGAGAAAGTCATCAACAATCTGTCCCTTTTCTCTCATTCTGTTCTTAACTCTTTATAGTCTGGCTACCAACATGACCTTTCTACTGAAATTGCCCTCTCCAAAGTGACCAACGATTTCTTGATCACCAAGTCCAATGGCCTCTTCTCAATCCTTCTCCTTCTTGACCTCTCTACAACACTGTCAATAACCTTCTTCTCTGTAGGGACTCTCTTTACTCTGGGGTCTCATGACATTCCTCTCTCCTGTTTCTCCTTTGTGACATCCTCATCCACGGTCATTCTCCCAAACCAAGAGTCACCCAAGGTTCTGTACTGGGCCCCCTTCTCTCTCCACTATACAGTAACATATTTGGTAACCTCATCAGTTCCCAGCCATCATCTCTGTGTAATGACTCTCAAATCAATTTACCCAGCTGCCTAACCTCTTTCCTGACCTCTAAATGCCTGTTGGACATTTTGAGCTGGATGTCCTATAGACAGTTTAAACTCATCATATCCAAAATGGAACTCATTATTTTTTCCCTATAACCCTTTTTCTTCTTCCAAATCTCCTTATTACTGTGAAGAGAACCACCATCCTGACATTCACCCAGGCCTCAACATAGGTGTTATCCTGAGTTCTCACTTTCTCTTATCCCTTATAACCAATTAGTTGCCAATTCTGTCTGTCCTATTTTTGCAAGATTATATATGTGTGTATGTGTATATATGTGCATGTATGTAGATGTACATATTTACGCATATATATGTATTATTTATTGTATATGTACACATGTAAATGTGTGTGCACATGCATGTGTGTATTGTGTCCGTGTGTGCATGTGTGTACATGTATGTACATGCGTATGTGTGCACAAATGTGTGCATATATACGTACTCTTCTCTTCTGACACTGCTACCATCCCAATGCAAGCCTTTATCCCCTCACACTTGAAATATTGCAATAACCCACTGGTTTCTGCTTGACGTCTCTCCCCATTCAGTCTATCCTCTACTCAGCTCCCAAAGTGCCTTCCTTAAGTCCAGTTCTGACCGTGTCATCCCTCCCACCCTGCTAACTAACTCCAGTGGCATCCTATCACCTCCAGGATCAAACAGAAAATCCTTTATTGAGCTTGTAAAGCTTTTCACAATCTGGCTTCTTCCTGCCTTTCCAGGCTCCCCTCCACGTACTCTCCAATCCAGTGACACCAGCCTCCTGTCTGTGCTTTGGACAAGATGCGCCATCTTTGAACTCCGTGAACTCTCTCCTTCCTCATCTCTACCTCCTGGCTTCTGTGGCTTCCTTCATCCCAGCTAAAACCTCATCACCCACAGGAAGCCTTTCCTAATCCCCCTCACTGCCTCGCTCTGAGATTCTCTCCCGTTTATCCTGTCTCCATCTGACTGGCCCAGAGCTGTTTACAGGCTGTCTCCCCCATTAGCCCAGGAGCTGCTCAGGAGCAAGGGCTGCTTTTGCCTTTCTTTGTATACCCAGCACTTAGCACAGAGCCTGACACGTGGTAGGTGCTTAAGAAATGCTTTATGAGTGACTGGGTGAGCCAGGATTTGAACTCATTTCTCCTGATTCCAACCAAATACATTGCTCTGTCCTTGGTATCTCATCCTGTCTCTAACACCTTTCAGTTCTATGGAGAAGGGCACTGCAATAGACCCAAGGCTGGAATCCCATTCTCCTGACTCTTGTGGAGTCCACTATCCTTCCTACCATGGTTTGGTGGGGGTTTTTTTGGTCGTTTTTTTGGAGGGGGGAAGGCAGGACAGTTTGGGTTAAGTGACTTGACCAAGGTCACACAGCTAGTGTCAAGTGTCTGAGGTTGAATTTGAACTCTGGTCTTCATGACTCCAGGGCTGGAGCTGTATTCACTGTGCTGCCTAACTGCCCCTCTCCAACTTTGTTTTAAATCACTTTGAGCCTGCCATGGTGGAAGAGAGAGCTGGGCTTTGAAGACCTGAATCTAAATTCATCCTCTGATATAGACTGTGTGACCTTGAACCAGTCACATCTCAGAAGCAGGAATTCTCTAATACAAAAGGGAACTCAGAGGCCACCTCACTAAACTTAGTGCTGAAAGAGAATCTTTGGTACTCCTACCCAACAAGGAGGTGTTCAGTCTTTATTGAAGATCTCCAGTGTTGGAGAATTCACTACCTCCCATGGCAGCTGTGGGACGGCTATCATTGTTAAGAGCTATTTTTCTAACACAAAACCTAAAATTTCTTCTTTGTAATTTCCAGTCATTGCTCCTAATTCTGTCCTGAGGGGAACCAAACAAATCTAATCTCTGTTCTCCCAGCCCTCCAGACTCTTGAAGACATCCCTCATGTCCATTCTGTCTTTTCTTCTTCAAGCTAAATATCTCAAGGTCCTTTAACCATTCTTCATAAGCCATGATCTCAAGGCACTCTACCATCCTGGTTTGTTCTTCTGTGGGTGCTCTCCAGTTATTAATGTCTTTCCTTAAATACAAACTCAATAGGTGCTTAATGGATTGAACTGAACTGAATTGAATTGTGTAATTGTGTAATTGCGTCAACATCTTTCTGAGAAGGGATCAAATTGGGCCAGATTTGTTAGATGAGCCGAGAGAGTCACTGCTATCTCATCTATAAAGTGTTTATCCAAGAGAAGACTTTTAGGTAAATATTCCAGGTCTGCCAACCAGTGAGTCTGGCTGCAGAAACACCAGGGACAATGCAGCAGGTTGAGTGTTGGGAAGACATGTTTCCAGAAAAGCAGCTGAGCCATAAGAATCCATAAAACACTTGGCAAAAGATGCAGGGGTGGGATGGCTTAATGATGTTACTCTATATTGCATTAGCAGTGACCATTCTTGAAGGGAAACTTCTGTGGCAACGCCTGGCAACAGTAGGAAATGGTTTACAAACCTTAAAACAGTATATACATATGACAGTATCATTATGGTTGTTGTTGGAGCCATAACTAGCAAGGGGTCACTGAGGCTTTGTCTCAGGGTGCTGACATGAATGAATGTTTAGTTTTTTTCTTCCCTTCTCCCCTTCAAGAGGGACATGTTTGATGGGAGAGAGTTGGCATTATAGCCTTAAGGCTTGCAAAGTATCTCATTGATATCATTTCATTTGATTTCCAACACTACCTGTGAGATAGATATTACCATTGTTGTTCGGTCGGTCATATCAGTCATATTCGACTCTTTGTGACCCCCTTTGGGGTTTTCTTGGCAAAGATATTAGAGTGGTTTGCCATTGCCTTCTCCAGCTCATCTTACAGATGAGGAAACTGAGGTTAAGGTTAATGAGCAAGCAGGATAAAGTGACTTGCCCAGGGTCACACAGCTAATACGTATCTGAGGCCAGATTTGAACTCAAGAAGAAGAGTCTTCCTAAGTCTAGGCCAAGCATTTTATCTGCTGTTCCACCTAGCTAACCTTAGGTATTATTAATATACCTTTTTACAGATGAGGAAACTGAGGCAGATAGAGAGACAGAGCAGACAGACAGACAGAGGGAGAACGAGGAGAAGGAGAGAGGGGATAAGGGAAGGAGAGAGAAGGAGGGAAGAGACAGAGAAGAAAAGAGAGAGAAAGAAGGAGAGCGAGAACTGAGTTGTGCTTTCAATTCCTTGGGGAAAAAAGGCATCATAGAAATGCAAATTGGCACAGGATTTGTTATTGTTGTTATGTGCCCTTCAGACCCCTAGATTCAAGAAATCAGAGGTGGATTAAAGGAAGAAACGTCATCAATGGAAATTACATAAAAATTCTGAGATTAGTTTCAGAGAAAATAAGCTTCAGTGCCAAAATGAAGTATTTCCTGGTTCTAAAGTCGTTAGGAAATGCTTCCTTTTTTCTCTGCCAACTATGTGTCCTCACATAATCAGAGAGGCAGGAGGCAAGGAGGCTGGATCTAGAGTCAAAAGGGCATTGATTCCATCTTCCAACATCAACATGCAGTGGTCGTGGGACCCTGTGCTAGTCATCTTCTCTCTGTGAGATTTAGTTTCCTCATCTGCAAAATCGGGGGAATAATAACTGTATGTTATAGTGAGGCCCAAATAAGATCATCATAATGTCCCTGTAAAGAGCTTTGTTAACCTGAATATGCCACATACTTATATTTATATTATTATCAATATTACAAATATACAAATATTAGATATTATCTTTGTTATATGAATGATTAACTTCTTTTTCCCAACTTGCAAAGGTTAATGGCTAATAGAATCATAAATTTAGAGCTGGAAAGGATCTTACAGGCCATCTAGGCCTGCCTTCTCATATTTCAGATAAGGAAACTGAGGCCCAGAGAGGTTAAGTGATTCACCCAAAGTCACATAAATAGTAAGCGATGGAGGTAGGACTTCAACACATATCCTTTGACTCCAAAGCCATTGCTTTTCCCATTGTATTATGCTGCTTCTTTTGCTCTTCCTCAGTTTCCCAAAGAGGGCAGAATGATTCTCCTTCTTGCCTGAATATTATCATTGGATCCAGTGTAGGTAGATGATGGACAGTAGGCAACACTGGGAGTGCATATTATAATCTACTCTTAGTGAAGAGACAACAGGAAGAAGGAAGACATAGACATATAGACGAAGTTCCTTGGTGTAGTTGTTGAGTGTTTCATACTTTCTCCAGAAAAAGAATTTCTTTTGGATTGAACTATTGTTCACTCATTCAGTTGTGTCTAACTCTTTGGGACCCCATGGACCATAGCATTCCAGGCCCTACTGCCCTCCACCATTTCCCAAAGTCTGTCCAAACTCATGTTTGTGGCTTCCATCATATTATCTATCCTTCTCATCCTATACCATTTCCTTTCCTTTTTCCTTCATTTTTTCCTGACATCAGGGTCTTTTCCAATGAGTCCCAGCTTTTCATTATGTGGCTGAAATATTGAAATTTCAACTTGAGTATCTGACCTTTTCTTTAAGTATTGACTGATTTGACATCCTTGCTGTCCAAGGGACTCTCAAAAGTCTTTTCCAACACCACAATTTGAAAGTGTTTATTGTGCAGAGCCTAGTCTTCCTTATAGCCCAACTCTCACAGTCATCCATTGCTACTGGAAAAACCATAGATTTGATTATTCAGACCTTTGTCAGCAAGGTGATGTCTCTGCTTTTTTGTCGCTGTCCAGATTTGCCATGGCTTTCTTTCCAAAGAGCAAGTGTCTTTTAATTTCATGGCAGCAGTAACCATCTGCAGTGATCTTTGAGTCTAAGAATATAAAATCTGATGTTGCTTCCATTTTTCTCCCTCTATTTTGCAGGAAATGATGGAAACAATTGACATGATCTTATCTTTTTTATGTTAAGTAGCAAGTCAGCTTTTACACTCTCTTCTTTCACTCTAATCAAAGGCTTCTGAATTATTCCCCACTTTCTACCAGTAGGGTAGTATCATCTGCGTGTCTGAGATTATTGATATTTCTTTCAACAACTTTAGTTCTGTCTTTTGATTCATCCAGCCTGGCATTCACACAATGCACTCTGCATATAAGTTAAATAAATAAGGTGACATCAAATAAACAACTTTATTGTACCCCTTTTCCAATCTTACACCAAAAGCAATTGTGCTCGATTCTAATTGCTGCTTCTTCACCCACATATAGGTTCCTCAGGTAACAGGTAAGATGATCTGATACTCCTATTTCTTTGAGGAGTTGTGATCCACACAAAGATTTTAGTGTAGTTAATGAAGCAGAAGTAGATTTTTTTTCTGTAACTCCCTCACTTTCTCCATAATCCAACAAAAGCTGGCAATTTGGTCTCTATTTCCTATGCCTCTTCAAAAACCAGTCTATTCTGATAATTCTCAATTCACATATTGCTGAAGTCTAGCTTGCAAAATCTTAAGCATAAACTTGCCAGTGTGCAGAGTATAGTTGTTTAGTAATTTGAACATTTTTTGGCATTGCCCTTCTTTAGGACTGGGACAAAAACTAATTTTTTTTTTCCAATCCATTGGCCACTATTGAGTTTTCCAAATTTCCTGACATATTGAATGCACCACTATAACAGCATCATCTTTTAGGGTTTTTAATAACACAACTGGAATTCCATTACCTCCATTAGCCTCATAACTGTTAGCAATGCTTCCTAGGGACTACTTGACTTCATTCTCTAAGATGTCTGGCTCTAGATCACTAATCACACCATCATGATTATTGGTGATGTTAAGATCTTGTATAATTGGGATGGCTAGGTGGAGCAGTTAATAGTGTACCAGCCCTGAAGTCAGGAGGATCTGAGTTCAAATCTGGCCTCACACACTTAACATATGTGACCTTGGGCAAGTCACTTAACCCCAATTGCCCTACCTTCCCCCCTCCAAAAAGAAAAAAAAAAGATCTTGTATAATTTTTCTGTACATCCTTGCCACCTCTTCTTAATCTCTTCTACTTCTATTAAGTTCCTACCATTTTCATCTTTTATCATGAATATTTTTGTATGAAACATTCCCTGTATCTCTAATTTTCTTGAAGTGATTTCTTGTCTTTCCCATTCTGTTGTTTTCTTCTACTTCTTTGCATTACTTATTTAAGAAAACCTTATCTTTCCATGCTGCTCTCTGAAATTCTGTATATTCAGTTAGGTAAATCTTTCCTTTTCCTTTCTTCAGAGTGGACTAGATGTTTACATAACTTCGTTTCAATTCTAAAATTCTATGATTCTGTTAATATTGGTTTAGTATAAAATTACTAGGTCCCATTGTGCAGTACTCACTTTTTCTGGCCAGAAAGTGACCCAGATGCTTCCATCTATCCCTGAATCAAATCTGTTATGCTTTCTTTTTGCCACACATAGAGCACGTGCTTTAAAAGAATGACCTGAGCCTCAGTTTCAACACCACTAAAGTGTGGGTGATCAGTACAGAACCATAAAATTTCAAAGCGGACCACAGTGGCTATCTGCCCCCACCCAACCCCAGTTTGAGGAATGAAAAATGACTACTCTCCCTACTTCACAAGACTGTTATGGGGAAGGTGCCTTAAACACCTCAACCATGCTACAGAAATAGGAGTATTATTATTTTGATTATTCTCTATGTGGAAAATCGCTGACAAATTGCATTGTCCTGGAGAGCTGGGTTTTTGTGGATTTTTCTTTTGATTCTCTCTCGCAGAATCAAGTAATGCCACTTGTGAGTTATGAGGGTTTTGTGCTTGTCCAAATTAATTTTTATCTTTTGGATGTAGTAGGTCCAATCCTTTCAGTGAGCTGTGAATAGGGACCAGCATCCCATCTAACTCTGATTGGGTCTAAGAAAACATATCTTGAAGCAAAATGATGCTCGTTCAGAGAAGGGCCTATGAGAGGGGACACCACAGTTCCATAGAAACAGTGATGTGCTTCCATATTCCAGGGGAGCAACTCTCACTGTTTTTTTGTCTCAGGACCCTTTTACACTCTTAAAAATTATTGAGGACCTCAAGGGTCTTTTTTTGTGTGGGTTATATCCATTGACATTTATCATATTTGAATTTAAAACTGATATAATTTTATAATATTTATTTACTCATTTAAAAATAACAATAATGAACCTATTACATGGTAACATAAATAACATTTTTATGAGAAAAACTATTGTTTCCAAAAGAAATTAGTGTGAAGAGTGGATTTGTTTTACATATTTTTGCAAATCTCTTTAATGTTTGACTTAATAGAAGACAGCTGGATTCTCATATCTGCTTCTGCATTCAATCTGTTGTGATATGTTGTTTTGGTTGAAGGATATGAAGAAAATCTGGCCTCCCACAGATATGTAGATGAAAAATATAGGGTTTTTTGAAATAGGCAAATAACACTGTAGTAGTGTTGTGAAAATAGTTTTGAGCTTGCGAACCACCTGAAAGATCTGCAGGACCTTCAGGGATCACAGACCACTCTTTAAGGATCACTGGTCGAATTGGACCATAGATCTATAGTTGCAGAAGAGTCTAATCCACTCCATTGCCCATACCTGCCCTTATTTTATTGGTGAGAAGACTAAGGGCCAGAGAGATCCAGGTCAACCAAGTAGTAAGTGAACTCAGAGCTTCTCCCTCCAAAGTCAGTACTTCTTCCACCCCTTCCATATTTCTTTATGGATCCATGATCTCAATATGACTAATGCCTCTAAAGGTGCTTATCACAACCCTTATACACCTCCTTATCCCATGGCATTCTTGCTCATATTCTTTTCTGCAATAGAGGATTCATTCAACCATTTGGAAGCCTCCTGATTTGGAGGCAACTGACCCAGGTAACCCCCAGACAAGCAATTAATCATCAGTCCAACACTAAGCTTGTATTAAGTGCCTACTATGTGCCAGACATTGTTCTGGGGCAAGTCAAATCAGCAAGAAACTTTTAAGTACTTACTATATATGAAGCACTGTGCTAAGTATTGGGGATACAGAGAGATACAAAAAGAATCTAATGGGGGAAACAACATAAAACAGCTGTATATAAACAAGCTATATGAGAATTAGGACAGTGGCTTATCCCAGTTTTCTCAGAAAAAAATTGTGTCTTATCTAAGAGAAATTGTAGATAATCAATAAGAGGAAGGCACTGGAAATAAGGGGGATTGGGAAAGGCTTCCAGGAGAAGGGTTTATTTTGAAGGAAGTCGGGAAAGCCAGGAAGCAGAGGCAAGGGAGTAGCCAGAGAGAATGCCTTGTATAAGAATTAGCAAGGAAGCCAATGTTACTGTGGAACACAAAGACAAAAATTAATGAATCAAATATTTCTTAGGCACCTACTGTGTGTTATGCCCAGTGCTAAGCCTTGGGAATGTAAAGACCAAAATGAAACAATTCTCTCCCTCATTCTAAAGGGAGAAGATAAATCTCAATATTTAGGTATGTGCAAAATAAATACAACTTAATTTTTTTTTCAGGGAGGGCTCTATCAAGAGAGACTTCAGCACTTGTCCCTCATTCTCATGCAATCCAATAAAATAATGTCCAGTAAACATTACAGTAAACAATTACTGTGGAATTTAAAGCTCTATAATCAAGTATTAAAATATGTATCTATATATATGCAATTATTATTATTATTATTTTTAACTACATCCAACTGGAACTTAAGATACACAGGCACTGTGGTTGGGAGATCCATCCTGCCCTACCGGAAAGTCAGAGCAGTGAGGGGGCAAGACATAGGAGAGAGTGGATTGGGGGAGGGAGGATACACTGGGATGGCTGTTTGGGGCAGTGGGTAGGGGAAAGATGGGGAGAAAACATATAACTCAAAATCTTGTGGAAATGAATGATGCAAACTATAATAAATAAAAATATAAAAAATGTACGAAATAAAACAAGGAAAAAAAAACCAGTTACTATGTTCCTGGCACTGTTCTAGGCTATAGGAATACAAATAACAAAAAGAAAAATAGTCCCTACCCTCAAGAGACTTATAATCTACTCAGGGGAGACAGACACAAAATGAGGCAGGAAAGTGGGGAGAGGGACCAGGGGACATCTTGTTCTGTGGAGCTGAAACCAGACAGAACAGCGGGTGTGAGTGGACAAGTCCAGTTTCTGCCCTTGATAAAGGAAGGCATTGGGAGGAGTTTGATACTCTGCCCTTGTTATGGGAATCTGAAGATCTTCCCTGCCCCTTGGCCCTTTGATAGGCTTAAGTGGCTCTGAGAACCTTCCCTGATTTAAAAGTATACTCTTCCCCCTGATAGGCTGAATGTGGTCACATGGAGCCTGTGGCAGGAGGCTTGTTCTTCAGCCATGCCCACGCCTTATTACTTTGTGATTGGACAGTGGGTCAAGAGGGCTGTGACATTCTCTGATCCAGGAGAAGGCTATATATACCCTAATGTGAGGTTTTGCTTTGGGGCTCACTTTGGGAAGAGTTGTGTGATTTGGCCAGAGGAGACTCTGGGAAGCTGTTGAGCCCCCCAGCTTTGAAAACCCAGATGTTGGTGCTTCCCTCTCTGATGACTAACTAGGTGTGGATGAAATGGTCAGACGGCTGGAAGCCCATCTGCTGATCTGTTTATTTGTCTGCTTGTGACTTCTGCTTGTATCTGTTTGTATCTTCTGAAGATCAGGATGTTGACTTTTCTCCCTGAACTAAGTAAATGATACATGTTTGATTGATTAAAGTAAGGTTGTTAACCCATTTTGAGTTGCTTTCCTT
>CM053580.1:557315468-557329785 GCA_028627135.1 Pseudochirops cupreus
AGCAAAACCAGACATGAAAAAGAACGATAACGAGTTTTGCTTCAGTCTCCATTTAAACTATAGTCTTTCTATATCTTTCTCTGAGTTTAGGTATCTCCTTCCATCCTGAGGCTTGTAGAGTTGTCTTTAGCTGTCTGTTGTTGAGGATAGTCCAGTTTATCAAGGTTGGTCATCACACGTACGATGTGTCTGTGATTGTGTACAGGTTTTGCCTGGTTCTGCTCTTCTCACTTAGCATCAATTTGTATAAGCTTCTCCAGGTAATTATGAAGTGCAGGAGATTAAATTTTCAATGGACATTGTTTTGAGGGGAGGAGGGTTGGGATGTGCTTCCTTTGTTTGATTTTAGCCAAGTATGGGCTATTTTTTAAAGGAAAATTATGTATGTTGTACCTTTTAAATGCTAATGTTTAAAAATAGGCACTTATGTGTTTCCATGACTGACATCCAAGGCAGACCTCATTGTCTCCCCTTCTACCACCTTTTTCCTTTTCTCCTTTTCATACTCTTTTATTGGTTCCAATAAATGGTTACTTTTCAACTCTGAAAAAAATAACATGCTAAAGAAAGAGAAACAAATCAACTAAGAGGAAAAGGGCATGTTTTCTAAACAGACCGTAGAGAACTCACTGATTATATTAATCATGAAGAAATAGAAGAAAAAAGTATGGACCAAAGATGGAAGCAAGGGAAGGTAAGCAAAGATGAATACAAGACTGGGGCATGATCCTGGAAGAATAGTGTCAGAAGGTCTAAGGTTCTGAATAAGCTGAAGCTGGTAAGGCAAGTTACAGACGACAAAAAGGCCTCTTCAAGCTATTGGGTGAATAGAAGAGGATTTCAAAAATGAGATAGGATGGCTGCTTAGGAGATAGGAAACAATGAACAAAAGATGACAGAGAAAGTGGAGCTGCTTTACTCTTCATTAGCTTGTTTTCTCTGCCAAGGAAATTGACCTTTGGACTGAAAAGGACAGAACAAGAATGACTAAGAGGGAATTGATGCCCAAATAAGTGAAAAATAGCAAGAAAGCGACTAGCTGTCCTTTGTGAGTTCAAATCACCAGGAGCAGCTCTACTTCATCTTAGGGCAGAAAAAGAAGGGAAGGGAAGGATAAAAGGTAAGGAAAGGAAAGGAAAGGCATTTGTTAAGTGTTTACCTTATACCAAGCGCTAGGAATACACATTTAAAAAGCTAGACAGACCCTGATCTCATAAAACTCATATTCTAAAGAAAAATATAGAGGAAGATACAGATTCAGGGCAGATAGAATGGCCTGGTGGTCCTGAGGGATCAGGGACCTTGGTGGGTGCAAGGTCTAAAGAAGCAGAAGATGATACTGCTGAGCTAGTGTTTTTGAAAGATCATGGAGAATGGGAAAGGCACCAAAAGACTAAAAAATCTGCCCCAATTTTCAAAAAAGGAAAGGTAATGGATTTTATCAACTATAAACCAATGAACTTGATTTCAATTTCTGATAAAAATTTTGAACATATTATTAAAGAGATGGTTAATATACATCTAGAAAAGGAAGCAGTGATCAAAAAAGCCAATAGGGCATCATTAAGAAGAGTCTATACTAATCTACCCCAATTTTCTCTTTTGACATAACTAGAAAGCCAACAAAAGTGCTAGAAAGCTAGAAAATCAGAAAAATGCAATATGCCAGGGGGAGATATAATACTTAGATAAGACACAGTACCTCATGAAGTTCACAGTCCATGAGAAGGAGGCTCTATTAGTCCAATACAGATAAGTAACAAAATATTATATGATAAATGCGTAAGGGACATCTTTTAATATATGTGAGACCTAGATCCTATTTTTCATGTCTTAGAGTCCTCTCAAGAAATGAATTTGTACACTGCAGTTTAAGGATCACTTCTTGAACCTCTGCTATTAACATTTTATCTGTCACTTCCCAAACATTGGCAAAGGAGACATGTTTATCAAATTGGCAGATGTCTTCTTGCGGGGAGAAAGAGCTAACACAGTGAATGAGTCATATTCAAAAAAGGGCACAAGAAGGTAGAATGTTGGTTCAAATATAATTTGATGAAATATAATAAGAGTAAATATAAACCATTGTATTTGAGCTTAAAAAATCAATTTCCCATGTACAAGGTTATAAAGTCATGGCTAAAAAACAGTTTTCTGAAAAAAGTTCTAGGCATTTTAGAGGCCTCTAAAATCCATGTAAATTGATAATGTGTAAGGGTGGTCCCTGAAGTAAATGAAATCTTAAGTTATATTTTTTTTTAAAAGGCATAAATAGTGTCCAGGACTAAAGAAATGAAAGCCTTGCTGTAACCTGGCCTAAGTAGATGATATCTGGAGTAATGTGTTCAGTTCTGGGCACTATATTTTAGGAAGGACACTGACAAAATGGAGAGCATAGAGAGGCTAAGGAAACTCTCAGACCTATGCCCTAGGAGGTTGATTTGAAAAAAAGGGAGATATATTAGCCTTGGGAAGAGAAGCCTGGTAGGATACATGATAGCTGTCTTCAAGAATTTGAAGGGTTGTCATGTATGTGGAAGAAGGGTTGAATTTATTTTGCTTGCTCCCAGAGACCATCACTAAGAGCAATGAATAGATATCTCCCTCAACAAAATGTAAACTCTCTGAGGGGCAGGGGCTTTCCCCCGTTTTTGTCTTTGTATCTCCAGCACCTAGCACAATGTCCGGAGTAATGGTTGGTTGGTTGTTGTCCCGTGTTCTCAGAAAGGACCAAAATGGCGCCGGTATATCGTGGTTTTCACCCTGATTATACAATGTGTCCACTGTGGCAGATCAGATCAATACGAGCTCTGAATGCTCTACTATAGGTTGGGCACAAATAGTCCATGTGAATATTTATGGTGAAGATGTCTTTAAATTTGCAAATCTGGAATATATTAAGTGCATAATAAATGCTTGATTGAGTGATTGATGTGACTAAACTCCTAAGACTTAGCTACTAAATTGAAAATGGACTGAAATCTGCATTGGTGGAAAGAGTTCCCATGGTGCTGGGAATTCCCTGTGCTGATGAAATCAAAACTGATTTGCATATTGTCTTAATGATATTAATAAAAATAACCTGAAATGAATTTTTTTAGGCTAACCATATGTGAAATAGATCAGTGGCTCCCTTTGAAAAGGGGCCTAGACATTCCCCATCTAGCAGACATTCTGTCCCTGATCATAATAGAAAATTGCAATTGGATTCCTTCTTTTGGGAAAGGCCTGGACAAATAGAAGATCCAAACAACTAGTTCACTTTTTTTTAATTTTGCTGATTCAGATTCAAGAAAGTTTAGTGAAAAGAGTAAAGTCAAATAAAATCCCTCGGCTCAACATTTTTAAAAGTTTGCTTAAGTCATCCAAGGACTATAGAAGAGGCATCGGTTTAAAAAAAAAAGTATGGAGAAGGAGGAGGGGAGAACCCGAAAGCGCGACAGAAAAAGAAAAATGCATCGATTTCAGGAGTTTTTTTTAAATTTCCAATTTTTTCCTCCTCAGCAGTATTTAATTTCCCTTTTTATATTTGAGATTAATGGCAAAGGTATTGCTAATGCAACACAGGATAAAGATAAACAGCTTTTTATATGGATGGCATCCTTCTGGACACATGGCCTGATTTATGAAAATGTAGTCTGTTTACTCCACTTTGTGCCAGACTGTTGAGACGAGAGAAAAACGTGTACCTGGCTCTAAAAGCTCTGGTGCATCTGTGGTCACCTCTTCCTTTTTTCCCCCCTCCTCTTCCCTGAGCTATTCAGGTTACAGCCTAACACTAATAATAATAGCTGGCATTTATATGGCATTTTAAGGTTTGCAAATATCTGTATACGTCTACTTATATATACATACACACAAATACATACACATTTATTTATGTATTTGAATAAAAACATTTGTATGTGTTAATTCATTGGATTCATTTAAATATGTATTCGCTTGATTACATATGCATATATATATACATGCATATGCACACAAACATATCTGTGTTGTTGTTTAGTCATTCTTCAGTTGTGTTTGATTCTTGATGACCCCATTTGGAGTTTTCTTGGCAAAGATACTGGAGTGGTTAGCCATTTCCTCCTCCAGCTCATTTTACGGCTGAGGAACTGAGGCAAACAGGGTGAAGTGACTTTACCCAGATTCACACAGCTAAGTGTCTGAGGCCATATTTGAACTCAGGTCTTCCTGACTCCAAGCCCAGGGCTCTATTCATTGTTCCATTTAGCAACTATCTATTATCTGTCTGAATATTTATATGTATATATGTATGTATGCATATAAATGAGGATATGTATAGATGTATGTGTGAACACATTTTAGTATGTGCTTATATATGTATTGTGCATATACATATATATAGGTAAGTGCTACTGTTATTCCCAATAACAACCCACTCTCTAGGGTGGGAAAAAATGCTCCTATAATAGATTTTTAAATTTACTTTCACTGTTAACATTTCTATATCATTTTCTTAAGTCTAGATCACCAATAAAGCCAATCATCAAGCCCTGATACATAGTATTTGTCAGTTTCTGAGGAGTAAATGCTCACACTGAAAATTTAACAATCAGTTGTCACCATTCCAGTTGAGTTCAACCCATCCATGCTCCCATTCCACATTTACATAACTATGGTAAGTTTTCTCCATTCCAACTCCCATCCCTTTGCTCCTAGCTCTGCTCTCTGGGACCAAGCCAAGCAAGACTAACCCTACCTTCCAGGTGAAGACAGCTACCATCCCTCCACCCCACACCCATAATCTTCTCTTCCCTAGACTAAATACCCCAAGTTCTCTCAACTTCATGTGTCATAGACTTGAGGATATTTATCAGTACAAGTTCTCGCACGTAGGAAGCCCTTAATAAAGGCTCATGGAAAGGAAATGAATTCATTTTCTAGAAGAAAATCAAACAGTTCTGTAATGTAGATATACATTTCACCTTGTGAGCCCACCAAGGTGAAGACTTGGGTCTTCTGAATGACTTCAGAAGGACAGCTGAGATCGGTCAGAGGATCATGAGAACAAGGGACCTCGAGGATCAGCTAGTCCCCTCATTTTACAGAGGAGTAAACCAAGACTAAGGGGAATGAGGTGACTTGCCCAAGGTGGCCCAGGTAGTAAGCATCATAAGAGAACCCAAGTCTCCTGATTCTAAGAAAAATAAACCATGGCTTTAGGTCAACTGAATAACTGAACAACATCCAGGGAGTTCTTTCTATTGCACCACGTTCTTGTTGTTTTTTTCATTTAAGGGTTTTTTTCCCCCTGAAGCATCATCTGGGGCAAGTGGAGGATGCATTTCTATTTCTTATCATTTGTAATCTTGAGATGATGCTTTTTTTAACCTCTTATCATTTGTAATAGGGGACAATGAGGTTACCCTCCTGTGCTTTATAATCCTGGCATAGATACTTGGTTTATACCCTTGTGCTTCCACTCATGAGACTTCTCTTCTGGTTTCTTTCAGAATTGAAGATTACAAAGCACTTTAGGAAGGATTAGTGGACTGGCTCCATAGCCGTCCAGTAGGTTAAAGAGCAGAAACAACTTCTTAGAAATGGAAAAGAGAGGTCCTGCAAGAAGGTGATTTCCCCCGCAAAAAAAATACTGCAGGTTAAAATGGTGATCAAATACAAGAAACCACCTCCATGAGCTAAATGCAGTTCTTAAGTCTGTCTCATTCTTGGCATCCGCCTCTCCATTGCCCAAATAAAACCTAAGTTTTGTCTCACTTGATTGGCTAGTTTCCCCCAACAGAGCTAGGGAATCCTGCTAAGTGTGGGAGACTTAGAATTTGATCTTTAGAATTTTCATGTGCCTTCTTTTGGGTTCATGAATTCTGAAATCTCATTACTTGATGGTAAAAGGTACTAGTGAAATAAGACCAAGAAGGCTAGTTTCTTTATAGCTAGGGACCTAAAAATATTATAAAATCTTTTTAAAAAATAAATATTTCATTAAAAGAAAGAAAGAAAGGGGGCAAAGAGAAGAAGAAGGTAAAGGAAGGAATTTAAAGTAGCTGTCTGATCTGGTTCCATCCCTTTCAAGAAGTAAAATATTTTACCTTCCTTCACTGTTTCTTTCAGTATTTCCTTTCTTTCTCTCTTCTTCCTATTCCTCCCTTTCATTTATCCTTCCCTTCTTTGCCTGTCTCCCATTCTTCCATTCTTCCCTTCATTCTTCTTCCCCTCAGATTCATCTCTCTTCCCCCTCTCTCTCCTTTCCTTTCAGCCCATCCTCCATACTTTCCTTTCTGCTTGCCTTTCTTTCCTTCCTTCCTCCTTCCCTTCATTCTGTCTTTCCTTTCTTCTTTCCTTCCCTGTTTCTCTCTTTCCTCTATTCTTTTCTTCTTTCCAACTATCTCTCTTCCTCCTTTCCTTCCTTCTTTCCCTCCTGCCCTTCATTTTTTCTTTCCTTCCCTCTTTCCTCTCTTCCATTCTTCCTTCTTGTCACTCTCTTTCTTCCTTCCTTCTTTCTTTCTTTTCTTCTTTCCTTCTTTCCTTCTCTTTTTCCTCCCTCCCTCCCTTCGATGACTGTTCTTGATCCAAAGACACACAGAATTCTTGGAGTTCAAAGGAAGAAAAGATCAGAATCAGACCTAGTACCAAAAAATATCGATCTTGCTAAGTGGATATTAAAACCTATCATTTCTGTACTGAAGCAGGATTATAAATTCAGTCAGGGCCCCCTAAAATCACCACTCTGGGCCAAAGTTCTAATTTCCCCAACTATTTATGGCTGTTCAAAGAGGGGGTTGCTATTTAGCCTTGAGCCCTCAGAGACAGTTCTGGGCTGTACACAGGTCAGGTTAGAAAAGTCCATAGCCAATATCCCTTCTGCTCAAGTTATTTTTACTCAAGCTCCAACCTCCCCAGTTTGAACTTTTGAAATACAGCATGTGACTAAAAGTCAAAAGCTTTGGGCTGCTTCTTTCTTCTGAGTGATTTTCAGGTTAAAAACAGATAGAGGGAAGTAAGTGGAGCCCGTTAAAATCCATACACATGGACTGTTCTGAGCATTTCCGGGGAAGATTTTGAAATAAGCCATGGAGAAGATGTACCGAAGGCAGAAGCCCTGATCCACGGAGGAGGTTCCTGGTCCTTTCCAGATGGAGACGGAGTTGGGAGCTGTGACACAGGAGCAGTGATCTTCGGAAATAAAATGTCATCTCCCACAATGAATTTTCTAGAAAGAAAATAAAGGGAAAGAAAAATCACTGCCTGAGGCTATTGTAACTACCATGATTCTCCCAAACTGAGAAAGGTCAAAAAAACAAGGTTGGGAAGAGAGATTGTGTGAGTAAAAGAGAAAAGCAGATGTCTTTATTGATAACCAGGGAACCTTCTACAAACTTGAATTCAGATTGCTGCAGGAGAGACCTATACTTGAACTGCCCTCAAGGATTAGCTAGTTGAATCTGAGCAGTTAACTTACCCTCCCAGTCTCAGTTTCTTCCTTGATAAAAGAGAGAGTATAACAGTTCACCATCTACATCTCTATATTTGCTCAGTTTATCAATCACCAAGCATTTATTAGGCATTTTGTCTCAGGCACTATACTGGAGATACAAAGGCAAAAATGAAATCTACTTGTCCCTGCCATCAGAAAGCTTATACAGTCTTAGGACATGAAGCAATGTGTTCAAATAAAAATGTGTGTATATAGGTAGATAGATGACAGATAAACAGGCTATTCAGTTCAGTAAACATTTATTAAGTACTTACAATGTGCTGGGCACTGTGCTAAGTGCTAGGGATACAAAAAGAGGCGAAAGATAGTCCCTTCCCTCAAGGAGCTTACAATCTAATGGGAAAAACAACACACAAACAAATATACAGGAAGCAAGCTGCATACAGGATAAATAGGAAATTAGCAGAGAGAAAACACTGGAATTAAGAGGCAATAGGGAAGGCTTCTGTAGAAGGTGGAATTTTAGCTGGGATGTAAAGGAAACCAAGGAGACCAGTATGATGGTTCTCTGTACCTTGTCTGCCCCAGGCAAACAGCTAGTCATGGAGCTAGGTCTGGATGCCACATGTTGGGAAGGAGCCTGGTAAGTCAGTGATCCTGGAAAGGAGGTCGACTAGATTAGTGAGGGGAATAATGGTCATGTACCACAGGAGAACTGGCTGACATAACTGGAGCTTGTTTAGGCTGGAGAAAAGAAGAATTGGAGGATTTTGAAATATGTGAAGGGCTATGAAGCAAAAAAAGAATCAAACTAGCTCTCTTGGCCACAGAGGAAAGAAGTAGCTGCAAGGAATAGAAGTTTACTGAGGGCATATTTAGAGACTCAAATAAGGAAAACCTTTCCCAGAATTAGGGAAGTGAAATGAGCTCCTCAGAAGGTAATGTGCTTGCCTTTCACTGGGGCAACTAGGTAGCACAGTGGATCAAGAACTAGGTCAGGACTCAGGAAGAACTGAGTTCAAATGCAGCCTCAGACATTTACTAGCTATGTGAACCAGGACAAGTCACTTTACTGCTCCCTGCCTCAGTTTCCCCAAATGTAAAATGGGAATAATAATAGCACTTATCCTATAGGGGTGTTGAGGATCAAAGGAGATAATAAACTTAGCACAGTACCTCACACGTAGTAAGCACTGTATAAATGTTACCTAATAGTAATAGTAGGGCAACTAGGTGACACAATGCATAGAGAGCTGGCCCAGGAGTCAGGAGGACCTGAGTTCAAATCTAGACTCAGACCCTTACTGGCTGTGTGACCGTGGGGATAAGTCACTTAACTCTTTTTGCCTCAGTTTCTTCATCTCTAAAAATGAGCTATAGAAGGAATGGCCAATGACTCTAGTATCTTTGTGAAGAAAATCCCAAATGGGGTCACATAGAGTCAGACAACACTGAAACAATACAACAGTAGTAGTAGTAGTAGTAGTAGTAGTAGTAGTAGTAGTAGTAGTAGTAGAGTAGGAGTAGTGGTAGTAGTAGAAGTAGTAGTAGAGTAGTAGTAGTGGTAGTAATAGTAGCAACAGCAGCAGCAGCAGCAGCAGCAGTAGTAGTAGTAGTAGTAGTAGTAGTGGTAGAGGTGGTGACAGTGGTGATAATAGTAGTAGTAGTAGTAGTAGTAGTAGTAGTAGTAGTAGTAGTAGTAGTAGTTATTGTAGTACCAGTAGTAGTAATGTTGTAGAGAAGATTCTTGGTCAAGTTCAGGGTGGACTAGATGGCCTCAAGTCCCTCATAACTCTGAGAATCTAGGATACTAGTGAAGAAGGCAAAGACGAAGAAGGAGGAGGAGGACAAAAGAAGGAGGAAGGGGGAAGAAGGGGAGGAGGAAGAGGAAGAAGAAGAAGAAGCATTTATAGAGTGCTTTTAAGGTTTGCAAAGACTTTTACAAATCTTGTTTGATCCTCACAACAGTGTGAGGTAAGTGTTATTATTATCATTGTGCAGCTGGAGAAACTAAGACACGGAACGGTTATGTGACTTTCCCAGGGTCACATAATTGCTAAGTGTTTGAGCCAGCATGTGAATTCAGCTCTTCCTGATTCTATCTCAGCTGACTTGAAGGGGTCACTCTCTTGTAAGTGGCTTAATTTTGCACTTTTCTTCTCTCCAATTCCATAAATGTTTATTTACTTGTCTAGAGGGAAAGTCAATTCCAAACAGTACAATGTATCACCACAAAATGGGACCAATGACTTCTTTTAAATAATGCCTGCTGCCAGGTAGGAGGCAAGAAGAAAGAACAGAATTTCAAACTTGGCTGATCTGTCTTTTAAAAGGAAAAAGAAAAAGAAAATACCAGCAACATAAAGTATACCACAAAATCTGGTGATATTTAAATAAGATTTAAATTCATTCCACATTTAAACAGAAAAATGGGAAGTGGTATTAAATTCACATAAATGCAGGATTATGCTAACTAGAGTCAGAAATATTAAGTGTGCCCACATAAAGGAAGAGAGGACGGCAGGTAGGGGGTTCAGAAGAGGGCTCTGAGTCTTAATAGATTGTTCCACCAAACCGTTGGCATTGTAAAGTAGTGGTTAATAAATTACTTGACATGTCCATTTATTCATATTTTAACTAAAAGTAATGAACAAGCTTTGTCAGCTTCCTAGGGAGCCAGTGCTCTGAAACCAGGTCTCAGTCAATACTCTGAAAGAGTAGGTTACTTCATGATTACCCAGGAATTAGACAGAGATGAAAAAGGCATCAGGGAGCTTGAGAAGCAGGAATCACCTTCTTTTGGTCTCTGGGGTCCCACATAATTTTGTTAGCATCTCTTTTATCCACCTTTTTTTAAGCAATTGGGGTTAATTGACTTGCTCAGGGTCACACAGCTAGTAACTGTCCGAGGTCAGATTTGAACTCAGGCTCTTCTGACTTCAGGGTCAGTACTCTATCCATTTTGCCACTTAACTGCCCAATATTCGCTTTCCACAGTAGAATATAGACTCCTTGAGGGCAGGGAATTTTTTTTTTTGCTTTTCCTTTTTTATCTCTAGAATTTAGCCCAGTGTCTGGCACAGAGTGAGATCATAGATCTAGATCTCAGAGGCTCTCTAGTCCAACTCTCTCTCTCCTCAAGAAGAGGAAAGTAAATTCCAGAAGTGATTTTCCAAAGGTCACACAGGGGAATTTCATTCAATTCAAAGATTCTAGAGGATGGATAAAAAACTAAAAGGAACTCAGAAGCCAAATAATACTTTCATTTTACAGATGGGGAAACTGAGGCTGAGGGAGGAGAAGTGACTTACCCAAAGTCACACAGGGAGTAAGCACAGGGGAATGGAGGCAAAGATTTGAACTCCAGTGCCTCTGCTTCTTAATATCTACATAATATACATAATCTTGTTTACAAACATAATCTTGTTTAATCCTCACAATGCCAGGAAGTGGGTGCTATTATTATTATTCCCATTTTACAGATGAAAAAACTGAGGCAGATAGAAGTTAATAGACTTGCCCAAGTTCAAATCACCAGTAAACTTCTGAGACCAGATTTGTACTCAGGTGTCTGTGATTCCAGGTCCAGCATTTTTTCCATTGCACCATGTAGATGTCGATAAAAAATATTTGGGGATGTTGCCTAAGGTTTAATTGTATATCTACAGCATGTGAGAAATAGGAATAGCCCTAAATTTGGAGTCAAGTGATCTTGGCTGTGAACCAACCTGGGTTTCACATCTCCAAAGTGGGCGCACCTAGGCAAATCCCTTTACTTTTCTCAATTCTTTTGTTATCGTTGTTCAGTCATTCAGTTGTATTTGACTCTTCGTGACCCGATGGACCCCATGGTCCTTCTATCCGCCACCATTTCCTAAAGTCTGTCTAAGCTCATCTTCATTGTTTCCGTGACACTCTCTAACCATCTCATCCTCTGCCATTCCCTTCTCCTTTTGCCTTCAATCTTTCCCGGCATCACTGTCTTTTCCAATGAGTCCCATCTTCTCATTATGTGGCCAAAGTATTTAAGCTTCAGTTTTGATATTTGACCTTCCAATGAATAACCTTTAAGTATTGACAGATTTGATCTCCTTACTGTCCAAGGGACTCTCAAAAGTCTTCCCAAGCACCACAACTCAAAAGCATCGATTCTGCAATGTTCAGTCATACATTGTTACTGGAAAAAACCATAGCTCTGACTATGCAGACCTTTGTCAACAAGGCGTTATCTCTGCTTTTTAGTATGCTGTCCAGATTTGCCATAGCTTTCCAGTCTATTCATCTATAAATTGAGGATAGTCATATACATTCCACTTAACTAACAGGAATGTAGCGAAGAAAGTATTTTGTAAACCTTAAAAGCACTGTCAAGCTCTTATATTGTGTCAGTCATTAGACTCAATTCCATGAAGTGGGAGACTATTTCTTAATCATTCTTGCATTCCCCACATAATCCAGTTCTGCCTTCTGGAGAATGTAAAGAATTTCTCTGTAGATCTTCTGTGTTTATACAGCTTTGGGCCCAGGATGATTCTCCCTGTTTCAGGAGCTCATGAGTGAGCACTCAAATATCTTTGAAGTAGGCAGTTCTGAAGAGCATAGGGTACCCAAATAAATGAACTACCGTCTCTCTGGGGGGTGGAGAAATGTACACATGACACACTTTAAAGTTTAATCTGATTATTATTAACATTTTCCATCCTGTTATTAGGCTAGATGAACAACAAAACTATGTCAGGTTCTGATTTGTAGCATTTGCTAATTTCTAAGGCATCAGTGCTCAGAGTGAACATCTAACAATTGCCTCTTACTAGCTGGTTCCAGTATAGCCCCTGCATTCTGGGCAAGTGAAGGAATTTTCTTTTTTGTTTTGTTTTGTTCTTCTTTTTCATGGTTTCTCCCATTCATTATCATTCTTCTCTACAACATGACTAAGGTAAAAATAGAAATGTTTAATAGGAATGTATATGTAGAGCCCATATCACATTATATGCCATCTTGGGAAGGAGGAAAAGAGGGAGGGGGAGAAAATTTAAAACTTATGGAAGTGAATGTTGAAAATTAAAAATAATAAATTAACTTTAAAAAAAAGAAGTGAAGGGGACCTGGCTGCTGAACTGGGGAGGTTCCCTTTTTGTATCACTGCCATGTGTAAACATTTTAGTTTTCCTTTCTTTCCTCTAGAGCAGCGGTTCTCAACCTGTAGGTTATGTTCAATTTGTAACAATGAAAATACATCCTGCATATCAGATATTTATATTATGATTCATAACAGTAGCAAAATTACAGTTATGAAGTAGCAACAAAAGTAATTTTATGGTTGGAGGTCACTACAACATGAGGAGTTCCTCATTAAAGTGTTAAAGGGTCACAGCATTAGGAAGGTTGAGAACCACTGCTCTAGAGGCAATATGGGATAGTAAAAAGAATGTTAGATGTGACAGAAGGAAACCTCATTTCAAATACCCACTCTCTCATTTCCCTTTGGTGTGACCTTTAGTGAACTAATTTCTCTGGACTTCAGTTTTCTCACTAGTAAAATGAAGGAGTTGAGCTAGCTGACCTCAAATGTCCATTCCAACTCTAAATCTGCAGTTCTATGATACTGAAAAACTGTCCTTTGGAGTGCTGATGTAGCCACTCTGTTGTGACATCAAGCGTTTTCTTCATGTTTGCTGATCTAAGACTTGTGAGTCAACATGGTCTCATCCCACATACCCTGTCTAGGAAGCATCCAGTCCCACCTCTATCAAAATCAGTCGTGTGCTCTGTAACCATACCTGAAAAGTGGCCAACCAAGCCCTGATTGAAGAGTTGAAGAGCTAAGTGAATCAGTATCTTCACCTAATCCTCTCTTAATGTAGCCTGAAATAACTGGCCTTTTGGGCTGCCATGGCTCACTGCCAGCTAATGTTGAACTTGCAGCCCACTTATACTCCCACATCTTTGTCAGATGAGATACTATCACCATTACTGCTGTAATATAAACAGGATCATGGGAATCTCCTCCATTGCACAATCTCAAGCATGCCCACATTTGTAGTAAATCAAACCATAGACAATGATTTCTGTAACTTAAAATTTTACCAGTCTGCTCTTGGTTTCAGAATCTGCAGCTATGGCTTCATGAGTCAGAATGGTAGGAGCTGATGAGAAAGTAGAATGAGCACTAGATAGTATGAGGCAAAACAATGTTTTCTTTAAAAATTAAGGTGTAAAGCTTTTGTAAAGGAATAGAGCAGATCTACTTTGGGTAATATGAATGACTAACTCCTAAGAATTTCAGCAGATCAGAAATGTGGTGTCCTATTGTAAAGCTATGGGAGACTGCCAAGGATAGAATGAGAAGGCAAGACCCCATCCCCAAAGTCTCTCACCCTGCCCTACAAGTCTTCAAAGACAGTAATGCACCTGGCCTCAATCATGATAGATCCCATATATGTAATGCTTATTGACAACTGCCCTTGATGTCCGTAAGAACTGGGTTCAAATCCAACTGGTGACACTAGTTGGGCAGCCTTGGTGACTTAACCACTGTGTGCCCCAGGAAACTCCCTAGAGCATATCTAATGAGTGGAAGGTGGACTGCCATCTACGTTGGTGGAGAATTTCCTGTCCTGAGAGCTCTCCAAGCTGATGGGCTCATGTTGCCCATCATGTATGGGTTGTTGTTCAATTGTTTCAGCCATTTCTGACTCTCCATGACCCCATTTGGAGCTTTCTTGGCAGAGATACTGGAGTAGTTTGCTATTCACTTCTTCAACCACTTGACAGATTAGGATCCTGAGGCAAATAGGGTTAAGTGAATTGCCCAGAGTCACACAGCTAGTAAGTCTCAGGAGGATGAATCTTGCTGACTCCAAACCCAGCATTCTATCCACTGTACCATATATATGT
>CM053580.1:557329885-557342995 GCA_028627135.1 Pseudochirops cupreus
ATTATATATTTATATAATTATTTTAATTTTTATTATGTATGATATATTTTATTTTAATTATATTTCTGTATTATATATTTTATGTATATAATATATTATATTTTTTACACATATACACATATATGTTTCTATGCAGGGATATGCTGGTAAATGTTTACCTGGCTCTCCAAAAGCCAAAAAATGCAAGCATGACCCACTTTTAAGTTTAATCTGCATTATTAACATTTTCTCCATCACTTCTTTAAGTCTATGCAATCAATAAAAGAATAAATCAAGCTTTGCCAGTTTCCAAGGTGTAAATACTCATATTGAAAATTTAGAAAACAACTTTGAGGAGTAAAAGTTGGCTCCAGCATACTCCTGCATACACACATAGGTGTCCATGTTGCCTACCCCAATAGAACTTAAGTCCCTTGACGGCAAGGAGTATTCTGTTTTTGTCTTTGTATCCCCCCAAAAAATAGCACAGCGGTGCTAAGTAATAAATACATGATGCCTGACTGACTGAGCCTCATGAAAATCTTAGAGGGGTACAATTATTACTAGTATTAGAAACTGAACCTAGGATTTCTTTGGCCTAGGGAACTCCCCTGGTAAGACAATGCAGATCAGCAGCTGCTCTGCAAATTATAGTCTTAAGAGACCTATCAGGGTACTGAGGAAGAAGAGTTCAAATCCCACCTCAGACACTTATTTCTAGTTGTGTCAAACTGGGCAAGTTATTTAACTTCTGTTTGCCTCAATTTCCCCATCTGTAAAATGGGGGTAATCATAGACCCTACTTCACAGGGTTTTGTGAGGATAAAATGAGATAATATTTTACAGTGCTTTGCAAACTTTAAGGCATTTTCTAGTGCTACCATCATCACCATCACCACCACCACCATCATTATCATCAGTGACTTGCCCAGAGTTACACAGTGTCAGAAGTAGGTCTTAAACCCAGGTCTCCTCTCCTTCATTCCTCTCTGTACTCAGCTCCTGATTCTCCAGTCATCTTTCTTCCCAACAGCCTTCTCACCCTGAAGATCCTTCCACCCCTGAAGCCCCTGCCCCTGATTAGTCCTTTCTTTCCAGAATTCCTAGAAGTACCCAGGTCAGACATTCCTCTCCAGACTTTGCTCCTCACTCTCTGAACTTTTTTCTCTCCTATCTGATCCTCTCCTCTGCCCTCCCACCTGCCCTTCCTTTTTCTGTTATCTTTTCACTTTAGAAAATAAGCTCCTGGAGGGCGGGCCTTTTTTTTTTGTTTATATTTCTATTCCCTACTCTTACCTGAGGGCAGCTAGGTGGCTCTATAGTGTATAGAGTGTCTGGTCTGGAGTCAGGAAGACATCTTCTTTAGTCCAAATCTGACCTCAGACTCTGGGCAAGTCACTTAACCTTATTTCCCTCAGTTTCCTCGTCTGTAAAATGAGTTGGAGAAGGAAATGGCAAACCACTCCAGTATCTTTACCAAATGGAGTCATGGAGAGTCAGATATAACTGAAAATGACTGACCAACAAAATCTTTGCATGGGGCCAAGGCATAATACAAATGTTTGCTAATTTGGGATTAACTTCCTGGCTTCAAGGCGTATTCTGTTCATTAAACCACACAACCTGTCACTACTATTATTTACACTTAATAAAGGAAAAAAGCCTGATGCTGTGACCCATGTAAGTGCCAGGGTGGGGCTTGAGTCCAGGAGCTGTTTCAAGTCTCATGCCTTAAAATACTAATAAGTGCTTATATTTCTATGGAATTTGAGGTTTTTCAAAGTGTTTTCCTCACAACCCCTTTGTGAGATTGATAGCATGTGTCTTTTTCTTTCCATTTTACAGATGAGAACATCAAGGCAGAAAGAGATAAAAAGATCTGGCAATAGTCAGGCAGCTAGGAACTTTCAGGGCAGGGATTCAACTTCAGCCCTTCTGAGTCTGATTCTATTTGTTCTTTCTACTGCTTGCCAGTCTCTAAAGAAGTCTTTCTACAATAGCTGTATTCACTTCTGGTTACTCCTTTAAAAGCAACCCCTCTCAATTTGTTTTGATTAAGCCATCCATTTGCCTTTATTGCTCTGTTGGAGGTTTTGGATGATAGGCGCGCGCGTGCGTGTGTGTGTGTGTGTGTGTGTGTGTGTGTGTGTGTGTGTCTGTTTATGTCCTTTCTCTGTTTCAGAAACATAACTAGGAATTTTTGCACTAGGGACAGAGTCATTGTTGTTGCTACTGCTGTTTGTCCTTCATTCTGGAAGAGGATCATGATGTCAGAACAGTGATGCCATGACTTGCAAGTGGATTGGATTTAAGTGAGGCAGGACTGTGCAAAGTCACCAGCCTCACTTTCTCCTTTGGAGTCATCTAAGGTTCAGTGGCTAGCTATGCATCAGGACAACTGCCATTTCAAGGAAACCTATAAAATAAGTACTATGCATTGTGTTCAGAGTTGTTTATCTTTTCTTTGCTTCCTTTTAAGTTTTCTTTTGTTCTTAGCTGTGCACTTTTTACTTTGTTCTTTTTTCCTCCTTTCTCAAAGGCAACAATTAAGTGCGAATATATTTGTTTATATAGATAGATACATACACATATACATATATACAGATACGTAGTAAAATATATAGACATATACTTTCCCTAACAAATTTCTCTCCTGATCTTCATTTTTATGTTTGTGCATATCTCTTATTACCTATCCCTCCTGACCCCTCTATTTTATTTCTAGCTGCTACCTTGCCCTCCTATTACTTAACCTACCTCCCCCAAGGACCCTCCCTTATCGTCTCATTCCTATAAATCTAAACACCTTTCTATGCCCCTCTTCTATACCTCTATTCCCTCACCTTCTCCTCCAAGGATCCCTCCCTTATCCTCCCATTCCCATAAATCTAAACACCTTTTTATAACCTCCCCCATCTTTGGCCCTCCTCTCCCCTCCAGAGATCCCTCCCTTGGTCAGATTCTTCAGGAAAGCGCCCAGACTAGACACATTCTCATTCTCCTCAAGACTCTATTCCTGACTCTCTGGACTTTTCCCACCAAGCTCCCACATGGGCATCTTCTCTTTCCTCGCACTCCCCACTTTTCAGTCTCCTGGGGAAAGAGTTTCTTTCCCCAGTTAGAATGGAAGTTCCCTGAGAGAAGGGATTATGTTTCTTTTTTTTTTATTTTAGCACAGCCTCTAGCAAGAGTAAGTACCTAACAAGTACCTGTTCTCTTGACTTAACCTCTATCAGCCTGTTTTCTCATCTGTAAAACAGGGATATGCATATCTGCCAGGGTTGTTATGAAGATAAAATGAATTAATGTTTATAAATATTTCACAAACCCTAAATCATTATATTAATGCTAACCGTTGTAATTATTATTTATCTGCCCTAGTTACCATTCTGCTCCAGTTAGACAGAAAGTGCCTTAAGGAAGGGACTGTGCTTAACTTTCTCTAGTGTTCTTTTCCCAAAGTTATGCACAAGCTAGTTCTTAACTTTTAGGAACAACCATATGTTTCTCCTTCACTTTTCCCTTAATCACTGGGAAAGGTTGGCCCCCTTTCATTTGTTCTCATTACTAAATAACAAATCTGGATTCGCTGAGATAATATGTCTAATAATAGTCATAACTTCCGGGCCTAAGAACTTAGGTTTGGGCTCATTTTGAGGGTGTCTCCAAAAGAGCAGAGTAGAAAAAGAATCAATGTAAAATATGAATCAGGAATGAGACAGAAACTCATTTCCTTTCCACAATAGAAATGCTGAGAGACACAAAAGAATCACAGCCTGCATTGACAAGCTTTAAGCAATCAACACTGTAACTCCTCTTATAATCTACTGGGAGGTCGAGTCATAAATGCCAGGAAATGAAGCAATTTGGGGGATTACTGAATAGGCATCCTACATTTCGCCTTCCCTTGGCGCTGTTCTCTTCCCATAGGTTCTCTTCTGGCAAGCCTAACCAGGGACTGAGTTCATTTTCCTACTGGTGGTCACCTTCTCCAAGAAATTCTAGAATAGTTGTCAGGATCTCTTCTCTATGCCACTATTCAGCACTGATTGAAGGACCCAGAATCACCAAAACTCTTGAACTTTCAGGGGCTGGACATGTCCATCTCAGGATTTAGGCTCATTCACCTAAGATCAGGAAACAGAAAAGACATCCCAAAATCAAGAATCAGGATCACTTGGGCAGGACATGAGCTTCAGTCACCATGTGCTCATGGCCACATGGTTGCCAGAGTAGCAGATAAATTGAATTGCAATTCTCTCACCCATCAAAAGAAGCAGCTTGACCCACAGTCTGGAAGAGAAGAAGCAAAGAGACCCAGAGGGAAGATACGCCCCTTTTAAAATGCTACTGTATCATCAGCCCTTCCTGCTCAGTGGCCAATAAGAGGGTTATTTTGTCATCTCCAAGGCAGATGAGCCCTTAGTTACACATGGCTGACAGGAAGCAGCCAAGTGAGAAATTTTTCATTCTGAAGCACCCAGGTTCTGAGCCAGCACACCTGGCCAGTATTAGAACAGCTTTACAACATGACCTTTTCAAACCCCAGTTAAAAGTGCAAGGGGTTTTAAAGGGGTATCAAAATGCTATCCTCTTTGTCACCATCATCTTTATCTTCATCACCATCATCAAAAAAAAAACATCAAAATTTTAAGACCATGGAATTTTAAAATCACATTAAGCTAATTACTTTATGCCTCTTCATCATTTTTATTCAATAATGGAATTTTCTTACTCCTGACCTAAGTAAATAGTCATGCACTCTTATTTGCTGAAAGGTACTATTTTGTGATGAAAGAGCACTGAATTTGGAGTAAGAGATGGGGATTTGAATCCCTCCCCTCTCACATGCTAGCATCATGACTTTGGACAAGTCACTTTTCCTCAATAAGCCTCAATTTCCTCAGTTATAAAATAGGGGAGAATAACTCTTACCTTTTCTATATCTCATAGGAGAACATATAGGCATATGCATTTTGTGAACTCTCCAGGACTAAGCATGACAGGAAGCAGGGCATTGTGACTAAAGATCTAGGGTCTCAATGCCTGGAAACATAGGATTAAGTCCACACACGCTGGCTGTGTGACCTTGGACAAATCACTTAACCTCTCATTGCTCTAGGCAACTCTGTAAGACTCTAAGGTATGGACCTACATTAGCAGGAGTTTTCCATTTGTTTTGTTGTTTGTGTGTTTGTTTAACCAGGCATTCCCTATGGCACTGAAATAGAGACCTCCAGTCCCCTTCCTATTCTTCAGGCACATAACAAAAATTAAGAGATGATCTGGGGGCAGCCAGGTGGTGCAGTGAATAGAGCACTGCCCTGCACTCAGGAGGACCTGAGTTCAAATTTGGACTCAGACGCTTGACACATTTACTAGTTGTGTGACCTCAGATAAATCACTTAACAGTTTGCCTCAGTTTCCTCATTTGTCAAATGAGTTGGAGAAGGAAATTGCAAACCGTTCCAGTATCTTCACCAAGAAAACCCTAAAAGGGGTCACGGAGAGTCAGACCCAACTGGAAAAATGACTAAAATACAAAAATGCTCCCAGGCACTGTGCTATTTACTAAGGATTCAAAGACAAAAATGAGACAATCTCTACCCTCAAGGAGCTTACATTCTCTTAGAGATTTTCAAATATGGAAGCTACAAGTACATAAGAAAACACAAAATAAATATGAAAAAATTTCAAGAGGATCTGAAGAAAGGCCCCTCATGTTGTGTGTTGGTGGTGGCACCTAAGTAATGCTTCAGAATCTGTAGCCTGGAGAAATCTAGCTGTGCCCTGACTTGGAGCCCAGCCTCCTGAACTTGTTTCATTAAGTTTTTTAATCAGCCTTAAGTACTTTTTCTTTTGGCAGGGATTTTAAGACTACGAACATCTCAAACTGATAAATGGATCTATGTTTGAAATATTATTATTGTTTCTGGTTTTTTAATTATTGATTTTTTTCCTCTGTACGTTAAGCTACAAAACATTGCCTCCTGTTTCTTTTTTTTTTTTTTACTGGCACTGCCTCAGCTAGAGAAAGCAGCCTTCCATGGAATTGCTTCCTATAACATCTGAACCTAGTTATTTCTACCTTGTTTTTTCTTTAAACTCTCCCAAAGGCTGAGTAGCAATTTTGCTCTTGGAAATGGCCACCAGCAATAGGTGATGACGTAGCTGATACTTAGAGGTCCAAGGCCAGAGTGAGTGAGAGAGAAAAGACTCTTTTTTGACATTAGAAAAACTAAATACACCAGTCTTCCAGTTGAAAATCAGAGGGGCAACAGGGAAACCCCAGCAGCCCTACTTGGCACTTGGCCTTGCTAAATGCACATTCATGTGTGTATGACCTAAAAGAAAACACAATGATACTTAAGCAGTGTGGTTTATGGAAAGTATGATGGATGTAGAGTCAGGGAACCTGGGTTCAAATCCTCTCTTTGCCATTTTTCTTTTAAGTAATTAACTTTACTTTTTGCTTCATTTTCCTCAACTGTAAAATGGGATAATAACAGTATTTACCTTGTAGGGTTTTTCTAAGGATAAAATGAGATATTATTTGTAGTATTTAACACAATGCTTAGCACATAGTAGGTGCCATATAAATGTTAGCTATTGATGATGATGATGATGATGGTGATGATGGTGATGATGATGATGATGATGGTGATGATGATAGTGATGATGATGATGATGATGGTGATGATGATGGTGGTGGTGGTGGTGATGGTGATGATGATGATGATGGTGACGATGATGATGATGGTGATGATGATAATGATGATGATGATGGTGATGATGGTAATGATGATGATGATGGTGGTGATGATGATGATGATGATGACGATGGTGATGGTGGTGGTGATGATGATGATGACGATGATGATGATGATGAAGTTAATGATGTTGGTAGTTTTGATGATAGTCCTTGACTTTAAATACCAAAGAGAAGTTTGGTTGGTTTGGTTTTTGTTTTTGTTTTTGTTTTTATCTAAAGGTGATGAGTAGCCACTGAGGCTCCTTGAACAAAAAAGTAACTAACTCTTCACATAGGAAAGACCTAAATGGATGAAAAATGCCTATGGTCAGTCCTAAATGTGAGATTTGGAACACCACCACTTCTGAGGAATCAAAAATGAGTCTCTCATAGAACAGCTAGGTGGCACAGTGGATAGAGAACTAGATCTGGAGTCAGGAAAACCTGAGTTCAAATCTGACCTTGAATACTTAACTAGATGACCGTGAGCAAGTCACTTAACCCTGTTTGTCTCAGTTTCCTCATCTGCAATATGAACTGGAGAAGGAAATGACAAACCACTCCAGTATCTTTGCCAAGAAAATCCTAAAGGGGGTCACAGTGAAGCAGATATGATTGAAACATATGAACAACAGAATCTCATAGATCAAAGGTGTCAAATTTTCAGCCCCCAGTGCCAAAACCAGATTAAAATGTAATTGGGGAATGGTTAACAACGTAAGAACCCAGTAGAACACAGATAGTACTGATTCGTGGGTTCTAAGGCAAAATACACTGCTGGTATCTATTTCTATTTGAAGCTAATACACCTGACCTAATGGTGAGTAGCACCAATGCAATATTCGCAGCACCGCCAGTGACTACAAAAATGCTGGCATAGTTCTCAACTGCAGAGTGTAACAGACTCTCCATATAGAAGACAGAAGCAAAACATTTATTCAGAAACCAGAAAACCAAATCCCAACACCAGAAAGTCCAATCCATCAAAAGAACATGAGTTGCTCCTATGTAAGGGTTAACCCATGGATGGCCTGTATGGTCTACCAGTATCCTCATGATGTGAAAACAAAGAAAGGTCAGCCCTTGTCACATTGTCCAATGCCTATAGCAAATTTATGGGAAGACCTGAACAAGAGTCCAACGTGATAAGCAGCGTTGAAGGGGTTGCAATCTGTATCTTGGACTGAAAGTCCATATTTATGAGATCAGATTCATTCACATATGTCCTGGGAACTAAGAATACAATGGAAATAACTCCCTTCCCTTGAGAAACTTAATGCTCTGATATATCTCTCTATGTCTTTACTTTGTCCCCATCCCACTCCACTGTCTTTATTTCTGCTGGTATTTCTTTTTCCAGCATTTATCACAGGGCTTGGTACACAGTAAGTGTTTTATAAATGCTCATCGAATGGTTGACCCAATGTCATTAGTTCTTGTTGTTCAGTTGTTTCAGTCACATTCAGTTCTCTGTGACCCCATTGGGGGTTTTCTTGGCAGAGATACTGGAGTGGTTTACCATTTCCTTCTCCAGCTCATTTTACAGATGAGGAAACTGAGACAACCAGGGTGAAGTGACTTGGTCAGGGATACATAGCCAGTAAGTGTCTGAGGCCAAATTTGAACTCAGGTCTTCCTGACTGCAGACCTGGCTCTGTATCCACTGTTCTGCCTACCTGCCCTGCCTCCCTTTATTATAGCATGTCTTACATCCTGCCACAACCTCAAATAGAACATAAGCTCCTTGAAGGGAGGGGTTATATAAGTTTTGTCCTTGCATTGCAGGTTCCAAGCAGATACTAGGTCCACCAAGAATATACTTTTGGAATTAATTTGACCTGTTATCACTGGATGACAGATATGGATGGATATTGACACAATGAGGTGTCATTGCTAGTGCCATATAGAAATGATCATGTAGAGACAATAGATGAGTAGGTCCAAAATAATTCTGTATAAACTGAGTCTAAAGGCTAAGATAGGATGGAGAGAGAGAGAGAGAGAGAGAGAGAGAGAGAGAGAGAGAGAGAGAGAGATATGGATGGATAGATAGATAGATCAAGTTATTTTGGTGAAGGAATCCTGAAAGAGATATTCTTGTAGAATATAAGCTCCTTGAGGGCAGAGACTGATTTTCATTTTGGTTTTATAGCCTCAACAGCCAGCACACTGAGGGATGGGCAGCGGTGTATCAATAACTATCTCTCAAAAGAAAGTATTCATTACTCACTTTTAAGTTTAATCTGCATTTTGACATGGTTCCACCACTTTCTTAAGTCCACAAATCAATGAAACCATAAACCAAGCCAAGATTTATAAGATTTGCTGATTTCTAAGACATAAATGCTCACACTGTAAATTTAACAATCAACTCCTCCTAAGTTAGCTTCAAACACACACTGGGGAGGAAGTCATGAAGAGAAGTTGGTTTTAACCTGTGATTTTTTTCAGTGTCAGGAATTCCTGACACTTCATCAATTCATTTATAACTTATAGACTGAAAGAGTTTCCTGGGACAATATGAGATTAGATGATTTGCCAATGGTCACACAGCTGGAATGGGTCAGAGGTAACATTTGAACCCAGGTTTTTCTGATTCCACGGTTGGCCCCCTATTAACTATGCCACACTGTTTCTCACTTGTACTTAGTTGTAATGGCAAGCAAAGAAGTAGTTAACACCTTGTTTCAGTTCTTGCCCATGATTGTACCAAGTCTTTGTTGAGAAGGAGAACTTGTGAACCCCGTAACTTGTGAATTTCTGTTGCTGATGCAACAGGAAGGGGAGGAGCTAATGATCATATATAAGGAGAGGCCCAGGCTGGAGAGAACAGGACTGAGAACTGAGCAGCACTGAGAAGAGAACTCTTGTGATGGCAGAGTCAAGAAGGAGAAAACTTTTGGTATCCCGGCACTCTGTGTTTCTCTGTTCTTTCTTTGTTGATGTTTGTTTGTGATACTTTGTAAAGAAGCCCTGGGACCTTACTGGAAGCCCTGAAAGAGGATTTTCTGGTTGTCTGTTTACAGAAGTCCTGGAGGAGGGTTTTGAAGATCCTGGGACTTTACTGATGATTTGTGTTGACCTCTTGGACCTTGTTTGTGGGTCTCTGTTGATTTCACAGGCAGACAGTGAATTGATGATGGTGCCAGCAATGCGTATGAATGTTTTTTTGGTTCTGTTGAGCTTTGTTTTCCCAGAAAAAGAAACTGTGAAGGACTTTAGGTGGACTGGATACTGTAAGCTTCTATATAGAATGGGAATTGGACGAGGAACTGGACAAAGAACTGGACAAGGAGCTGGACAAGGAACTGAGAGCTGAGGCCCTTTAATCCAGGTAGTTGGGTAGATTCAGGCAGGAGCTAGGACCATGGAAGAGGAACCATGGAATCTGAGAGCCAGCCTCGAGTCAAGATGAAAAGATGTCTCCTTGGGTATTTAACACAAACTGAGAAAGATCATGATTTATTGTGGCCTAGGAGTAGGAGGACTTTGTACTCTGCATCCTGTACCAAGAAAGAAGACTTTTTGACTGAGAGATTAAGATAATGTGATATAGGGGTGGAGAACTTTGACCTTTGTATTTTGTGTCCCTTAAGGAGGCTTGCTTCTTAAGGATGATTGAGTTAAAGACTTACTAAATGAAATCTTTCGTTTAAAACTATGTGGCCACTTTGATGAAAACTATGTGGCCACTTTAGTGATAATTGTTATGTTTTAACATTGTGAGTGCTGTACTTTGATTTCTGTCAATGTTTTATCTTAGTTTATTACTGAATAAATAGAGCATTCACTATACTACGTAATCAGAACTTTGAAGCTGTTCACAGCAGCAGTCCTCTGGAAAGCTGCTCATGCTTGGCTTTACAATAGTTAAGTATTTATAAAGTTTTATTGAACCATGTATACCATCCCCCTCAAATAACTGGTATTGCTTTTTCATAAAATGTGTGTGTATCTATGTACATATTGTATCTGCTGAGAGAATGTAGTAAGTTCCTTGAGGACAGATACTGTTTCATTCTTGTCTTTGAATTCCTAGGATCTAGCACAGTGCTCTACATTTAGTAGGTTATTCACAAAAGTGTGTTGATTTTTTTTTCAATTAAGTTATATTTCAAAGTGATAGTTTAATATTAGCCATAGACCTTATACTTCCTTCTATTCTCTCCCCCTTTTCTTCCTCCCATTCCCCTGGGAAATGGATCCATCAATAAACATATATGAAGCACCTTCTATGTGTCAAGAAGTGTACCAAGTGATGAAGACACAAAGGTGAAAGCAGAACAGCCTTGACTTCAAAGGATTTACATTCTATGTTTCCAACAAGTCTCATTCCTTTCTTTCCCTTCCTTTGTTTCAGGTGTCTGACAGATGTGACTATGTCTTTGTCAATGGAAAGGAAATGAAGGGCAAAGTGAATGTTGTGGTGAAGTTCACCTACCAGCACCTGAGCAGCCCCCTGGAGATGACTGTGTGGGTGCCCCGGCTCCCACTCCAGATTGAGGTCTCTGACACAGAACTCAACCAGATCAAGGGCTGGAGAGTCCCCATTGTCTCAAATAAGAGGTAGGTTTTATCAGACCTTAGCCCCTACACACACACACACACACACATACACACACATATACACACACACACTTTTGATATGGTACAGTGGAAAAAGTGTTGATTTTGGACTCAGAGACTCTGGATTCAAATCTTGACCCCTTACTACTTCTTCTGGACAGAAAGCATGACACAGTGGAGAGAGTCCTAGATTTAAAGTTAAGAAAAGCTGGTTTGGGGTGGCTAGGTGGCACAGTGAATAGAGTACCAGCCTTGGAGTCAGGAGGACCTGAGTTTAAATCCAAACTCAGACGCTTAATATTTACTAGCAGTGTGACCTGAGGCAAGTGACTTACCACAATCACCTTGTACTCCCCTTCTAAAAAGCAAAAATAAATAAATAAATGAAGGAGAGAGAGAGAGAGAGAGAGAGAGAGAGAGAGAGACTGACTCTCCCTGGGTTGCAGATACATGGCTGGTAATCACAAACTCTGAGTACAGTCATCTGGTCTTAATATAATCCCATGGAAAAATTGAAAAACTGTCATCTATCCACACCAGTTAGGTAACTTTGAGGGTGCTTGATAGGAGAGGGGTGGAATGTAATGAAGACCACAATCTTAACCATCAAAAACTTTCCACTAAAGCAACTAATGGAAAAGGATACCTTGGTCTAGTCAATATAAAGAGAATTGTGTAAACCCCAGCTCTGCCTTTGAGGAATTTACCATTGAAAATAGACACCCTGGGGCAGCTAGGTGGTGCAGTGAATAAAGTACCAGCCCTGAGTTCAAACAAACACTTGATACTTAACTAGCTGTGTGACCTTGGGCAAGTCACTTAACTCTAGTTGCCTTGTCCTACAAGAAAGAAAGAAAGGAAGGAAGGAAGGAAGGAAGGGAGGGAGGGAGGGAGGGAGGAAGGGAGGAAAGAAGGAAGAAAGAAAGAAAGAAAAAAAGAAAGAAAGGAAGGAAGGAAGGAAGGAAAAAAAAGAAAGAAAGAAAAAGAAAGAAAATAGACACCCTGGCATCAAAGTAATTAAAGGGACTCTAGAGATCATGTAGTTCAACTCTTTCATTTCATAGGAAGGAAACATCTTCCAAGGCCAAGAGAGAAAATGACTTGCCCCAGGTCACACAGATAGAAAGGACAATGACCCATATCTTTAGATTCTAAATTCAGTATTCTTTCTGTTGTACCTACTTCCCTAATGTGGACTAGTGCATGAAGGACAGAGGCAGACACAGATGATAGAACATTATCTTTAGCTTGACAACACAAAACATATAGACTGCCAGATGGCACAGTGTATAGAGCCCCATGCCTATATCAAGAATGCATGAGTTCAAATCCGGCCTTAGACAATTACTAACTGTGTGATCTTGGGCAAGTCACTTAACTTCCATTTGCCTCAGTTTCCTTGTCTGTCCTGGAGATACAAGTACAAAGAATGAAACGATCCCTAATCACAGTGAGCTGACATCTAACCTGTTGATGAGTTAAAAGAATGTCTATCCCATGCATGTGAAGACTTCCTCCAATGGAATGGGTGAATGAGAACAATTTGTTCCAATGGCCGTTAAATCAGTTGAAATAGGTGTTATGGAGCACTTAGAACTTGGTCAGACATCAAAGATGCCAAGGTCATCCACTGCATCCCTGCTCATCACCAGTCATCTTGACTCTTGTCTTGCCATCTGTTATGGGAATCTGAAGATCTTCCCTGCCCCTAGGCCCTTTGCTAAAGTGTCTACGTGACTGAGGACCCTTGGATATTTGAAAGTATACTCTGTTCCCTAATAGGCTGAATGTGGTCACGTGGAGCCTGTGGCGCC
>CM053580.1:557343495-557390720 GCA_028627135.1 Pseudochirops cupreus
ACCATGTCACCCCCCCCCCCCACTGAAAACATTTTGCTGGAAACCCAGTTATTGTGTTAGTTCCCAGTCATTTTCAAACCATGGCACCATGTCTGATTAAGGAGGTTCAGGATTCCCATGAATGGAACACTCAGCACTTCAAAAGATCCAATATAATTTATTTAGAATATAGGCAAGTGGGAAGGAAGCCAGAGATAACAGAGTAAAAGCTTAGGAATAGTAAGATAAGAGCAACTATGATTTATATACATAAATATATATACACATACATACCCACGATCATCACCGATGCAGGGAAGCACCAACACCTGACCACCCGTCAGGGTCCCGCTCGGGACAGACAGGGCTCCAACTGCATAGTAGAATATATCTATAACATATTTACAGTCATCACCAATGTGGAGAAGCACCAACACCTGACCACACAAGCTGGGGAATCCCGGGTACAGCCATCAGGGTTCCGCTCGGGAGGATCCCAGGCATGACGTCTCCTCCATGGGTGAGATTCCAATTTGGGGTCTGAATCTTACGGTTTAAGTAGTGCTGAGAACAAAGAAGGCATGCTGCCAGGTGTTTTTTAGCAAGTATCATCTTGTGTGAGGCTGGGGAGGGAGGCCAATCCCTCCAAGGCCTCCCCCAAGAACAATGTTTCCTTGGAGTGGCTAGTTCCAGGAGTTGGGCAGTTAACCACATCTTTTCTCAAGGTCCTGGCCAGGGTCCCAGGAGAAGCACAGCCCTCATGTTCCCAGGATTTTCTGTTCCAAAACAACTCAGGGTAATAGAAAGGCCTTATTGAGTTAGGGCCTTGGTTTGTATAATCTTATTCCTTACAGAGGGGCTTACCTTGCCCCTTCACACCATAGCAGCACCACTACCCTTTCATGCTCCCCTCTGTGCCTTATATTCTCCTATTGGAATGTAAGCTTCTTGAGGGCAAGGACTGTCCTCCTTCCTTTAGGATTGCACATGCAAACAACTATGTACATATATGCACACACACATACATGTGCACACAGAGACACATATGTAAATATAGTGTATTATTTATATTCCATGTGAACATATGCATATTTAAATTGCATTTGAATACATGCATACTTACATTTATGTAAATGTGAGCATATTTTATGTAAACACATATTTGCATTAAATATTTTTCTAAATATATACACACATAGAGGAGTGTGCTTATAGATGTTTAACAAGAAACTGAAAAAATGTGCATGACGCTTTAAATATTAAATTGAAGTTTCACAAGCACTTTCTTCAATCTAGACAATAAACAAAACCATAAATTAGGCCTTTATTTGTACCATGTGCCAATTTCTGAGGTTTGAAAATTGAAAATGTGATGATTATGAGTTTGCTGGCACCAGCAAAATTATATATGTATGTATGTGTGTGAAAAAATATAGATACTGATAGACAGAGATGTGTGTATATATGTACATGTGTGCTTGTATGTGTATGTGTGTGTATTAAAACATGTAACATATCAGGTCACCATGGTCACATATATATATGTGTGTATATACACATTTATATCTCATGTTGTGATAAATATATATCTATAAGTGTAATATATAACATGTACCCATATGTATATAAATAAATTAGGAGTATTTCTAGAAAGTCTCCTTGCATAAACTCATTAAGAGCACTCTGCAATCTGGCTCTAGCCTAACCTTCCAGAGACTTCACTTTACTCCCCTTAGCCACTCTGTTCTAGCCAGACTTGCTTAGAGCTCTTCCTCTGTTTTGATAAACCATCTCCTGCACAGAGGTGCCTAGACAAGGGTTGATCCCATCACTCGGAGCACACTCCCTCCTCACCTCCACTTCTTAGAATGCTTAGTTTCCTTCGGTCTCCATCTCAGGAGTCTCCTCCATGAAATCTTGCCTCCTACACAAAATGATTATTGATCTTTTCCTGCTGAAATTATTCTGCATATGTTCATCTCGCCTAACCCCCCCCCGCCCCACCTCCCACCCCCACCCCCACCCCCCAGCAAACTCCCTCTATGAAATGGAAGCTTCTTGTGGGTAAGGGTCTATTCTATTGTTTTTGTTGTTTTTGGTAACCCCAAGTTTCTAGCCCAATGCCTTTCATATGATAAGCACTTGGCTGCCATGTGCAGGATACTCTAAGGTTTGCAAAATATTTTTCATGCATTATTTCATGTGAGCCTCAGTAGGACTCTGTGAGGCTGGAGATATTGCTGTTCCTATATTACAAATGAGGGAACTAACCCTGAAAGTGGTTAATAGACTGATCAAAGATCACACAGTTCACAAGCATCAGAGGCAGGATTTGAACCCAAGACATTTTGAATATTGTTGAATGGAATAGACTGCTCACCCTTCCTGTTTAAGATCCTGTGATTCGCAGTGCCAGCCAATTCTCCCCAGGTCTTTCCCCAGGCACCCCATCTGTCTTCCCCTAGGCTGCATCTGGTTTAAGCTTTTGGCTACTGTTCCTTCAGGGAGGAGTGTCGAGTAGTAGGAAGCTGGCACCTGGATAGCATGAACCTCCTCCCCATTTATCTGTGCCCACTCAGTGCTCCCAGACCAGGTGTTTGCTAATCTTCCTTTGCTCTGGTTAAACCTACTGACTTTTCAGGCAGTGACTGCCATCCAAAAAACACTTGAGTGTCAATGATGCCTGTAACTGATCAGAATTCTTGCTGAGGGCCAGCCATGGGCCCTCCAAGAGAACCAAGCTATTAGATCTCAAGTGAGAAATTGAGAGTGAGGCCATGTTTACTAGGTGATAAAGATCAGCTCCCTATGTGTTGTCTGGGAAGAGTTCAGAAATTGATGTGCCTCAGCTAGAAACCAGGCCAGTACACTAATCCATTCCTGACATAAAGAACTGAACATGCTATCTTGAAATCTCTTCCAGAGTTGGTTTTGATGGCATTTAGGCCCAGCTTTCAACTTGGCTCTGACATTTCAGTTGCAAAGAATCAAAAATGCATTTGAATTCCTTCCCTGATTTCTTGTAGAGCTCTAACTGTGATGGTGTGACAGGGGTTCTGCCCGCCAGGAATGCCCATGTGAGAGAGCATTGAGGGTACCTTTAGCCCTTTAGCAACAGAGGAAGAGCTAAGTTATTTATTTTAGGATTGTAGGTATAGATCTAGAAGAGAACTCAGAACTCACCTAGTCTTATCCCCCTCATTTTACAGGTGAGGAAACTGAGACTCAGAGAAGTGATAAAAACTAATCTTCTCCACCTCTTGGCTTCCCTAAAGTCCCTCAAATCCCACCTAAAACCCTGTCTCCTATAGAAACCTTTCCCAGTCCCCCTTAATGCTTACACCTTCCCTCTGAGGTTAGCTCTAACTTACCCTGCATATATCTTGTGTGTACATGGCTGTTTGCATGATATCTCCCCATTAAACTGAGCTCCTTGAGATTAGGGACTTAACCTTTCTTCGCATCCTTTGTGCTAAGTTCAGTGTCTGGCACAGTAGGCATTCAACAAATTCTTGTTGATTTGATTCCCTAGAATCCAGGGGCAGGGAACCTTCAGCCTCAAGGCTACATGCCACCCTCTAGGTCCTCAAGTGCGGCCCTTTGGCTGAATCCAAACTTCACAAAGCCTAGGGCCACACTTGAGGACCTAGGGAGCCACACAGGGCCTTGAGGTCACAGGTTCCCCACCCCTGCCCTAGACAGATATTAATTGTATTATAGCTGTTGTTCAGCTGTGTTTAACTCTTCATGACCCCATTTGGGTTTTTCATGGCAGAGATACTAGAGTGGTTTGCCATTTCCTTCTCCAGCTCATTTTACAGATAAGGAAACTGAGGCAAATGGAGTTCAGCAACTTGCCCAGGGTCATACAGCTAGTAAATGTCTGAGCTCATATTTGAACTCAGGTCTTCCTGACTCCAGGCCCAGTGCTCTATCCACCATGCCACTTAGCTTCCTGTTAATTATATGTTCAACTTCACCAAGGCTCACTTTCTCCATCTGTGAAATGGTGATAATAGTAGCACCTACATATGGGATTGTTGGAAGGATCAAAGTCGATCATGTGTAATGCTTTGCACGTCCTCTAGCGCTGTAGAAATGCCAGCCATTATTACATTCAAAGATGAGCACATGATCAATCTCAGCCAGAAGGGTGTCCTAGTTAAAACTATAGAACCACTGAAAATTGAAGGCTATTATCTGCTCTGGCTAGGCCTGCCCGAGCGAGCAACTGATTCACCAAAGGGACTTGAAAAGGCCAATATTCCAAAAGGGATCAGGGAAACATGTGAAAATAGCACCCCCTCTCTGGCCTGTCATTGGCCCTAAGATGGCCAAGTCTGCAGACGAGATAAAAGATAGCTCTGAGTCAGGCTGGTTTGATTGTTAGTGTCCACAAAATGCACATAAACCATGGGCTCGTACAGAATGTACTTCTGCGCCTACATAGTAGTCAAGAACTAATAAAGCCAGGAAATGTGGCACCATGAGAGCATCGTCTCTCAGATTGTGTCCTCTGATGTTTGTTATGAGTAATAAGTGGAACCTTTGTATTAAAGCAGCTTATAAAATAATGTAGTAAATATTGTGTTTTTCTTTTCACTTAAACACATAGCACTTGTAAATAACCCCAGTAACCAGTAATGCCTTTTGACATGTGATTTATTACCCCGCAAAAGTACAGCCCAGGGGACACATCTTTCTTTTAACACCTCTAGGAAAAACAAATCTTATTACCAAGTGTTTAAAACTGGTTGTGTGTTTTATGTCTTCATAGAAATTCATATTCTTTCTTAGCCAGGGTAGGTCTTGGCTTTTATGTCCACTGAATACAAGAGTTCACCCTCTGTGTTTCTGTTTTGTGGCATGAGGGCCAGTCACAGAGAAAGAATCACAGTGTCACAAAATCTCAGTGTTGGAAGAGACTTCAGAGATCATCTACTCCAATGTGTACATGGCATTTTCTCTTCTGCCTCCATGATTTTGTTCAATTTCCCCCACTGCCCCCACACTCCACACATTCACACCTGCCTTTCTGGAAATGAAATCCACTCTCTCCTCAATTCTATGTCTTATAATTTCTCACTCCCTTCTAAACACAGCTCAGGCATCACCTCTTTATGCGATGCCTTTCCAGATCCCCTCAGTTATTAACAATATTTCTCCCTGGAAATTACTTTATTTTGTATATTCTTCATATTTGCTGACTTGTATACTTATGATATTCCCCATTCCCAATGGACTAGAGATTCCTTAAGGACAAGGACTTTTTTTTCTTTGAATCCTAAGTGCTTGACAAAGTGTCTTTCTAATAACAAATGACACAATAAATGTCTGTTGAATTAGATCAGATTGGATCGGATTGTGTTTGGTCGGGACGGTTTGGGTTGGATTGAGTTGGAATGTGTCAAAGTGGAATGGGTTGGGGTAGATTAGTATTCTGTCTATAGCAATGTTGGTGAGTGGTCCTCCAGAGTTTGGAAACCTCCAGTGAGAGGTAATCCATTCTAGGCAGCCAGACCCACAATTTGATCACTCTAGTTGTTAGAAAATTTCCCAGGCATCAAATTTAAAATTGCCTCTCCCCAACTTCTACTGATTACTCCTAGTTTTGTCCTCTGAAGGAAGGTCCTTGAGGCTTAAGCCTCAGTAAGACTTCTGTTTCATTAATTTTTAATTTGTATGTGTGTTTTATTAACAGGAAGCTGCCATAAGTTGCTGGATCCAGTTCAGTGATGGTTCAGTCATGCCCTTGGATATCTATGATGTAAAGGACTTCTCTCTGATGGTGACATCCCTTGATGAGAAGGTGGTCTCCATCCACCAAGACCCCACATTCAAATGGCCTGTTATTACTGCTGAAATGGAGGAAGGACAGGGTGCTCTGGTGAAGGTGGAAATGGTGATCAGTGAATCATGCCAAAAGTCTAAGAGGAAGAGTGTGCTGGCTGTTGGGACAGGAAATATCAAAGTTAAGTTTGGCCAGAATGATGCCAACCCCAACACCAGTGACAGCAGACATGGGGGAAGGGGTCACCTGGAAACCCATGCCAGTGACAGGAGGTCTAAAACAACCTGGCAAGAAAGAATGAGGCCAGATGGGCAGTTTTTCAGCAATTTCTCCATGGACCGCATGGAAGACAGGGGGGCCACAACAGACAGGTCCATCTTCTGGAAGAAGAACAAACAAGAAAATCTTTTAGATGATAATAGCCACCTCCAAACCATCCCCATGGACTTCACCAGCTTCCCTGCCCAAGTCGATCTCCCAAAGAACAATGGAGAAATGGAGGAGAATGACCTACTCCAGACGCCCCGGGGCTTAAGTGACTTAGAGATTGGCATGTATGCTCTCTTGGGGGTCTTCTGCCTCGCTATTTTGGTCTTCTTAATTAACTGCGTGACCTTTGCATTGAAATACAGGAATAAGCAGGTTCCTTTTGAGGAGCAAGAGGGCATGAGTCATTCACATGATTGGGTGGGGTTAAGTAATCGGACAGAACTTTTGGAGAATCAACTGAATTTTCCGTCCCCACAGGAAGAGCAGATCACTGCTATTGACCGAGGGCTAGATTTCGAGGAGAGTAAGTATCTCCTCAATACAAACTCCCAAAAGAGTCATAATGGTCAGGTTTTCAAGACTTCAGAATCTCCATTTGCTGATGGGAAAGACCAGAAAAGTGAACCCACAGCTTCCCCTACCTCTAAGCGAAAAAGGGTGAAATTTACCACCTTCACCACCATTTCCTCAGATGAGGGATGCCCTACTGTTAACTCCATCCTGATGAGCAGTGTGGATGACATCAAATGGGTTTGCCAAGATATGGATCTAGGAGAATGTAAAGAATTGACAAACTACATGGAAAGGTTACATGAAAAGGTGTAACAGGACATGGGTGAACATTTGTTTTTCCGCTCACCTTCTGCCTTTAATTTGGGGTAGTGGGGCACAAGGACGTCTCAGAAGCAAGTAAATTGGCAGGAAAAGAGAAGAGGAACATCATCAGCTGAGGACCAGAAAACCACCTGAAGTCAGTGGGATGGAATCCAGGAGTCAGAGTAAAGATGGGAATTCCCATTCCAAAAGAGTTATTCAAAGTTAGGTTTATCTGATGTCTGCCAAGCTTGGCAAGATTTTCACAACTGGAAACAAAAATTGTATTTGATTCAATGAACTTTTCCAGGAAAGAACAATTTTTCTTTCTCTTTTTCTCTCTATCAATCTCTCTCTTTTTTTAAAAAATAAATGTAGCAATTTGGATATTACAAAATCCAAGTAGCTCCCATACAGACTGTGGAGGAAAAAAAAAACAACACAAGACTTAGGGTCAGTTTTTTTTAATGGATCAATGAAAGGAAGCACACCAGCTAAAATAAAAAGCAAAATATTTAGCCATGAACATTATTGATAATGGACAAAGATTGGTTTCACACTAGACACAGAGAAGTGACTGTTATGACTTCATATTCCCCAGAGAATCAAGGGGAGGAATCTCCTTGGCAACTGAAAAAGCAGGCAATTATTGCCCCATAGAGAAAGGGGGAAAGCGTGCCGATAAGATGTAACCATATGTGTAATAACATAATGAGAAATAAACTCCATGGGGTGCTTTGGAGTAGTCTTTAGTTTTTAAAGTAAGGGAGAGTCACACTGGCATCAATTTACCAGACACAGAATTCTGATTAGGTTCAAAGAACCAGTTTCTTTTTAGCAAGCTCACTCCATCCATCTCTAATATTTCAATTTGTACACCTCATCCACAGTCCTACCATTCTATAAGGGTTTAGTCACTGGTCACATGGGAGTTTACAGCCCTCAGTGAGGGTTTTCTGGATTGCAGAGGCAGAATTAGGATGGGATGAGTGTGCCAAGAAGAGCTGGCATCTTCCTCCCTGCTATGGACCTCTCAGTTGTGATCCCTGAAACTTTTGGCCCTCTGCATAGCATAACCACCCCAATTGCTTGCCAGCCCCCAGGGCTTGGGCTAAACCCTCTGGGAAGCTGCACCCAAAATGAGCAAACTCTTCCCCTTCCAACCTTTCTAACCCAGATGGATTTTCCTTGAGTAACAATTCCTAGTTACATCTCCGCTAAATTGGGAAATCATCCTTGACCTTCCTGTATGCCCCTTCCTTCTCCCCCCCGCCCCAAGTTCTGCATCATTTCGCAGGATTCATTCTACCAAGCCATCTGGGATCACTTGGTACTTGCTTCCCATGTGGTTATTTTAATAAAGTAGCTGATCGGGTTTAGAGGGGAAGGATAAGTGTTATTCATGCTGAGCTCAAAATAACTTAACTCCATTTAACTTTTAAGAAAGATCACTGGGCTATTTCATTTTAGCCATTCTAAGTCTGCCCTATGGTGTCTCACATCTGAAGACTTGCTTCCGCAGACTCCAAGATGGGAAAACCAGGTCTGAGAGTATGAATGTGTAGGTGGGGAGGAGAAACTCAGCACTTAATAAAAACCATTTGTCTACCAAGAAAGTCATTGTACTTCTTCCTTACTTTGATCCAGTTAGAATGTGAGTTTCTTGAGGTCAGGAACTCTTTGCACCCCCAGGGTAAGCTTAGCACAGTGCCAGGTAAACACTTAATAACCATTTGTTGACTTAACTGATGAAGCTAAACTCTCTGCTAGGCTGCAGAAAGACAACTTAGTCCTTGCCCTCAGAAGCCTACAATCTACTTGAAGGGTTATAATCTGTCCATCAGGAAGAGTTATAGCAATTCATTTCAAGAGGAAATAAGGATTGCCAGCTTAGTGAAGAGGTGGGGATGATGGGATAGAGTTGTTGTTAGGGATCAAGAAAGGTATCCTTGACATCTGATCCAGTGAATTGAAGGAAATTAGGAATCCTAACCGGTGGAGGTGAAGGTGAAGAGAAAGTTTGTCCCTAAATTGGGGTGTTAATATCTGGACATCACCTACTTCTAATCCTAAAACCGGCTAACTTGGTTTTGCTGCTTTTTATACCCAACACACATTTCCCATGTTGGGTTGGGGTTTTTTTGGATCAATTACATCCTTATGTCTCTTTCACTCATCACAGCCCCATTCAGCTCACTGCTCCTCCCCTTCCCCATCACTTCCCTAGTCAGAATCCACTATACTTAGAATATATTGTAGATTGTAAGAATGTAATATATATTTATAAACATACTAACTGTAAATAAAATTTGCATTCAGTGACTTCAGTTCTTCCCTCTTTTCTGCACACTATCCCCTGGAAAGGCTTGGCAGTCAGTTTTCAGTGAGCCATCCAATCCTCTGGTTTTCAGTAAATGAAAATGCAGATTTAAGGATCCCTGCACAATCTAATTACAAACCTTTACATCATGTAACGATGCTCTTCATGTGGAGAGGATGTTGACACCTGATGACAAAGTGCACTATGCAGCAAAGCTCTCATTCTGAATTGGAAAGTATTTGCAAATAAATCACATGTGTACATCCCTACTAAAAGCCTGCTGAGTGTGCCTGAGATGACAGTAAGTGGTGGGCAGGGTGAGGCAGGTGCTGAAGCCCCTCTATGAGGGGTCTGCCTGGCTAGAAGATGGGAGATCTTCAGTATAAATTGGCACATTTGGATTTCTCAAAGGAAGAAAGTGCATACACCCAGACGTGCCTTCCAGGGCATTTAGTGGGAAAGTACAATTTGAGAAGAAAATTCTTAGTTCATATAGTGGATGGAGTGGAAATAATGGGGGTAGCTAGCTGGTGCAGTAGATAGAGCACTAGGCCCAGAGTCAGGAAGACTTGAGTTCAATTTTGGCCTCTTACTAGCTGTGTGACCCTGGCCCTGTCACTTAACCCTGTTTACCTCAGTTTCCTCATCTGTAAAATGAGTGGGAGAAGGAAACTGAAAACCACTCCAGTATCTTTGCCAAAAAAAAAAACCAAATTGGGTCACTGGGAGTCAGACATGACCGAAATCCCTGAATGACAACAAAAGTGGAAATTATGCCAGATCTGTAGTCAGAGGACCCATGTTCAAAGTTCAGCTCTATTCATAGGATTTAGAGCTGGAACTGACCTTAGGGATCATTGAATTCTAGACTCAGAGTTGGAAGGTGTCTCAGGGGCCACCTTGTCAATGCAGGGCAAATAATAAAAGAATCTAGTATGTTTATTGAAAATGCTTTATAATAATAAAATAATGATAACTGACATTTACATAGCACTTTAAGGCTTCCAAAAGCACTTTACTTATATCATGTCATTTGCTTTTTACAATATTCCTGGGAGGTAAATGATATTATTATCCCCGTTTTACAGTTGAGGAGACTAAGGCTGAAAAAAGGTTCAGTGACTTACCAAGGTGACATGACTGGTAAATATATGAGACAGAATTTGAACTCAGGTCTTCCTTATTCCAACTCCAGCACTTTATCCATTATTCCAGATTTTTTTTTTGGTCAGTAGCTGCGAGTCTATTGATGTGGAGAGTGCTTATTGAGGAAAGCCCCTCCACCAATGCAGATCAGGACCCATTCTACAACTTATAATATATGATAAAATGCAGACTACTTACTCATTTGCATATGGGCTTCAAGTTAGGCAAGTGGCTTTGCCTCTCTTTGCCTCAGTTTCCCCTTCTGAAAAATGAAAAGGTTTGACTAGTTGGCTCTTGAGGTTCCTTCCAGCTCATAAGTTACAATGCTGAATATGAAAATATGTATCATTTTTTATAAAGAAATGTACCCCTCGCCCCCAAAAATATTACATAGAAACATGATCTAGAAGAAGAACAGCAGGGTTTGGAAACAGAGGACCTGGGTTTGAATCCTGTCTCTGCTATTTATTACCTGTATGACTTCGATATGTCACTGAACATCTTTGGACTTCAGTTTTATCATTTATCAACTGAGAGGTTGGACCAGATGACCTCTAAGATCATTTTACAGTGGAGTTAACTGAGATGACCTTAGATGTATCTAGTCCAACCCCCCTCATTTAATAGATGAAATTTAGAGAGATGAAGTGACAGCTGAGGTTGCATAGGAGAAAAAGTGTCAAAGTCAGGATTTGAACCCAGGTGCGCTGACTCCAGTTCCATTACTCTTTCCCCAGAACCTCATTGTTATTTTAATCTCTGTCCTGTATTTACTTCCATTCAGTCACTCTGAAGCCACCTATCAAGTGTTTACTGTGTGTAAAGGATGGTGTGCTCCTGACCCATTCTGAGAAAAGGCTGCTATCTGGGTAGGAATATTTTTACATTTGAAAACTCAAATTTCTTAAGTCAAGCTTGGGACATAGCTGAAAATCAGGTCAACTGAAAAAATCTGAGGATTGTAGTGAATTGTGAGCCTAGAGTCAACACTATGATAGAATATGTGAAGCTATGTATCTTGATATATAATGACATACAAAGAAAGATAATGTTCTCTTAATTTGCATTGAGAAGCTTCTTGCCCATGACAAAGAAAATGAGCAATGATCAGAGAGAGGTCAAGTTAAGCCTGACAGTCTGAACATCTTTCCTAACAATTTGAGCTGTTCAAGAGTGGTATAAACTGCCTGAGGATGTGCTGAATCCCCCTTTCTGGAGGTATTCCCATTAAGGTTGGATGACAACTTTTGAAGTGAGATGTAGAAGAGAGTCTTTCTTGAATTTGACAAGGTGGCCCCTGAGACAACTTCCAACTCTTCACTCTAGAATTCAATGATCCCTAAGGTCAGTTCCAGCTCTAAATCCTATGAAAGCAAAATTCCAATAAATTCAAGGCTGGATATGGAGAGCTGGAGTCAAAGCCGTTGCCAATGTGGATGAAAAAGCTAATACACAGTGACAGTGGCTAATTCACTTTTTCCAGATCACTAGTACACTGAAAAGGCTGGGCTTCCTTCCTTTTTTCCTGTCTCTCCCTTTCCCTCTATCTTCCTTTTTCTCTTTCCCTCCCTACCTCTTTTCCTTCCTCCTTCCCTCTCTTTTTATTTTTCTTTCTCCCTTCCTTCCTTCCTTCCTTCCTTCCTTTCTCTTTCTCCCTTTTTTCTCTTTCTCTTCCTCTCCCTCCTTCTCTCTTTTTCTCTCTTCCTCTCTCTCTCTCCATCCTTTCCTTCCTCCTCTTTTTCCCTCCCTTCCTTCCTTCTTTGCTTTCTTTCTCTCTTCCTTCCTTCCTTCCTTTCTTTCTTTTTCTCTCTCTTTCCCCCTAAAACTTATAAAAGCCTAGAATCCCACGTTCTGGCCTCATGGGGAATGAAAAATTAAGACTGTCTAGCAGAGAATGACTGATAGAGAACAAAATAACTCTAAGAGAATGCTAAGTGGGAAATAAAATACTGAGAAACACCTGAGGAATAGTTTCCACTTTTTCAGGTCACTGGGACACTGGAAAAGCTGGGCTTCTTTCCTTCCTTCCTTTATTTTTTCCTTTTCCTTCTTTCCTTCTTTCTTTCTTTCTCTTTCCTTTTTCTCTCTCTTCCTTTCCTCCCTCTTCCTTTCTCCCTCCCTTTTCCTCCATTTCTCCCTTCCTTCTTTTCTCCCTCCCTACTTCTCTCCTTTCCTTCCTTTTTCTCTCTTTCTATCTTGATTCCTCTCCCTCCATCTCTCCCTTCCTTCCTTCCTTTTTTCCTTCTTTCCTTCCTTTTTTCCTTCCTCCTTTCCTCTCTCTCTCTCTCTCTCTCTCTCTCTCTCTCTCTCTCTCTCTCTCTCTCTCTCTCTGTCTCTCCTTTCCCCCCCAACCTGGAAAAGCCCAGAATCCTATGTATTGGCCTCATGGAGAGTGACAGATTAAAGCTCCCTCCAGCTACCTGGGAGGGCAAGCCCACATACAAGCAGCCACTCTTAGAAAGCTGCAAATGAACAGAACTTAGAGCCAAAAGGGAAGCAGTACTAGTTAGCACACTCCTGCTAAGTCCAATTTTTTCAGTATTTCTCTCAGATCTTTCTTTATACTCCTGTTTCCCAATTACACTGACAACTAGCAGGAAGCATGGCTTCCAGCCAACTGGACCTCAGATTCATGGAACTAAAATGCAGAGGAGACCAGTGCGCAGCAGTCCTTCCATTTTCAGCACTAATTAGTGGCCCTGGCAGTTAATTGAACTCATTGTGACTTTAGGCTAGAGTAATGGCTGAGTTTGGATAAGTGACATGCACACCAGTTGGTATACTTGGCTCAAGAGGGAAGGTATTAGGGCTCACTAAAGCCTGACAGGCCTTCCAGGAATGTAGCTCATTGAACAAGAGCTTTCTGAGCTTACGCCCTAGGCCACACTTGGCTTCACACCTTGAGCTGTGCAAATTAGAATATAGAAGGAAACTAGAGGGGAGGGAGAGTCTATTTTTCTCTCGGCCCCCTCCCTCATGATAATCATAACTGTGAATGAATGATGCTGTTTGGCTTTTCACCAGGTATAGGCATTATCTTCTCACTGCTTCCCAATTCTACCCTTTGCCATCCTAGCAACAATAATGATTTGAAAGGATGCTTGGGCTGATAATTGAAAACTCTCTAAAGAAAACCCAGAATTCCAGAATCTCAGAGCTGGAAGAAACCTCAGTGGCTGGCTGGTTCAACCCATGTTTTAACCAGAATTCCTTCTATATTAACCCTGACAAGTGATCATCCAGTCTTTACTTAAAGACAGCCAGTGAGAAGGAATCCAACAGCTCCCAGAGTAGCCCATTTTCCCTTTGAATGACTAGCTTGGTGATGCAAGCTTAGATTTACCTCTTTCTGAATTCTTCCCATGGTTCCCACTTTTGCCCTCTGGAGTCAAGCAGAAACAAATCTAACTACCTTTCAAAGAAGGGATGGTCAAATACTTGAAAATAAGTTATCATATCTCTCCTCAGACTTCTCCAGACTAAATATTTACAGTTCCTGCAATGGGTCCTTATGGAATAAACTGAGACATTTCACTATTCAGTTTGTCTTCCTCTGGCATCGCGCCTGCCTATGGCAGACAATACTCCAGATAGGATCAGGCAGAGACTATCTACCTTGCCCTGAATGCTAGACCTCTCTCAATAAAATTGAAGATCAAATAACAGCAAGACCAGTTTGGTTGGGTCATAGATTCTAGCTTGGAGGTGAGTAATCTATAGGAAGACTGGAAAGGTAGGTTTGGCTTTAAGCACCAAGAAAAAAAACTTGTTTTTGATCCTAGAGGTACAAGGAGCCACAGAATTTGAACTTAATTCAAATAATTTATCTACTATGTCCAAGGCCCCCTGGGGACGGAAAGACAAGAACAATCCCTGCCCTCTTAGAGCTTACATTCAGGAGGTGCCTACAACATGTGCAATCAATCAATAAACATTTATCGAGCATCTACTATGTACAAGGCATGGTACTAAGCACTAAGTATACAAAAAGAGGCAAAAGACAGTCCCTGCCCTCTAGGAGCTTACAATCTAATAAGGGAGACAACATGCAAACAAAAATATACAAAGCAAGCTAAAAAGCATAAATATGACATTTATTAAGCATCTACTGTATGCCATAGCACAAAAGAGGCAAAAGACAGTCCCTGCCCTCAAAGAGCTTACAATCTAATGGCTACATGAATAAGTATGACACAAAGAAAACTAAGTGAAAGACCACTTCCTAGGAAGGATCTGAGAGAACTTCATGGAAGATGTGGTACCTGGGGTGGGCCTTGAAGTAAGATAAAGATTGTGGGAGACAGAAATGAAGAGGGAGGGGGGTATTCCAGCCATTGGATACAACCTGGACAAAAATTCCAGTCATTAGGTACAACCTAGATAAAAGCTTGGAGGAGAGAAATGGAGGTTAGTAGTTCAGCTGGGCTGGAATATAATCATCCTCTTTGTTAACCATATCACACGCCTGACTCATATTAAGCTTGCAGTCTATTACAATTGTCACTATGGAATCTTTTCAGAGGAGTTTGCTCTCCCTTAGAGAGGAAGAAGGAAAGGAGGAAGGGGAGGAAGGAAAAAAGTCTGTATTCCATTATAGAACTAAATGCTAGGGTCAGAGCCCCAGGAAGACCCAAGGGAGTACCCATACTTTGGATAGCTAGAATGGTGGTGAAATATTTCATCATATAATGTCTAAAGGCACCTCTTTCTGAGAGACAAAAGGTCCCTCCTTGGAAGAGTTTACCATTCAATAGGGAAGATAAAGGATTGACACTAATTCTATAAAGGTACAATGGAAAAAGAGAACTTTCAGCTGGGGAGATCAGAATTTGGAGTCAATAGTCCTGCGTTCGTTGACATATCAATAAGCATTTATTAAGTGCCTGCTATGTGCCAGGCACTGAACAAGATTCACAGACCACAGATCTGGAGAATCCATGTAGACCACTTCTCTCTTTTACAAATGAGGAAACTGATTCCCAGAAACATGCCCAAGACTACTCGGATAGTGTCAGAGAAGGGATTCAAACCCAACTCCTCTGACTCTAAAACCAGGGATTTTCCTACTGTACCACCATTCAGGTCCCTAGTTTGTCATTTACCATTGTGTAATTCTGGAAAAGTCACTTCATCTCTCTGAGTCCCAGTTTCCTCATCTGTAATAGGAGTATGATAATACTTTCATGTTCTACTTCCTAAGGCTGTACTCTCTAAAATGTGCCACCCAGAATAGAACATGATGGTCCAAATATAGGGGGCTTAGTAGCCAGCAAGTTCAATATGAATAAACAATAATGTTTATATATATACAAGCCAAAAAGGCTTGTATAGACTTGGACTTCATTTAAGAGAATTACAGTGTCCAGGAATATGGAGGTGAGGTTCTCACTACTCTCCCCTAGCCAGACTACATCTGGCGAATGATATTCAGTTCTGGGTACCCTATTTGAGGCAGGGCATTAGACTGGAAGCTCCTTGAGATCAAGTACTAACCTTCACCCCTCTTTGTATCTTCAGTCCTTAGCCCAGTGCCTAGAATGCAGTAGGTGCTTAATAAATGAATGTTTATTGACTGAGTGATAAACTATAGAGAATCCAGGGGAAGGCAAGCCAGGATCACAAAAGGCCTTATGATCACCCCATATAAAAATCAGAAAAAGGAACTGGAAAAGAGAAGTCGGGGATAGAAATAGAGGCATATGTGTTATGACATGATAGCTATCTTCAAGTATTGAAAGAGCTAGAACAGTGGTTCTCAACCTGTGGGTCGCAACCCCTTTGGGGTCACCTAAGACCATGGGAAAACACATATTTCCCATGGTCTTAGGAACCAAGACATCACTCCTCTATTCGTCTCCCAGGCGGGTCTGCCCACATGCAGATACGCCCACATACAATATTAAAGGGTCGCGGCATTAGGAAGGTTGAGAACCACTGAGCTAGAAGAAGGATTCTACTTGTTGTCTTTGCCCTTCTTTGTAATTTAACAAAAACTGTGGGTCAAAGGTGCAGATTTAGGCTAGACTTCAGGAAGAATTTCCTAACATTTAGAGTGGTCCTGTTATGGAGTAAACTGCCTCAGAAAGCTGTGAGCTTCCCCTCCCTGAGACCCTTGAGAAAAGACTGGATGACGACTGGGTCTGGTCTACAATCAACAGGGTGTCCCTAAAGTCTGGACACATAGGAAATCCTATTAACTGCACATTTTCAAGAAATGAATGAAAATTTCGACAACATTTTGTTTAATCAGCATAAATTTTAGCCACGGCAATTTCATATGGAATAAAAAGCTTTCATTAGCTATCGGGGGCTATCACCTCCTTAGTACCAGACATGGTATGTCTCAAGGCAGCCCAAGTCTGCACTAGCTCTTGCCTGCATGTCACACAATGGGCACATATGGAATTTGCAGTCTACTGAGACCCTTAGATCTTTTTCGGGAGAACTCTTTCAGTAGTTGGTCAATGAATACAACATTACATTGCCGTTTTCTTAATGGAAAAAAAGGCTGGGGAGAAAAGGGATCATTATCTAAGCAATGGAAAGCAGACTCTTCTAGGATCTGCAAGGTCCTGGACAAGGGAGTCAGGACACAACTGACATGGAGAGAGAGAAAACTGATAAATTCGAATCCTGCCTTCCATGGAAAGTTTAAGAAAAGCATGTACCCCTCCCATTGATCTAGTGACTGGGGGGTTAATTAGTCAGCATTGCTAATCAAGGCTCCTCTGTAGTTGGTTTGAAGCAACAGTCTGAGCCAAGAGCCTGGTTTTTCCCATGTGCTCTGTTGATGGCCTTGTTCTTTTTCTGGCTTAGTACCTGACCCCAAATAGCCCTAAATAGTCATAACAACAGCAGAAGCAACAGCATTTAGATAGCATCTTAAGGTTTGGAAAGCAATTTACATATGTTATCTCATTTTGTCTCTTTTACACAGTAAGTGTTATTGTTACCCCCACTTTACAGATGAAGAAACTGAGGCCTTGAGAGTTTAAGTGACTTCGTGTCACAAAGCAACAGGGTCTGAGGCAAGATTCAGAGACAAATCTTCAGGACCCCAAAACCAGCACCCTATACTGGGGCTCTACAGGAGGCAAAATCTCACTTTATTTGACTAGCTAGGGCTGGTCTCCTCCCCTACCATGCCCCAAAGAGCATGGGCTTCAGAGTCCAAGAACCCACAGGAATAGAATCATAGAGTTCCCACTGGAACATACCTTAGGTGTGATTTTATCTGACCTCATTTTCCAAATGAGGAATCTGGGACCCAGAGGGAGTCAGACTCTATCATGTGAGATCACATTAATAGTAAGTAAGTGGCCGAAATAGGATTTTTAGGCTAAAGCCTCTGATTTAAAATCCAGTAGATTAGAAGGATCTTTAAGGGTTACTAGTCCTACCATCTTATTGTATAAATTAAACATGAAAAACACCTGAAGGTACGTGACTTCCTCAGGGTCACTTAAGTTGTCAGTAGCAGAAGTAGAGCTGGAACCCCTGGTTCCCTGACATTCTAACCCAGCACTGTTCCCATACTCTGCTATTTATTCTTTCTGTGACCTTGGGAAAATTACTTCTTCATTCTGGGCCTCTGAGTCCTCATATTTATTTACTTTATCTATCTATCTATCTATCTAACCAATCTATCTATCTCTTTTCCACTATTTTAAAATAGATTTTATTGGTTTTTCATGCCTAGATTTCCTTGTCCTCATATTTATAAAATAAAACCATTGGTCTGAATGATCTCTTCCTAGGTCCTTCCAGCTCTAAGTCTGTGATTCTATTTCTGTTCCCTCTTGGGGAACAATGGCTCTAAGTTTCTTTCCATACCTTGGACTCTGAGTTCCCCAAGAGAGTGGCTTTCTGCATCCCCATCGCTGCTGTCTTTCTGTTTCCAATAGGCTTTGAAGCTGTCTCTGTCCATGGTGATAAAAGGGTAAAGGTTTGACTGAAGGGAGTAAGATGCTGAGACAACATTCTTGGGCATTCCACCTTCACAGATCCCTTTGCCTCTGCAAAAAGAAACCACCTTCCCAGGAGATCTACTTATCGTTGCTTCTAAGAGTCCAGAGCCTAGGGCTAAGACAGCTTGTACATACTTAAGGATGGATTTGGGGACTGGCACACCAATATACTATCCCTTTAAGACACCTTCCCTTGGCAGCCTTCTGCAGCTGACCAAGTACCTGCAGGTTCTTTCAGAAGAAGGAGGAGTCTTTCAAAAGGAGGCAAGTCTGATCAGTTTACAGGAGATGAGTAGGCTTCTGGCCAGGCTGAACCTTGATCATCAAAGCCCATTCAATAACCACAGGACTCCATGTCCAAGACAGAATTTGAACCTAGCCTATCCTGACTCACAGTTCAGTCCCTCCCCACTATTTCACACAGTAGAACACAAGTCCCTCGAAGACAGGAACTCTTATATTTGCCTTGATAACCTCAACACCTAACATAGTTCTTTGTGCAAAGTAGGCTCTTAATGATTTTCTGTTGAACTGAACTATTTTAAGCATCCTGTTCCCTCTTTAATTAATTAATTACCAAGCATTATTAAACACCTAATTTGTGTCAGGGACTGTGCCAGACCCTGGGAATACAAATAAAAAAAAATAAAATAAAATTGTCCCTGACCTCAGACAGTTTATATTACATTAGGGGAAGAATATGTTCATTAATTAGTATGAAATAAGTCAACCAATAAGCATTTATTAGGTACCTATCATGTATCAGGAACTGTGCTACACAATAAGGATACAAAGACTGCTGTGATGCATATTCTAACATGGAAGACATCAAGTACATGTATAAGTATATAGAAAATAAACGTGCTTAGGTTTGCAAAGTGCTTTACAAATGTTGTTACATTTGTTCCTCACAAAAGCTCCAGAAGTTAGGTGTTATCATTATTCCCATCTTATATTTGAGGAAACTGATGCAGACAGAGGTTAAGTGACTTGCCCAGGGTCACACAGCTCGTGTCTGAGGCTGGATTTGACCTCAAGTCTTCCTGACTCCAGGTCCAATGTTCTATCTACCATGCCACTTTAAATATGGAGGAGTTAAATATAGACGTAACCCATATGACATTGGGCATCTTTATCCCAACTCTTACGTTAACAGTCACTTCACCCAGAACAAAACTCTATATCCTCCTCAGGGCTTGAGGAGCACCCCTCAGGGGTTGGAGTAACCCTTCTCTAATGCTATCAGCTTCAGCCTCCTTTCCAGTGTCTTATTTCCAATATCAATTGCTGGTTATTGGTTCCCTACTTTCTTTCAACTAATTAACATCAATCAGTTTTTAAAAGGGTAGCTAGGTGGTGCAGTGGATAGAGCACTGAACATAGTCAAGAAGATCTAAGTTCAAATCTGCCCTCAGATGCTTACTAGCTGTGTGACCCTGGGTAGGTCACTTAATCTTTTTTGCCTCAGTTTCCTCATCTGTAAAACGAGCTGGAGAAAGAAATGACAAACTACTCCAGCATTTCTTCCAAGAAGACCCTAAATGGGATCATGAAGAGTTGGACACAATTGAACAACAGCTTTTGCAAAGAGATATTTACTGAGAAGATATTTCAAACACAAGAGTATAAACATTTCCCCTTCCCTATACCATCTTAATCCTTAAGAATAGACTCAAGGTTTCTAAAAGTTGCCACAAAGCATATGCCCCACCAAGTTCACTACAGAATGCAACATAGTAGATGGATGAGTCCTTCTCTCTTATAGTAACGGGCATCTTGGCTGTAGCATCAATCCATTACCAGGCTGGGCTCTAGGCCTCCCTGGATACCCTGGTGGACTAGGCTCAAATGACTGAAAACTCTGATCTGAACCCTTGCTCCCACATCTCTGATGGCCTTTACAAGCTCACAAGATCACAGCCTAATTGTCTCTATCTCCAGCATTCCTTCATCCAAGACAGGATTCAAAGAAACAAAAGTAGAGGTATATGCTAGTGAATTTAGGTCAGTGTGGGTGGGGAGAGCAGACTGCCCAGTGCTGGCACTCTCCCTTCTCAGCCTCAAGAGGACCACAGGTGCATGATTTCTCTGAGAAAGGGCCCAAGGTCCCACCTCCACATGGATGCCCACAGCAGCTTATCCTCTTCACTGGTACCAGAGAAGGAAAAAAAGGGCCCAGTTGCCCCTGACAGAGACAATTCCAGCTCAGCAACCAATAAAATATTCTTTTGTTTGTCATGTACTTAGCAGACAGGAAAACTGGGCACGTCTCTTGAAGTGGAGAATCAGGCTTTTCATTATGTGTCATCAGGCAATACCAGAAATTAACTCACAAAGCCTCCCCATGCGACTCAGCAGTGAAATACACTGTATTGCCTCTGAGGAAGAGCCTCTCATCACCCATTCTCTTGATACACAAGGTAGTTTGGAGAGAACAGGAAGGATGTCATATAAAAGGTGGGACTTGACCTGTAACTAGAAGAAAGGGAGGGATTCAATGAGGTGATGATGAGGAGATAATGTATTCCAAGCCTGGGACCCTCCAGTGCAAAGGACTGGAAATGAGAGACGGAAGGCCACGTGTGAGCAAGGATGATGCTGCCCAGGAAGGAATCGTTTTCAGACAGTTTTGGCAAAGGCAAAAACTGGACAAAGGCTCAGATTTGTTTCTAACTGATCGATTGAGTTTTCCTGAAACTGAAGAAGTATCTTTCTAGCACATCCCTGAGACAAACCATCTGGAGGTGGGGGAGAGATGAGGTGCAGGTGGAGGGAGGGAAGAGAAGCCTCAGCCATGGACAACTTGGCTGGATCCCAGAGTGTATGCACAAGGGTATTATACAAGAAGGCTGCCTCAGCTACCACCTAAACCAGTAAGGTGAGCTTTCCCTGGGCTTAGCCTGTGCTGATGCTTGCCCTGCTGCCCTCATGCCCTTCCACCTGTTCCTGATTTTTTCTTCTTCTATTGTAGATTCTCTGTGCCCAGGAGAGATTACAGACCCATGAGAGAGAGAGTAGGTCTGCCTGCTTCAAGGTTCCTCATTTGTAAGTCTATCCTGAGGATTCTATAACAGTGACAACGAAAAGATAGCAGTGAGCCTGATCAGTAAAACATTGGCCCGTGCCCCCCCAGACTGGTAAAGGAAGAATCTTTGATGAATTGGCCTGTGCCAGCCTTCACTCTGTCCTCACTGGGTTAATGGTTGCATCAATGATGTTAAAATATTCAGCATAGGCTGAAATGTTTCCCTCAACCTGACAGAGTCAGGTAATGAGACCCTTATCATTGTCTCTGTTGGCTCGTCCCAGGGAACTCTATTCGGCTCCAATCCCAAATAACTTTTGGATGTTTAGATATATGGATTGTAATGAGAAAGAAGACCAAGGACATCTTTCCTGACTTTCATTAATTAAGCATCAATCAAGAGCCCCACTGAGAATTTTCCAATTTCTTTTATTAAGATGTTGTTTTCCAAAGACAACAATAATAAAAAGGGGAAAGAGGAACAAGAAAGGGAATATGCATTTATTAAACCCTTATTGTATGCCAGGCACAGTGCTAAGTGCTTTATAAATATTACTTTATAATATAAATGTAATCTCATAATAATGAGTGATAATATATAAGTAAATAATATATATATAAATGATTCTTAAATAAATAATATGTAATAAGCAAAATAATCAATAAGATAATATGTGGATCCTAGGGGGATTCTGAGTGATTTGTATTAATGATTATTCACCTGCTGAAATGAATTGGTTTATCTTCTTGGTTGGGGTGGAAAGGGGAGAGGAGAGGAGCTGAGCAGACATAAATCATCTCTGGCACATAGGCGTAGCATACAGAGATCTACAGTTGGAAGGATATTAGTAGCCACCTAGATCGCCACCCAGATCACTACCACCCCCTATTTTACAAGGAGGAAGAAGAGCCATTTTTGTCGCTATTGTTAACATATAACCAAGTGGTATTTAAAACAAAAGAACTAGGAGAGAGGTCCCCCACTTCCCATGGTTCTACTTGGCTCCATTCATCTTGCCTCAAGGTGATTTGCTCAGTGATCAGGCACCAGAAGGGCGAATCCTCTTGTAGGGCCATGTTTGAAGCAGTACACATGTTGGGGCACACATGTCAAGGGCATGCCTCTCTTGCCTCTGAAGCCAATGATGTCAAAGATCTACTTGCTTTTTCTGATAAGCTGATGACTGTGTCCTTAGGTCCTTGGATCTATACATCTGCCTCTGAAACTAGCTAAGTGACCTTGGGCGGATCCCTTAGCTTACCAGGGCCTCAGATTCTCCTTTTGTAAAACAAATTGTTTAATTGTTTTTCCAGTACTGTCCAACTCTTCATGAATCCTTTTGGGGTTTTCTTGGCAAAGATATTGGACTGCTTTACCATTTCCTTCTCCAACTCATTTTATAAATAAGAAAACTGAGGCAAACAGGGTTAAGTGACTTGCCCAGGGTCACATAGCTAGTAAGTTTCTGAGGCTAAACTTGAACTCAGGTCTTCCTGACTCCAGGCCTGGTTCTCTATCCACTGCACCATCTAACTGGGTCAGATGAGAGGGGTTGGCCTAGATGGCCTCTCAGGTTCCTTCCAGCTCCTGCTCTCAGCTCCTGATCCTTCCTTTTTATGCATTCCTAACAACAAAATTACTGGTCTCCCTAGCATACTAATAAGCCAGTTGAAGCCAAGAGAAGTGACTTACTGAAGGTCACAGGAAAATGGAGTCTCTTGATCTCCCAGTGTAGCATTCAGAGAATCAGTGATCAGGGCTGTCTGAAGTGGATGTTAAGTACCTTGGTTTGGATTGGATTGAAAAGAATCTAGAGAAAACTAGACCTGGATTTGAATCTTCCCTTCCTCCTCTCAGTCTTACTAGCTGTGAAATCATCAATATTCCTACTTCAGGCTTGGCCTGAAACTAAAAATCAGATAGCATCACTACTAGTCACGTCCACTTTTCACGATCCCCCGACTCTGTAGACAAGGTTTCTGCATTAGTTGGGAGGCTGGAAGAGATCATCTCCCAGATCCCTTCTCTAAATTCTGTGATTCTCTAGGTTTGATTTTCAAGCCTTCATCTTCTGCCAGAAAATCCAACCTCTGTCCCCTCCCCGGCCATTAATAAACATTTACAGCCCACTGTTCTTCCTTCCTCCCACCAGACCTAATCGATAGCTTCCCCGTTAGCATTTGGCATTCACCCGCTTCCGCTGATCAGACCACCAAGGTCAGAGCTTGCCAGAGTGGCCTTTCTTTCAACAGTAACATTAACCTGCTAAGCCAAAATTCAGAATATTCTGCATTATTGAGTGGTCCCAAGTATTGGTTGGCTTGTACATTAGCATTTACTTTTCACACAACAGCAGAAAATGACTCGTGAGTCGTCTTCAGTAATGTGCGATGTGTACGGCCAATTTTGAGAGCTGGGATTTCCGACAGGCATGTGTGTAGAGAGAAGAGGGAGGACCCAGTTAAAGGGCTCTAACATGGGGAATATCTGCAGAACCAGCATCTTGGATTCTATTACTGCAGACAGAGAAGAGACTGTTTTCTGGCTTTTCATTAAATTCAAGAGGCATCTATTAAGTATTTACAATGGACCAGGCACTGCGCTAGATACTAGAAACAGGAAAATGGAAAACAAAGTAATACCTGCCCTAAAGAAACATTTTTTTTTACAGAGGGTACACCATGCACACAGATAAGTAAATACAAAATATGTTTTGTTGGTCAGTCATCTCAGTCATGGCTGACTCTTTGGAACCCCATTTGGGGTTTTCTTTGCAAAGACCCTGGAGTGGTTTGCCATTTCAATATATATACAAAGTATAAAATGGTAGAAAGGAATCTAAATGAGTGAGTGAGTGAATGAATGAATGAAACTACTTCTCTAGTATTATTTTTATTCACTCTTTTCCAAGTGCCATGCTGAGGATAAAAATATCTAAGTGAGACAAGATCTGCCTTCGAGAAGCTTATACTCCAGAGTCTTTTCTCTGCTCTTGGCCTGCTTCGCCTGCATCCCGAGGACACCGCAAGCAACCAGCCTGTTCAAGAAGTCTATAGCCAGTCTCGTCCTCAGAGACCGAGACCCAAGCCCCAAGAAAAAGGCCCTCTGCGGTTCCTGGTTGAGGCTCGGCTCATGGGGGCCCTCATAGGGAAGAAAGGATTGAGGATTCGAGCCATGGAGACCCTTTCAGGAGTTCAGATTAAAATAGATCTATTCAATCAAGAGGAAGATGGTGAAAAGCCCAAAAAAGCAGAGGTACAAGTTTTTAGAAGTAGCTGCTGTAGAGCAAAAGAACTGGTTGAATGTATCATCAGATGGTATCCACCAGCCTCCCCTGATGTTGCAGATGAGGCACAGAAGGCTGTTGCCCAGATGTCAACTGAAGAAAAGAAGCAATATGCAGCCCAGCTGGTTTTTATTAATTTTATACAAATAAAATTTTTTTTTGAAAAAAAAAAGCTCATACTCTAAAGAAAAGACAATACATGTAAGAGAGTAGTGGTCAAAAAAAAGAGTTTTGATCTAGGAAGTCACAAAGGTGGAACAATAGGGCAGTTCATTAATACCCTCCCTCCAGAGGCCATGGTAGTCATGATTTAATTATTGCTCTCAAAGCAATAGGTGAAAGGGAGAGGAGGCAGGAGGAAAGGGGACTGGAAAATATCCAGGATGAAGGTGAGGACACACAGTTTGAAGAGAGAATAGAGTCAAGTGGTTTAGGTCCTCCAAGATACGACCTCTGGTGGTTGTATTTGGAGAATGAGTAATAGAAGCAACAAGAACGGCAAATGAGAATAATCAGAATATGGGTTCAAATCCCATCTCTGCCTCTTACCACCTGTGTGGCCAGGCCAACTCTTTAAGCTTTCAAGTCCCATCTATAAAAAGTCCCAATTTAAGCTCTCAAGTCCCATCTATAAAAAGAGGAGGTCAGACTAGATTACTTCTTTTTTCTTTTTTTGGAGGGAGGAAGGCAAGGCAATTGGGGTTAAGTGACTTGCCCAAGGTAACACAGCTAGTAAGTGTATCATGTGTCTGAGACCAAATCTGAACTCAGGTCCTCCTGACTCCAGGGCCGGTGCTCTATTCACTGCACCACCTAGCTGCCCCCTGACTTGATGACTTCTAAGGTTCCTTCTACCTCTTGATTTATTAGCCTATGTACAAAGTAATATAGGAGTGGAAAGAGCATTGGAGAAAATAGAAATTAGAAGAACAGTATCTTGGAAAAAAAAGTCTGTGGAGAGATAGATGTCACTTGAGCTAAGACTTAAAGGTAGCTAAGGATTTGAAAATGGAGAACTAAGGAGGAAGTGTACGGAGCACAACTTGGGCAAAGGCATGGAGAGAGGAAATGAAATACAGAGTTTGGGTAACATTTGATAGGGCACTTTGGTCAAGTACAGTAAATAAAGGGCAATAATCCTCCTACTCCATAAGTGGTGCACAAGTAGCCAATTTCACTAAAATATAGCGAAAATGAGTAATATGCAATGAAATTTGAAGTTCAACTGGAGCCAGATGGTCAAGGGTTTTAGATACAAACATGTATTTTATCTCAAGGTAAGAGGGAGTCACTGCAACTTCTTGAGCAGAGGGTAACATGGTTGTGCTTGCACTTTAGAAATATCAGTTCCACAGCACTATGGAGCCTGGGTCAAGGAGGGGAAAGGCTGGAAGGTGAAAGACCAATAAGGACACTTTTGAAGTAGTTCAAAGAGAGGTGATAAAGGCCTGAATGAGAGTAGTAGCTATGTGAGTAGAGAGAAGGGGATGTCCATGAGACTTGTTGTAAACGTGAAAAATATAAGTTATTATCTAGAGGTTGTGTCCTGGTTTCAGGTATTATTTTGTTTTCCATTTTTGGATTTCTAATGTCTAGTATAGTGCCTGGTCCATTGTAGATACTTACTAAATGCATCTTGAATTTTAAGTCTCCTCTTTGTCTGTAGTAATAGAATCCAAGATGTCAGTCCTGCAGATATTCCCCATGCTAGAACCCTTTAATTGGGTTCCGCCTCTTCCCTCTACCCACCTGCCTGCTGGAAATCCCTCCCCAGCTCTCAAAATTGGTCTTACAAATCACATATTATGGAAGACTACTCACAAGCCATTTTCTGCTGTTGTGTGGAACGTAAATGCTAGCATACAAGCCAACCAAGCCCCAGGAGGAGATATTTTCCCAGAAGCTCTGGATGAGGACTGGGAAGGAAATGGAAAGTTCCTTCTCAGAAATAGTCTGGGGAGGGGGGTGAGGACCCAGAGAGGAGAGTGTATCTAGAAGGAGATGATGGGCAACAGTGCCAAATTGTGTTAAAAAGACTGAGAAGGATGAGGACTGAGGAAAGAACCATCAACAATTAAGATATATTATTATCTGTTCTCCCACAAATGTACTCCTCTTCATATTTTCCAAGCTCTGCCAAGGACACTACCATCCTTTCAAGTACCTATGCTCGGTATCTCAGAGTCATTCTTGACCCTGCCCTTTCCCTTCCTCCCTCATCTCACCATATCCATTCAGTTGGTAGATGTTGTTGAGACTGCACAACAAATCTCAGAATTGTAAATTTAAGATTAGAAGGGAGCTTAGAGGTTGATTTAAAGTCCCAGTTCTTACAGAAAAGGAAACAGGTTCTTAACAGAAGTTAAGCGGTTAGTATCTGGGAAAGGCTTAGAATCCAAGTCTTTTTGCATCTGTGTCCAACACTCTAGTCCTTTGTGTCTCACATTAAAATTTCAATTTGATGTGCATTTATTAAGCATCTACTCTGTGTTCGTACCATGTTAAGCATGGGAGACATAAAGACAAACTCAGGGTCTCTTACTTCAAGAAAATGGCATTCTATTGGAAGGAAACAATGTCCATATGGATAAGTAAATGCAGAATTTATGCAAAACAATTCATTTCATCACAGAGGCTATAGCAACTGGGGAATCAGGATCGGGATAATGTAGATGGTCACAGGCACCTGAATTAACTGAGCCTTGAAGTAAGGTAGAGATGCTAAGGGGTAGCACATTTTAAAATTTAATTTCTTTTCATTTTTCAAGTAGTAATTTTTTTCCAGTTACATGTAAAGACAATTTTTAGCATCCATTTTTTAAAAATTTTGAGTTCCAGATTTTCTCCCTTCCTCTGTCCTTTCTCTTTCCCTAAAAAGGTAAGAATTTTAAATTGGTTATATGTATGTAATCATGTAGAACATATTTCCATATCAATCATGTTGTGAAAGAAGAAACAGACCAAAAAGGACAAAAAAACTATGAAAAAGATGAAGAAAGTGAAAATAATATGTTTCTATCTGCATTCAGACTCTATCAGTTCTTTCTCTGGATAGGATTTTCCATCACACGTCCTTTGGAACTGTCTTGGATCATTGTATTTCTGAGAAGAGCTAATTTATTCATACTGATCATCACGCAATATTGCTGTTACTATGTATAATGTTCTCTTGGTTCTGCTCCCTTCACTTTGCATCAGTTTATATACATCTTTCCAGGTTTTTTTGAAATCTACCTGATTGTCATTTCATTACAATAGTATTCCATTACATTCATATACCACAATTTGCTCAGCCATTCCCCAGTTGATGAGAATCCCCTCAAATTCTCCTTCTTAGGGGCAGCTAAGTGGCACAGTGAATACAGAACCAACCCTGGAGTCAGGAGTACCTGTGTTCAGCTTTGGCCTCAGATACTTGACACACTTACTAGCTCTGTGACCTTGGGCAAGTCACTTAACCTCAACTGCCTTGTCTTCCCCCCTCCAAAAAAAAAAAATTCTCTTTCTTTATCATCACAAAAAGAGCTGCTGTAAATATTTTTGTACATGTGGGTCCTTTTCCCTTTCTTAAGATCTATTTGGGATACAGAATTAGTAGTGGTATTGCTGGGTCAAGGGGTTTGCCCAGTTTGATTGCCCTTTGAGCATAATTTCAAATTGCTCTCCAGAATGGTTGGATCAGTTGACAATTCTATCAACAATGCATTAGTGTCCCAATTTTCCCACATCCTCTCCAATACTTATCATTTTCCTTTTTGGTTCTATTAGCTAATCTGATAGGTGTGAGGTGATACCTCAGAGTTGCTTTAATTTGCATTTCTCTAATCAATTGTGGTTGAGAACATTTTTTCATGACTATAGACAGCTTTGATTTCTTTATCTGAAAGGCAGCACATTTTATAACTAAAAAACAATCTATGCATTTGAGTTGTTATTCCAAACAAAGGGAAGTTACATGGCATCATGGATAGAGCCCCTGGATCTACAGTCAGGGAGACCTGGGTTCAAACCTCACCTCTCACACTTGTTTGCTGAACAACCACAGGTGAAGTGATTAACTTCTCTGAGCCTCAAACAACTCCCAGACTATACATTATAGAAAAAAGAAGGAAATAAACATTAATTGAATGTCTACTGTGTGCCAGGCACTGTGCTAAGTCCTTTACAAATATTATCTCATTTAATCTGGTAGGTGCTATTATTATTATTATTATTCCTATTATATCATTGAGGAAACCGAGATAGACAGGAGTTAAGTGACTTGTCCAGAGTTATGTAGTGCAGGGATTAAACTTGCCCAACCTATAAGAAAAACCACTGAGGCAGAGCTCTGAGCCAATGGCACTTAATTAAAAGGTCCATGATCCTCTCTAATGAAGTGGACCTCAACATAGGAGAGAATAGATTGGGGGTGAGGTTATACAATGGGATGGCTGTTTTGGGGGGTGGGTGGGGGAAAGATGGGGAAAAAAATTGTAACTCAAAATCTCATGGAAATGAATGATGTAAACTAAAATAAATTTTTAAAAATTTTTTTAAAAAATGAAGTGGACCTCAGATCTACCTTGTGATCTGAGATGCCCCCCTCTTCCAGGGCCTTATATTTATAAGATTCGATACCAGATTTGATACCTGAATATTCTGAAAAGGCTATACAAAGTACAGAATCCCATTGGTTGATATATATTGCTTTGTGGACCAAAAATGATGCATCAGTTGTATATCAGTATGGGGATCTTAGGTTGGAAAAAGCATGGGGCATCTCCATTGACTAAGTGCTAATAAAATGATCATAAGATGGAGGACAAGAGAGGATGTTCCAGAGGTACAAAAATAAGTTGGGGATCTTCCATGTAATTGAGTCACCTCCACCACACTGAACTTGGTCACCATAGCAAGGAAAAACAAGGGTGGCCAGCCTCTCATTAGCTTCCTATGATTGAGCAAATGAACTTACAATATGCAGCTCAAAGCTCCAGGACCTAATATATAGAACTTATAATCACTGTCCCCATGGAATCATATCAAATTGAATGACACTGACTGGAATAGAATAAGGGTCTGAAAGAATTATTTCTCACAGTAGCTAACAAATGATTTGAAGTCAGTTCATCCTAACTGTACTTCCAACACTTTGATCTGAATTGATGGAGAAATTCACAGGTTCTTGATATCCTGATATTTTCCAGATCTTTCAATGAAGGGAGTAGAATCTTTGATCATCCCAGTTTTAACACACACACACACACACACACACACACACACACACACACACACACACACACACACACACACATTGGGTTCCATCACATCACTGCCAAGAGTCAATTCAGCCTTAATCTATTAAATGATATTTTTTTAGTTTTATATTGTATTTTGAAAAGAACACAGCTGCTCAGATGGAGCTGTACCTAGATGATTCCTATTGAGTTCACACCTGCAGAAAACAATGAGTTTTCCTGGTGATTAGTATCCATCCACTAAATGCTCCAGGTGAAAAGATGTCATCCTCTTCCCAGCCTTCCAATCTGTCTTGGACAGGCTGCTGATTGCACACTGATAATGGTAAGGCCAAGTAAGGCCTTGCTGCAGACATGGGCAGGTGAGACAGGAAGGTCACCACAGTGCCATAAAGAGAATTGGGAAGGAAGGAATAGGTCCACATTGCTCTTTGTCAGTTTGGAGAAAGAGGAGCATTTGTGGAGCCTCTTGGCTGGCCATAATTCCTTATTCACTGTTACTAAGTTTCTACTCACTCAGTCAGACAATGGAAGCATCTTTGAGATCAATCATATCAACTTAGTGCCAACTTTTAAAAAATTCTCTTTCTGAAGGTGCAGAATAAGGGTGTACTCTAAGCAGAGCACAGATTGTGTGAGGATGGTAGAGTTGATGTGCCTGAAATGACATGAAAGAGTGGAAAGGGCATTACAAAGAATCCGGAGCCCTGGGTTCAAGTACCAGCACTTATTAGCTTTGTGGTGGTCCCTGTTAACTACATCTCCCTGTGCCTATTAGATATTAATTATAATTATTATCCAGACCAATTTAGATCTTCCTCTACTACTCTGGTAGCAAATGCCTTGGTCTTTCTGAATCACTTAGAAGAAGCTGATTTTATAAGTGATTTTGTTACCAAGAAGTACGTGGACACTGAGCCTTGACCTTCTGGCATGTACCTCTCCATCCCTAAGAAACACATAAATAAGGATTACACTGAAACATATAGCCAGTGGTTCTTGTGTTGACTGCATCCTCAACTGCTCACTATCTCTCCCCTACCCATCTGATCCGTTGCCAAGGGCTGCCAATTTCACCTTTGCAGCATCTCTCAAATATGCCCTCTTCTCTCCTCTGACTCTGCTATCACTATGGCCCTCATCCCCTTACATCTAGATTGTTGCAATAGCCTGCTAGTGATCTTCCTGTCTCAAGTCTCTCCCTACTTCAGTCCATTCTCTATTCAACGGACAAAGCAATTTCCCTAAAGCACAAGTCTATGTCACATCCCTACCCCAACTCCAGTGACTCTCTAATAATTTGAGAATCAAATATGTAATCCTCATGTGAAGCACTTCATACCTTGCTAATCTTCTTTCACCTTATTCACACCCATGTCTTCTGTAATCCAGTGACATTGATTTTCTTGCTGTTCTTCAAACAAGACCCATAAGACTTTATTTTTACTGGCTTTCCCCACTACTCAGAATTCTCTCCTTTCTCATCTCTGACTCTTGGCTTCCCTAGTTAAGTCCCAGCTGAAATCTTGCCTTCCACAAGAAGCACTCCCAGTCTCTCTTATACTAATGCTTTCCCTGTATTGAATATCTCCAATTTATCCTGTTTATATCTTGTTTGCACATAATTGTTGGCAAATTGTCTTCTGTGGGACAACTGTCTTTTGCCTTTCTCTGTATTATGCTGTACGTATGTGCTTATCATAGAGTCTAAGTAAAGGAGGGTGAATGGAAGGAAATGGAAGAAAACAAGTATTTTTTAAACACCTGCTATGTGCCTAGCATGAACTACCTTACAATTATCTCATTTGATTCTCACAACTCTTTGAAGTCGGTGTTATTATGATTCCCATTTTAAAGTTGAGGAAACTGAAGCAGATAAGTGAGCTGCCCAGAGGCATACAACTGGCAAGTGTCTGAGACAGGATTTGAACTTATGTCTTCCTGACTCCAGGTCTAGCACCCTAGCCACTGTGCTATCTCTAGTCCAACTCTCTCATTTTTTGAATGAAGAGACAGACCCAAAGAGTTGAAGTCCAAGATAACAAAAGTCATAAGGAGCAAAGCTGACATATTGTCTGACCCCAATTCTAATGCTTTATTCAGTACATGGCATTCATATTCCACATCTGCAAAAACCGGGATGTTGAACTAATTTCTAAAGTGCGTCCATCTCTGAAACTATTGTCCCATGACACAAATACTCATGAAATCCTAACCAAAGAGGAATAGAGAGGAGGCAGAATTTTCTTAAATTTTCATTAATTCTACTGCCTGGTTTGGGTAAGTAAAATTATTTCTCCTGCCTTTAGAATTCCATTCAATGCAAATGAAACAACTCTGAGGTTTCATCTCACACCCTGCAAATTGGCAGATATGATAAAAAGTAAAAAGAATCAGTGTTGGACGGTTGGTGAGAAGACAGGCATATTAATAACAAATTGCTATCATGGAACTATAAACTAGTTTAGCCATTCTGGAGAGCAATTTGGAATTATGCAGGGGAAATTACCTCAATCTTTCATACCCTGTAATCTACCTACCCCTAGAAAGATGGAGAAAAAATTCCCATACACAGAAAAATATTCATAGTATTAGCTTTTGGGAGAGTAGCAAAGGTCTAGAAAGAAAAAGAATGTTCATTGATTGGAGAATGGCTAAAAATGCTGTAGCATAAGAATATAGTTCAGTATAACTATGTCACAATAAATAATGAATATGAGAGATTCAGAGAAACTTGCGAAGATTTGTATGGCCTGTTGCAGATTGTCGTAAGTAGAACCAAGACAATTTACAGAATGACAAGTAATTATAAAGAAAAACAACACTGAAAGTCATCAAAATTCTGATCAATGAAATAATCAAGCTTGTCTCCCTGGCACTGGAAATAGAACACACCACCAAGAGCATAGCTAAAGAGTGTCAATTGTTACGTTTTCATTGTGAGTATTTATATGTCAGAAGTGGGCAAATACTACAAATCAGAACTTGATTTATTGTTTTGTCGATTGCCTAGACTTCGCAAAGTGATAAAAAATGTTAATTTGCAAATTAAACTTTAAAAAGATAACATAGGTCATAATGTAGCATATACACAAGGGCTTACTCTCCCAACTCACACACACACTGGTGAGTCAAATAATCAGAGCTCAGCTCATAAATCCACTTGGGGCTTTAGGGTTAACCATGGGATGAAAATGTCTTTTCTAATACTGTACTGTGGCTCATGAGCCCCCACCGGTGTCCTTCTATCACTGCCCTTCCAATAAAGAGTCCAACACAAAGTAGGTTCAGGATTTTAGTAAATGTAGCAAAGGGTATAATTAACATCTCCTCGAAGACCCTTTTTCAAGATTTTCCCCTCAGATATTGTATAACTTTTCTGCTGGGCTACTTGTTGTTCCTAGGATCTCCCTTTCTTCAATCTGCCCTTGACTCCCAATGTAATCACTGCTATCAGCTGTTCTAGGGATACTACTAGAATGTCAAAGGGAAGTCCAAAATCCTCCAGAAAATGCAAGAATGTTAGCCAAGGGACTTGGAATCAGGGACAGAACAGCCAAAGATGAGGCCAAAGCCATGGCTCTTCTCTCAGTGAAGCAATTCCTTTTCAGGGACATGACTAGAAGTCTTCAACCATTTCAAACTAACTCAATAGTTAACTGAAAATTCTAGACTGTGACCGAGTTCAAATTTGAGTAGATTTCATGTTGTATCTAGTCAAAATATCAAAATGAAAAGGCCATGTTCATGTCTAATCAACAATTGTCCTTCTGGTCCTTACCTGACAAAAGAATCAAGGTACAGCATTTAGTCACTAACTTTAAGTAGGAAAGGGAAATTTGAATGACAATCAATCCCCACATTTATGTTAGGATGACAGATATCTGACTGGGAATGATTTTAGAGATCATTTGCTCTAACCCCCATATTTTATATATGAGGAAATGGAGACCCCATGATGTTAAACTTCCTTCAAATTATACTTCAGATGCAACTTCCTGTACAAGACCTTCCATGACCTCCCCATTTATTAGCGTTCTTTCCTTCTCCCAACTTTTTGAATGAATTTATATATGCTTTATATTTACTTATCTACCAGGGATGTGTGGGTAAATGTTTAAAAACTGGCTCTCTTATAAGTTTAATCTGCATTAACTTTTCTTCATCACTTTCTTAAGTCCAAATTATCAACAAAAAAATGATAAATCAAATCCTGATTTGTAGTGTTTGCAGACTGATTCTGGAGGTTTAATCATCACACTAAAAGTTTAACAATTGGCTCTCCCAATCTGGTTTCAAAACATCACTTCTTATGTATATATCTGTCTTATATCTACCTAATAGAACGTAACCTCTTTGAGGGCAAAGACTATATTGCTTTTGTAATTCCTTTCCGGAGCCTAACAAGTTTAGAGAAGGAAAGGACCTTATGGAGTAGGTGCTGAACAAATGCTTATTAATTGATTGATTGAGGGCAAGAAATGTTTTGTATTTGTTTCTTTACCTTCAGTAGATAGAGCACTGGGTCTGAAGTCAGAAAGACATGAATTCAAATCCAACCTCAGACCCTGGGTGACCCTGAACAAGTCACTTAATCCTGTTTGCCTCAGTTTCCTCATCTGTAAAATGAGTGGAGGAGATAATGACAAACCACCCCAATATCACTGCCAAGAAAATCCCAAATGGGCTTACAAACAGTTGGACATAACTGAACAACAGTTAGTTCAGTTCCTGGAACCAAATAGATACTTAATGTTGTATGAGGTGTTCAAAGTGGAATAACATCTCCGGTGTGAGAGCAAACCCTTTTTCATGGTTGTTGAACCATCTTTGGTGTCCACCATCACCCAACTCTCACCTGTGGCTCCAACAGCCACACCCCAGTAAAACCATCTGGTCAGACAGGCTAATCCAGGTTGAAGGTAACCAAAAGACCAAAAAACCTTTGATGAGTTAGGAGGATTCCATCCCAAGCATGTGAAGACTTCCCCTGGTGGAAGAGGTAGGTGATATTTGTTCCAATGACCATGTATGCAGCTGAAGCAGGTGCTGGGGAGAAGTTAGAGCTTGGTTAAGCATCAAAGTCACCAAGGTCATCCACTGCATCCTACGCCATGACCAGTCATCTTGACTTTTATCTTGCCATTGGGCTTCAATGACTCAAGAAGAGAGCATGAGGTTGATGACTTTGTTCAACTCTGCCTCACTTAAATCCAATTCACATATAAGTCAAGACATCACCCTCTGATGTCAAAGGTCTTCTTTGAAAACAGAGACAAGGCTTATTGAATTGAATCACCCAGGGCCATATAGTGGCAAATCCAGGATTCACACTGAAATCCCCTGACTTGGATCAGTCCCCTTTGTAGCACACCCACGCTTCAGACTGCAGTCTAAATGAGTTTTATGCTCCTTTACAATCAGCTTCTAAAATTCCATCCTTTGACCACCCTGAGGGGCACAGATGCAGCTGCCAGATTGGCCTGTTCACTTAGGAATAACACTCTCCCAAAGGCAACAGTTAAGAGAGCCTATTTCTCCCTCTTTTTCAGACTCTGCTGGGCAGCAAGTTAGCAAGGATTAAAAGCTCAGTCCCTGGGTGCTGGGCTGTTTCTGTTGCTATCTAATGAAATCAAAGGCAAAACAGACCATTTGGGGTTCCAGCATATTGTTGTCATTCCTTCTTACTCCCCCCTTTCCTTTCCCTGAATGGCTCCAATTAAATGTCATTATTCCATCTACCCATTTTCTGCTAGCCTGCATTGCATTAGAGTACCCCCTTTCCATTCCTCCATCCATCTCCCACTGACTCCCTTGAGGGGCTCCAAGTACGATGACTGTGTCCAGGAGGCCCAGGAAGGAGCTCCAACGTTATTCACTTCATTTATTTTGATACAATATTTTGGAGTCACTTCATTAAGTTCTTTCAGAAGGTCCCATCATTTTTCCCTCTGCCAGTGTCTGGCATGCACAGATAATGGAATGCACAGAAGAAGAAGAAGAAAAAAGATACGGCCTGTAGAAGGGAATGGGAGCTATTTAATTTGATTTGTAGATTGAGGCGATCTTCTTCCACACCCACACATGCACATACACAAAGAGTATACATGGCACGAAACATTTCATTAGTGAACATATTGAGGCATTAGCCCAACCAATTAAGCTACTGGTGGGGGAGATAAGGAGACACTGCTTGGCCTGTATTTTTTTTAAAGGGGTGGAAGAGGATTTTCACAGTCCAGATACTGCCAAAGGAGAGAATGTATTCTTTTCAAATTACCATCGATGCAAATGATAAAGATAATGACTAGAGTAGACATAGTTCTTCAAGATGTAAGGAGACACTCCTTGGCCTGTATTTTTTTTTAATTTTATTTTAATTTGCATCATTCATTTCCACAAGATTTTGAGTTACATATTTTCTCCCCTTCTTTCCCCTACCCACCGCCCCAAAACAGCCATCCCAGTGTATCCTCCCTCCCCCAGTCTATTCTCTCCTATGTCTTCTTCTCTCACCCTTCTGACTTTTCGGTAGGGTAGGATGGATCTCCCAACCACAGTGCCTGTGTATCTCAAGTTCCAGTTGGATGAAGTTAATAATCATAATATTTGGTTATAGAACTTTAGGTTCTAGATTCTTTCTCTTCCTCCCTCGTCACCCACCCCCACTGGAAGGACAAGCAATCAAATGCCTGTATTTTTTGGGGGGGAGTGGGGAAAGGGAAAGAATTTTCACAGTCCAGATATGTCCAACAGAGAAGCTATATTCTTTTTAAATTTTCGTTGATGCAAGTGAAAAAGATAACTATAGTAGATACAGTTCCTCAAGATATAGGCAGCCTTGATCCACCCTTTAAAAACCCTGGCTTCCTTCAAGCCTCAGCTTAAATTGTATCTTCTACAATTGGCTTCAAGGAGGATGGGTAATTTCTTATTTTTCTTGGTCCAGATTTCAATGAACTCGTCATTCCCTACTGAGTGATGCCAAGTAAACAATAGATGTTTAACAGATCTGTATGATGTCAGATCTAAAAGATTATTTCTTCCTACTTCTATATCAAATAGATGACAGCACTCAGGCCTAGAGGGGGAAAGTGACTTTCCCCAGGTCACTGACTAGTGAGGATTGGAATCTAGGTCACCTGACTCCCAAAGCATATGGTCAATAAGTATGAAGAATCCTATTTAACAAACTAATACTAAGTTCTTTGCATTTTTTAAACATTATTTGCTTTACTGAAAATACCTTTGTGATTGTGTTCCTATGTATTCGAAAAATTCTGTGCGTGCGTGTGTGTGTGTGTGTGTGTGTGTGTGTGTGTGTGTGTGTGTGTGTGTGTGTGTTGGGTGGAGCAAGGAGGCAAGTTCAGGAAAAATAAACAGACTCATTCATTCTTCTATTCATTCTACAAACATTTACCGTGTGCAGAGCCCTATGCAAGACAAAGTTTAAATAAGTCCTATTACTTGCCTTCAGATTCTGCTATCTCTGCCAACATCCTAGTTGAGATTCTCATCATTTCTCACTATGACTGTTGAAATGTCTTCCTTGTCTCCAATCCACCGTCCACTAAGTTACCCATTATCTATTCCTGAAGCACAGACCCGACACTGTCATCCTAAAAGCTTCAGATGTTCTCTATTCCTTTCAGAATGAAATGCAAAATACCCCCAGTAGGGGGTTCCAAACACCCATTTAAAGGTTTTCATATTACTTGGACAAGTAGGTGGTAAGGGGGAGAGAGAGACGTTTGGGTCTGAAGTCAGGAAAACTTGAATTCAAATCTGGCCTTAGCCATTTACTAGCTGTGAGATCCTGGGCAAGTCAGTTTAATATCTGTCTTCTTTTGGGGTATAGGCTATGCCAAAAGTCTTAATGCAATGAATTTCTAAAATGTTTTGCAAACCTGAAAGTACTATAAAATGCTATAAAAATGTAAAATACATAAAATATATAAAGAGGTGATTGTTGTTTCCAACTCTTCATGACCCCATTTGAAGTTTTCTTGGCAAAGATACAGGAGTGATTTGCCATTTCCTTCTCTAGCTCATTTTACAGATGAGGAAACCAATGCAAACAGGAGTGTGTGTGTGTGTGTGTGTGTGTGTGTGTGTGTGTGTGTGTGAGAGAGAGAGAGAGAGAGAGAGAGAGAGAGAGAGAGAGAGAGAGAAAGAGAGAGAGAGAGAGAGGCCTAGGGTCTCACAGCTAGTGTCTAAGGCTGGAATTGAACTTAGGTCCTTCTGACTCCAGGTCTGGCAGTACTTTATCCAATATACCATCTTTACTACTACTACTACTATCATAACCACCACCACCACCACCCTTGCTACTACTACTACAACTACCAAACTACCAATACTACTGCTACTACTACTACCCCCCTACAATTCATTCCACATTCTAGCCAAATTGAACCACTAACGATCCCCTGAACCCCACATTCTATCTTTTGCCTCCATGCATTTCTGGAAACTATTCACCCTGCCTAGATTCCCCACCCCTCTTCATTTCTGCTTCTTAATCCATGTCCTTCAAGGATCCAACTACAGTTATTCCTCCTCTGTCCTTGATTTCTACTCAGTCTATGTTCATTAATTAAACTGAACCATTTTAGGATCAGAGTTCTAGAGCCAGAAGGGAACTTTGAGGTCATTGCATGTCAGATCTTCTTTACGGAAGGAGGAGAAACTGAGAGCCAGAGAGGCTAAAGGAACCATCTCATAAAGGACTTGCAAAATGGACAGCATCCTCATACATGGGGCAATGGAGTGGTGAAGGTGGGGGTGGGAGACAAGAACATCAGTTTGCACCACCCACGGAGCTGCAAGGTGAACTTCTTGACAAACTGGGTCCTCAGTCCTCTGGTTCTCTCCCAGCCAGGATCCTGCTCCTAAAGCAGCATCAATTTTCCTGCTTGACAGATGAAAGAGGACCCTGCCAAAGGCAAGCAAAGCAGTTTTTCATTCTAATTGTCCTGCAGAGCTGTCCTCCGCCTCCTCAGCCAGGGTCTTCCTCCGAAATATTGCAGTGCCCATAAATCGCCCTGGTATCCAAAGGCCAGTGGGATGGTTAAGCTGGGCTGAGCTGGATGTGCCTTGTGCAGAGGATGGGTTGGGGAGGGGGGAGGGGTGAAGGAGGAGTCTTTCCTTTCCCCCATTCCTCCACATATTATTCCTCCTTGGCTGAGGCTGGGTCAGGGCCAGAGCCAGCCCATTAGCTGCTGTTTCCTCTTAAAAGCAAGTTGTTAATTACTCTCTGGCCCTATGGCTGTTCAGCAGGTATTATTCTCAGCCATTCTTCTTACTAACTGAAGCATAGTGGGTGAGTTGGGGAAGAGAGGGAGGGCTTAGCTCTGTCCATGGTAGCCTGACGTTCAGATATCCCATCCCAGTGAGCTGGGAGCTGGAAAGGGGTTGTAACTTGAAAGAAAAATGAAACCTCTTCTGGCCTTAGTTCTCGGAGGCTAGGAGACAGGACATCAGGGCAAGCCTATAATTGCTGCCTGGCAGAGACCTGAAAAGAAGGTAGGTGATGTAAATTCCTGTCGAGCCTTCAGAGTAGAAAATAAAAGCTGATCTTTACAGAGCCCATTAAAGTTTGCTGAGTCCTTATTTTGCCTAGTAAATTTTACTTAATCTTCACAAAGATCTTTGGGAAAGGAAATATAAGGTATTCTTGTATGATTCTGAAATCAGAGCTTGATAGGAAGTTAAGTGACTTGCCCAGGGTCACACAACTATTGTATTGTAAAGTGTCTGAGTTGGGGGATGGACCTAGGTCTTCTTGACTCCAAGGTTCATTCATGTCACACTGACCTTCAAAATCTAGCTCCAGTCTACTTTCTGGGATATTGTACCTTCATCCCCTTTACACACCTTGGGTTCTGGCTAAACTGGTCTGCACACTGTTGTCCAAACTCAGCATTTCATCTTCTGTGCCTTGTACCCTGGAATAAGCCATTTCCCATGCCTGAAATTTGCTCTCTCCTCACCTCTACCACTCATCCCTTCAAGGCTCCACTTAAGGACCATCTTCAATACTTTCCCAGTCTGCCCAGTTGTTAAGGTCCTTTCCCCACTGAAAATTATTTCATTTTTAGTTAGCATATATTTTGTATTTTCCAAACCATATAACTATCATTTACTCCTAGTTGAATGTATGCTTCTCAAGGGCAAGAAGTCCTTTGTCTTTGTGCCCAGAGCATCTATCAAGGATCAAAAGATTATGAATTTAGATCTGGGTATGATCTTTAAGCCATGTAGTCTAGCCCTTTTATTTTATAGATCAGGAAACTGATACCTAAAGTGTTAAGGTGGTTTGCTCAAAGTTACACAGGAAGAAAATACCAGATCTGGGACTTGAAGAACATGGTTCCTTTGACTCCAGAGCCAATGTTCTTCCCACTATGCTATTCTGTGCTGACTTAGCTACATCACTATGGATTACTGTATTGTGATAGGGATGTAGGGTATTCAGTTCAATTTGGAAAGCACTGATTTTTTTTGGAAGGGGAAAGGCAAGACAGTTGGGGTTAAGTGACTTGCCCAAGATCACACAGCTAGTATCAAGTGTCTGAGGATGAATTTGAACTCAGATCCTCCTGACTCCAGGGCCAGTGATCTATTCACTATGCCACCACCTACCTACCCCTGTATTTATTGACACTAACTGTGTATACAAAAAGGAAATGAGGATTTATTTAGCATTTTCCTATGGGTCAGGCACTATGCTAAGCACTGGGAATGTGAATATAAGCAAAAAAGAAAGACAATCCCTACCTTCAAGGACTTTCCATTCTTATAGTGGAAGACAGCAAGCAAAGAAGGCTGAAAAATAGGAGTAAGGATAAGGTACCTACACATGGCCATGGAGAAGTCCACAGATTCAGAGGCATAGTAGGAGGAGAACTAAACATGGCCAGCCTGAGCTTGTCTGCAAAATGGCGGCTCCAGAAGGAAATCACCAATGGAAGAAGGGGACCAGCAAGGTGGAGACATGGAAAAAGACACACTTCCCTCAGTCCTGGATTTTAGTCTAATGGGTGAAAGGGGAATAAGACATTTTCTAATCATTATAGTACATAACATTATAAGACCTGTGCATGAGAAAGGTATAAAATCACAGTCTGAAATGGGAGGTTATTTCCAATAATGATAGTCAGGAAAGGCTTTATGAAGGACAGGACATTAGAATCAGACTAAAAGGGTGAAGTAGGAGTTCAACAAAAGACAGAGGGGTAACTAGGATATTCCAGATCTAGAGAAAAGCAAAAATAAGATCATAAAGGAAAGAGAGCAGAGAGCATGTGCAGGGAGCATGTGAATGGTGAGGAATCATGCAAGATGAAGTTGGAATAGCATATGGCATGAGACTGATGAGCCTGGAATGTCAGGCAAAGGACTTCAAACTTCAGTTGGGAAGCAATAGGGAGACCCTGAAGGTTTTTTGGGCAGATCAATAACGTTGCCAAATAAATGCAAAAAGAAGCTTTGTCTGGTAGCATTAAGGGGAAAATGTATTGAAAAAAGACAGGAATGAAGATGGAAAGACTGGAGGAGATAGAAATGAGGGTCCATGGCAGGGTAGATGCAGAGAATGTTTGTTGAATATTGTTGAACGGGATTCAAGATTTTTCTCTGCTACCTACTAGCTGGATGGCCTCGATTGAGAAACTTGATATCTCTGGGCCTCAGCTTCCTCATCTTTACAATGAGGTCTCTTCTAGCTCAGGATTGTGCATATTAGAGAGAGAGAAAGGGAGAGAGAGAAAGAGAGAGGGAGAGAGAGGGAGAGAGAGAGAAAGAGAGAGAGAGAGAGAGAGAATGAGAGAGAGAGAGAGGGAGGGAAAGGGAGAGGGAGAGGGAGAGGGAGAGAGTCAGTCCATGGTACAGGAGAAAGAGAAATGAATTGAGAGTCAGAAGAGCCAGCTCTACTAATTATTATCTGTATATCCTTGGGAAGTCACTTAGCCTCTCTATGCCTCAGTTTCACCTTCTGAAGAGTCTTTAGGAGTTCAAATGCAAGTCCTTCATAGAGGCAGCTACATATTACAATAAATAGCACATTCACCAAAGTTCAGATCCTGGCTCAGACACTTACTACCTGGGTGATGCTGGTCAAGTTCCTTGGCCACTCTCAAGCCTCTGCCTGTAGAATGGGGATAACGATAATTTCTAGGTCACAGGAGGATCTGATGAGATAACCTCCATAAAGCACTTTGAAGACCTAAGAGCACTCTATAAATGCTAACTTTTCTTACTTCCTTGTCTTTTTATTTGTAAGTAAAAACTTTTATGTTTGAAGTCTCATGAGCCCTAGTGGTTCATGAGGAGTGGCAAATAACACTGAGTTTCCTATAATTAGGAGGGTGAGGTTCTGTTTTACTTTGTACTGGTCAGACTCCAGTATCGTGTTAGGTCTGGGCACCATATTTTGGAAGGACACTGATAACCTGCAGACCAACCAAAAGTGAGAGACAAGAATGATTCAGGGGCCTTGACTCCATGCTATGTGAGAAATAGTTGAAAAACTGGAGATATTCAGCCAGGAGGAGAAAAGACTGGGGTGGGGAGATGAGGGAGGGCCAGATTTCAAGTGTTTGAAAGGTAGTCTTATAGATGTATTGGATTTCTTCCGTTTGTACCCAGAGAAAAGAACCAGGATAATGGGTGGACAGCAGAAGCAAATTTAGGTTTATTTTGAAAGACCTTCCTAACAATTGGAATTATCCCAAAAGTGGTTGTCCTTGAGGGATATTGGTTTTTCCTAGCTAGGAGTTTTCAAGCAAAGACTGGATGACCATTTATCACATGTGTTGTAGAGGGGATACTCATTCAGATACAGGCTGGTCTATTGACTTCTGGAGTGCCCTCCAATTCTGATAAGGCAACAAGTTATAGAAATGCAAGGTCCCTTAAGCATACCCTGGATGCTAGGTGTCACGGTAGATCAAGTCAAGAAGACCTGAGTTTGACCCACTCTGATATTTACTAGCTGGGTGATGCAAGGAAAAATCATTTCTCCTCTTTGGGCCTCCGTTTCCTCATCCGTAAAATGGGGAAGTTATAATTCCATGACCCCTAAGGTCCCTTTGAACTCTAAATCTATGATCCTATGGTTCCTCGGGTCAGTAGCAGGCTTCTAACACAGGAGCCACAAATCTAAATAACTTACCTTCCTTCCCTGAGTTGGCAGTGTAGAACAAGTAGCCTGGCCTATTCTGCTTCAGTTGGGAAATCATGGAAGCAACCACTCACAGGGCTGAAATTCATGTATCCATCCTCCATTTGAAATGTGTGATGGTCTGTGAGTCATAAATCTTCCCCTGTCTCGGTACATCACAGATCTACCAACTCTCGATTCTCATGTTTGCCATAAAAAAATGAAAGAAGTGGTATCCTTTGTATACAAAAATAGCTCTTTTGGGGTTTCCAGGAATTGGCATGGGTTATACCAAGCAAAACCTTTTACCAGGTCTTTCCCCTAACCCACCCTCTAGGACCAATGGTCCTAGGTACTCAATCTGTGACAATAGCCTCATGTACTCCTCTGTTTAGCTTCTGACAACCTTGCTCCAAACTACATTTTGACTGTATATATGACTCTCCTATCCTCAGTCTTTGGTCCAGCCAAACTGACTTTTTGTTTTTCTTCACGTTATATTCCATCTCCCATCTCCATGTCCCCCATGCCAAACAAGTGCTCCTCCTTCACCATCTTACCTCTAAGAATCCCTACTTTTCTTTGAGATTCAAGCATCACCTTCTGTGAAGCTTTTCCTAGTCTTCTCAACTGCTAATGCTCCCCCAGATTACTTTGTTTTTATTTTGCATATATTTTCTATGTAGAAGCAGTGGGGCTTAGTGAATAAAGCCAAGACCTGAATGACCCTTCTTTTGGCTTTAATATCTTTCCATATCTTTCTAGCTTTATTTCTTTCTGCTCCCCTAGGTATACTTTAATTTCCAGCCAAAGTAAGAGTGCCTTACTCTCTAAATGACTTTTCTAACTCCAGTCTAGCAGCCTTTTGTGTTTGGGACTCCTCCACCCCATGTAGTTTTCTCTTCCCTATTGATGAGTTCCTCATGGGAAGCTTCATTTAAGAAAGTACTTGTGCCGGTCATATTTACTTCAAATCTGGCTCAGCTCTTGATCCTCTGGACTGCTTTTCACCTTTCTCTCCCTTTCTCTTTCAGCTCCTTTTTGTATATTGACTTCTTCCACTAGAAGGTAATCTCCTTGAGGGTAGAGACTATCTTTTGACTCTTTTTGTATCCTCAGAGCTCAGCACAGTGCCTGACACATAGTAGATACTTTGTTTTCTTTTCTTTTACTTATATTCCTACACCTTAATACATTGCCTGAAATATAGTGAGTCTAATAAACATTTTATCCAATTTAACTGAATTGCTCATTGTTTCTAAGGTCTCCCTGACTCAAGTCTCTCCCAACTCCAATCCATCTTTCACTTAGGTGCCAAAATGTTCATCTTTTGTTCAGATCTGAATATTTCCTGCCCTTTTCTCTAGAAACTATTTGTCTTTACTACATACCAGGTACTCTTCTAGAACGGAGATATAAAGAAAAAAATCTTTGCCTTCAAGAATCCTATACTCTAGGATACCTCCCTATGACCCACGAGATCACATATAGAGAGCTCTTGTTGTAATTTAAAGCACTTTACAACATCCTTTCCAGTCTTTTTTATTGTTGTTGAAGCAATCAGGGTTAAGTGACTTGCCCAGGGTCACAAAGCTAGTTAAGTGCCTGAGGCCAGATTTGAACTCAGAGATGGTGCTCTATCAACTGTGCCACCTAGCTGCCCCCTCCCATCTTCTTTTATTTTAATCCATTTATTCTGATCCAGTCATGTTGGCCTACTTGCTAATTCTCAGAGAACATTCCATCTCCTGACTCAATGCCTCATCTTGCTGATACATCCTGGCTTCCTTGGCCTCCTTCAACACAGCTCACCCCCTCATCTACCATAGCCCTTTCCCAGTCAGCCCCCTTTTTGGCGCTTTCTTTCTGAGATTGCCTCATATTTACTCTGAATATATTACACATGTAGTTAGTTAAAGTTTTAAAGTTTGTCTCCACAATTAGAATGTGATCTTCTTGCAAGCAGGTGACATTTTTTTTGTTTTTTTTTTTGTATCATTGGTACTTAGCAGAGTGCCTAGTACACAACAAGTGTCTAATGAATACTGATTGTAGATCACTTTTTGATCAGCACTTTTATGGATCTGGAATACCCTTCTTTTCCATCTCCACTTCTCCATGATGTAACTCGGACATTTTCTTCTCCATGAAACCTTCCCTGAGCACTTCAACTAGAAGTGACTTTTCCTTCTCTGAAACTATCAGAAGAGGTTGCTTGGAGTACTGGAAAGAACCTTGGGATTAAAATTGAGGAATATGGGTTCAAATCCCAGCTTTCCCCCTTATTATGTGACTTTAGGTCATTTCCCCTCTCTGTGACTTAGTCTGCTCATTGATCTGGACATAGATAAGCTCTAAGTTTCCCTCCAGCTCTAAATCCTAGAGGCTGTCAAATTCATGTTCTTAAAGGGGTCTGATCATGATATTCCCCAGCTTAGGAAATCTCAATGGCTCCCTCTTGTCTCTAGGATAAAAACCAATCTTTCGGTTTGGTATTTTATATCCTTCGCAAACTAGTTCTAGTCTAGTTCCAGTGCTCGTACACCAGCTTTCCTTACACACTACATTTTAGCTAGATAAGACCAAACACTGTTCATGTTATACAACATTGTGTCCAACAACAGTTAACCTTATAAAGGTATGCATACTTTTATATTATAACATAACATAACAACACAACATAATATGTATTTATTTATAACCTTATGAAGTACTATATAATAATACTTACTATGTGTCAAGCATTTTATTATTATTACTTTATTTTATCTTCACAACAGCCCTGGGAAGTAGGTCCTATTGTGATCTCTATTTTGCAGATAAGGAAACTGAGGTCAACAGACCAAGTGACTTGCCCAGGGTTATAAAGCTGGTGTCTGAGTCCAGATTTGAACTCAAGTCTTCCTGACTAAAAATGCCGTGTTTTCTCATCCACTACACCTAGCAGCCCTCTATCCAATCTCTGTGCCTTTGCAAAGCTTGTTTTCCATGACTAGAATGCTATTCCTCATCACTTCTTCATGGTAGAACTCTTACTTCCCTTTAAGGCTCAGCTAAATTACCACCTCCTACAAAATGCTTATCCTGATTCTTCCTTTTTGTTAATTTCCCAGTCCCATGAGATTCCTATGTTTTTATTTTGTATATTTTTTAGTTTCCTTACCAGGGTACATATTGCATCCTATGAGTAGAGTAGAGGCTTCTTGAAGGGAAAAACTGTTGGTTTTTTTTCTTTACATATCCAAGCAGAGTGCTTGGCACACAGTAGGTGCTTAATAAATGTTTGTTAAATTAAATCAAAACTATATCACTTAGCATATTCTGTCTTATAATTATAAGTGCAAATCTCCCCTACCCCAGTATAAGCTCTTGTAGGTCAGACACCTTTTTACCAGACCAATCCTATCCCCACTATACATAAATAGTGTATACATAGGCACTTGATACTTGCTAATAAGATATTCAGCTCAGGTAGCCTTGCATAAGTCACTTAACATCTATGGGTCTTAGATTCTACATCTATAAAAGGAGGGGTTTGGATTAGATGACAGATAGACAGACAGAGAGAAAGACAGACAGACAGACAGACAGACAGATAGATAGATAGATGAGGAATAGCAAATAGATGATAGATAATAGGCAGATATAAAATAGCAGATAGATAAATAGATGGACATATGATAGATAATAGACAGATCATAGACAATATATAGATTGCAAATAGATGATAGAAGGATATGTAGATTATAGAGAGATGGAAGGGTGGAGAGAGAGGGATGGATAGATATGTAGACAATAAATTGCAGAGAGAAAGATAGATGACAGATTGGTAGATTATAAGTAGCAGATAGATGATAGGTTGATATGTAAGTAATAGAGAGATAGGTGATAGATAGCAGATTAATAGATAGATGGTATAAAGATTGATGATAGGCAGATGATAGAAGATAGATGGATGAATGGATAGATGGATATGTATACAATGAATTGCAGATAGAAAGATAAGTGATAGACTGACAAGTTATAAATAGCAGAGAGATGATAGGTTGATAGATAGGTAATAGAGAGATAGGTGATACATTAATATGTTGATGGTAGAAAGATTGATGATAGGCAGATGATAAATAGAAGATAGGTAGGTAGATAGATAGATAGACAGACAGACAGAGAGACAGAATAGATAGATGGACAGACAGAGAGACAGAATAGATAGATAAATAGATAG
>CM053580.1:557391220-557449492 GCA_028627135.1 Pseudochirops cupreus
AAATAGCAGATAGATAAGCTGTTATATAGGTAATAGAGATATAGGTGATAGCAGATTCATAAGTAGATGGTAGAAAGATGGATGATAGATAGGCAGATGATAGAAGATAGATGGGTGGATGGATAGATAGATAGACAGACAGACAGACAGATAGAGAGATAGATGAGTGGACAGATAGATGGACAGACAGATAATAAGCAGATGATAGATAATATATCTATCAATGGATGACAGACAATAGACAATAGAAAGAGAGACAGTTGATGGATGCTAGAGTGACAGATGGATGGAGATCTATCACTATGATAAGTGCTGGGCATACAAATACAAGCAGAAAGTCAGCCCTTACCCTCCAGGAGCATATGTTCTAATGCGCAAAGACAATACCTATCCCTGATACAGGGAGGAAAAATGCAAAGCCCGACCACCTCCCCACCCCCAGGATAAAACCAACCACATACACTCTTTTCTATGTCATTGCCTAGAACAAAGCACAGCGTGTGTCATTGAGCCTTTGCTTGGGTCTTTCCTGGGAGGCAGGGCCGTTGCTCTTGTGTGCATTTTGCAGCGTCCTACGTGGGGTGGCTGCTCAGTGCTGGACTTGGGGCTTCTACCCTCCTATGACTTTTTGTTATGGGTACACCCCACTCTCAATAGCTTCAGGGTTTCGTTCAGTCTTTTTGGGGAGCTAGTTTGTTTTCCTTTCTCTTCCCCAATACCAACAGCCTCATCAGCAGTCAGCAACTAATGAGCAAAGATTTTTCTGCAAAATGTGAATGCATTTTTGCTCCCTCCTAGGATGTAATTGGTGCAGGGCAAGTACCTTCCTCTGTTCCACAGTAGACATGTTATGTCGATGGCTCCCTGTAGGACAATAGAATCCCCTGGTCCATATGCAGGAGCGGCAGGCAGTGACTTTCTGTTCCACAGCTCTAAAAACAGAGCAGAATGTACCTTATTATCATGTCTGCAGCAGGCAGGAGCTTTCTTTCACTGTAAACTCTCCTGACATCCCCAACTGAGATAATTATACTGCTTAAGGGAACTTTTGGCCTCACTAAAAATACTTAGCAACAGTTTGTAGTGGTGAGGAATGTGTACAGGCAGGTGATCTGAGAAAGAGACCAGCCACAGCCTTCTCCAGTTCATCTGAGAGCACTAAGGGACTCCTCTTGGGTTGTGTTTTTTTTAAGTTTTTTGATGTGTGTCTTTTGTCTCCCAATCTCATCATCGTCTCATATCCTCGTGACCAAGACTTTGATGCCAGGAAGTTCCTTCCCACAATGAGAGAGTTTGCTTTCTTTCTGGCTGGATACAGAACAGCTCAGAGAGAAAACTGTGTATTTCAACTCTTGTTTTTGTTTCCACTTTCATTGCAGGTACAGTATCTTAGCTTATGATCTGATTCCTTCCAGTGGGCCATCTGAACCTGCTCTAGGGGGCTCTCTCAGAATCTTAGTGTGGGCAGGGAGTTCAGGGGTTTGCTAGTCCATCCTGGACCTAAAAAAGGCTCTCTAGAACACCACAGAATAGTGCCAATCTGGCCTCGGGCCTGACAAATTCCAATGAGGAAGAGCCCACTATGCCTCTGACAAGTCACCTCTACTTGAGAAAAACCCTAATTGTTAGGAGCTTTTCCCCTGATATAAAGTCTAAATATGCTTTCCAACAACGTCCACCAGTTCATCCTGGTTTTGCCCTCTGAGGACAAGCAGACTATAGCTAATGCTTCTTTCACATGATAGCCTTCAAATATATGAAGGCAGCTAGCATGGTCCCCTTAAGTCTTCTTTTTCCCTCTGGGCTTAACATCCCTAGCCCCTACGCCTGATCCTCACAGGGCATGGCCTTGAAGCCCTTTACCAGACCTGCGGCCTTCATCTGGAAATTTTCCTTTAAATCTTAAAATCAACAAGATTTCTTCCACAGGAAGCTTTCCCAACTCCTCTTAATTCCAGTGCCTTCCCTCTGTTAATTATTTCCCATTTGTCCTGTATACAGATTGCGTTCTATCTAGTTGTTTGCCTGTTGTCTCCCCCATTAAATTTCAAGCTCCTTGAGGGCCATGCTTAGCATGGTGCTTGACACATAGTAGGTGCTTAATAAATGTTTATTGATTATCAACATTCTTCTTAGACTGTGGAAATTTTGCAGAAAGTATGTGGGGTCTTTCTTGCCTGGATCCCACCAAGCCTTACTTTTTAATAGTATTTGTTCATTCATCCTGGCAAATATTAATAGAGTTGTTGTTGTTTGTCCTTCTTGAAGATGACCATGACATCAGGAAGGTGATGCCATGACTTGCAAGTGAATTGGATTTAAGTGAGGCAGGGTTGTGCAAGGTCACCAGCCTCACTTTATCCTCCAGAGCCACCTGGATCCAGTGGCAAGATATAGACCAGGATGCCTGGAGATGGCCCCCATTAATAGAGTGCCCACTCTATGAAAACAGTCCTTGCAAGACACTAGAAGAAAAAATTATTTACCAAATTTCCTCATTACCCAAGGACATTACAGACATATACTCAACAATACGAGGTAGGCTATTGGCATGAGTGAGACAGAAAGGGACAACATTTATCTCCTCTAATAAGACTAGAAACAGTGAAACTTGCAGAGGTTCAGATGTAGGCTTGATGGAAGACCAATATATATGGAGAGAAAGAAAAAAAAGAGAAAGCGAGAGTATATGTATATGAATGAATGAATGTAGATGAATGTGTGTATATACACATACATACATACATGTACATATTTGCACGTATTTATTTGTTCATTCCTTCATTCATTTGTTTGTTTCCTGGTGATTAGAGCTATCAGCAGATTAAACTGTCTGGGGAGTTGGCCATTAGGGATCTTCAAGCAAAGGCCTGATGACCACAAGGTGTCCAGTGTATTGCAGGGGGACTTTTTTTTTTGGCAGAGGGAGGGAGTTGGATTTGATGGTCCCTGGCATCTTTTGAATTAGAAGACCTGGCTTTGAAGCCCAATTCTGATGCATACTACCAGTGTGGCCTTGCCCAAATCCCTTCACCTCTCCAGATGTCAGTCTCCTCATTTGTAAAAACACAGAGGTTAGACTAGATGGCCTCCGAGGTCTCTTTCCAGATTTAGATCTAGAAATTTAAGTACCTCACTCTATAGTTTCTATCAGGTTGCATCTCTAAGATTCAGTTTCATCAGTTAATAATATATATAATAATACTAGCCCTACCTGAGTGGTTCAGTGGAAAGCACTGAGCCTGAAGTCAGGAAGACTTAAGTTCAAATCTGGTCTCTCAGATACTTACTAGCTGTGTGACCTTGGGAAAGTCACTTAACCTCTGGATGACTCAGTTGCCTTATATTTAACGTTAATAATAGTACTTACCTCCCAGGGTTATTGTGGGGATGAAATGAGATAATATTTGTAAACCGCTTTACAAAACTTAAAGTATTATGTAAATGCTTTGTTGTTCAGTCATGTCTGACTCTGCATGGCCTCTTTGGGGGTTTTCTAGGCAAAGATACTGGAGTATTTGGCTAGTTCCTTCTCTAGCTCATTTTACAGATGAGGAAACTGAGGCAAACAGTGACTTGCCCAGGGTCACACAGATATTGAGTGCCTGAGGTTGGATTTGAACTCAGGTCCTCCTAACTTCAGGTCCAGAATTCTATCCACTGTGCCACCTAGCTGGCCTGTGTAAATAATAGTTATTATTATTATTATCTGCCTCACAGAGTTCCTATGGAGATTCAGTGAGATATTGGGTGTAAAAAAAGCTTTGTCATTGTTAATGCACTATATAAATGTGAAATAGCTTTGTTTCATCACCTGTTCAATTTGACAAATATTTATTAACTGCCTGCTGTATGCAGGGAGCTCTGCAAGGCATGGGAAGGGGGAGTTGGTAAGGGGACTAGAAATGTCAGAAGCATCACTGTTCTTAGACAAGATAGCACCCTGCTCTCACAGCCCTTTATTCTCAGCACTTGCCTCCCTAAAGATTGCTCAGAATGGATTCATTGGATAAAATCCTGTCTGGCAGCTGAAATTTAATCTCACTCCCAGAATAATTCTTGTGTATTCTGTCACCTAAACTAATCTGCGTAGCTTCCTGATTACTGTCTACCTGGCTTGATTTGATGAATAGATTTGCTCTATACCCATGACTAACTTTGGTGTAATAAGATTATGATGGGGCAGAACTATTTCCTCTCAGAGCAACCAAGGCAAGTAGCTTTTGTCCTGAACACCAAAAGAATAATTCTTCTAGATCTAAAATGTCTTCTATATAAAAACTAACTATGACTCCAGTTCAATATTCCTTTTGAAGATGGGAGAGTAAGGGAAAGATAGTCCAGCAATGGCCATCCTCCAACCATTAACAATAACAGAAATCCAGTCCCCCTCAGACACTTGGAGTGGGATATCTCTGCTTCTTTCTATATATCTGTTACATGAGAGGCAGTCAATGTTTTGTTAAATGGTCCAGTTGTTGCACACACAAAAAAGTAAGAGGTTATAGCAAGGGAAGACACTAGAAATTGGAGGGATTAAAGAAGCTATCACATAGGATGTTGTCCTCTGGGAAGAGAGTTAACTACGGAATATTCCTTGGATTCCCTTAGTGCAGTAACCTAAGAATGGATACCTTGATGGTAACTGGAGTAAAAGAGAAACTCTTCGGAATATTAGGGGATCACCTCACTAGCAACCCAAGTTGTTATCCTTTCTGAGCAGAGTCTAAACCACAGTGTAGTGCTATGATTATGAAAGGTGTTAGGACTCTAGGGAGTGGCAACTCACCAGAGAACGAAATAAATCTCACCAACAGCTTTATGGCTATTATGAGCCCTGTTGGTTGTTTTACATCTTCTCTGGAGTAAAATAAAGGTTGTCCTTCATCTGATATATGCATTACTCCCTTGAGTGACTTGTTCATCATCTGGGGACCCCACATCTGGGCAAGCAAAATGCATATTTGAGCTGGGTTCTGAGAAATCCTAGAGGGGGAGATAAGATATCCCTACTATATCCCTGACTGGGGGAAATAAGAACTATATATATAAAGAACTATATATACATATATATATATGTACATATGTATACACATATGATGTGAGAAGGATAGTGCTGATATTAAACTTAGTCTATATAACCATGGAACTAAGGAGGATGACAGGTTACATCTTACACTCACAGCAATCTTCTCAGGTAGTTCATGTGGTTATTATTAACCATTCTACAAGTGAGGAAAGTGAGTCTGAAAGGGTCTGAGTCACTTTTCTCAGTTCTTACTAGTTAGCTTCTGGGACATCTACCAGTGTGGTCCTAAACATTCAGAAAAATATTTCTGTAGCCAATAGAAACTGACCACAGGGTTTTCCTACTTGTCCTTCCTCAAATTTTTCTTGTTATGCACTGGGAGCTATAGTATGTAGTATCCAATGAAATGGTGACTGGGAGGGTCCCTGTTTTTATTATTTCCTAGAGAAAAGAATTATTTTTACTGTTTTTAGGACATGAATAATGGGCTTATTTTTACCCTAACCAGGTAATCCTGGGCAAGTAACTTAACCTCTCAGTGCTCTAACCTGGAGAGATCAAAACGGCTGCCGTCTTGGCCATATTGTACGGCAACAATCCAAGTACTGTTGAACCAGAGTAAAATGGAATTGAGAAACATTTAACAAAATAAAATTACAATAGAATATAGATAGTGTACACATGTGGTTTTGAAAGCCAATATATAAAACACAGGCATCCTTATGTATATAGTTTGGTGGCCCCTATTTCTATTAGAGTTTGACACCATTCTAGCCAACTCTCAGATTAAGGTCCTGATTTGTACTGGTAACAGGAGTTCCCTATGCCAATGAAATCCCAGCTGGAATTCTTAACCCTTACTTTGCATATATTTTGTATTTATTTGTCTGTATACATCATTTTCCTCTCCCTCCAAAATATAAGCACCTTAAAGGCATAGCTGTTTATTTTTGTCTTTGTATTCTTATCCAAGTATCTGGCACAAAGTTGTTTTTGTTGTTGTTTTTCCTTTGTTCCAGAAGAGGACTATATCAGGGAGGTGATGCCATGATATGCAAGTGAATTGGATTTAAGTGAGGGAGGGCTGTGCAAAGCCACCAGTCTTGCTTTCCCCTCCAGAGTCATCTGGGTCCAATACCAAGATATAGATCGACAAGACTGGAGATTGCCCCAGATGCAGTGGGAGACCTTGGCCTTTTTAAGCTAAGGTCTTTAACAATTGTTTCTGGCACAAAGTAGGTCCTTAACAAATGCTCACTGAATGAACTGACTTAATTGAGTAAGTCTGGGAGTGGGTAGACAGTAAAAGAGATAGCAATGGGGTATCATAGCCAACAGGAAGAGGAAACTTGGAAAGCATACATCCAGGAATCAACGAATATCCAATCCCAAGAGAAAAGACAACCATATGCCTTTCCTAGATCTCAAAATGCCAAGACAAACTAGCAAGGGCACAGGACATGTCGGGTATATGCTAAGACAGAACTGTTGACTTTCTAGCCACTGGACTCTGACCAACCAGAAAGAATGGGATAAGAAAAAAAGGAATACATTCTAGGCTGATGAAATTATATTAGACATCTTAATGAAAAAATGTTCAGTTCTCACTGAGCCATTAATGATTGGTTTCCACATGGAAGCACCCATCTCGGGTGACAAGTCTTTGACAAACTGTTTCTTTATTTTTCCATGGAACTCTTCTGGATTTAAAAGATTAAGCCAAAAAGAAGTAGAACTTGCCTTGTGAGTTTCATTTCACAGTAGTAAAGACCCATTTGAGGGGTTGAGACAAGGGAATGGATGAAGGAAGTCTTGTTCTTTCACATCCAGTAAACAGAAGGCACTAATTATATATTCTTAGTTGATTTCATAATATCATAGATTCCTAACTAAAAGAGATCTTACAGACCATCTACTACAACCTCTTCCTGTTACAGATAGGAAACTGAGGCACGGAGAGCTGAAGCAATATACTCAAGGTCACAAAAGGTATGAGTAGCAAAGCTAGGATTTGTTCATTGTCTTCTGTTGATGTGTTCTTCCCATTACTCATCCCTTGTTGAGCAATTTTTGAAACGAAACATGAAATAAAAAATCCAACGCAAAAATGAACAAAAATAAAATGATTAATACATAGATATATGCATAGTCTGGCAAAAAACAAATTCCTACATTGGCCACATCATGTGAAGCTCATCACCTTTCTAGTAGGAGGCAAGTGGTCTGTTTCATCTTAATTCTAGGATCTGAAATCAGATATTTTAGCTCTAATGTAATCCAACCAAATTCAAATTTATCAATTGTTGTTCATACTATATGCACACAATGAGTTGCAATCAGGATTGTTGGAGGGACCACATAAACCAATGAGCTCACAAATCTTTTTGAGTGTTTGGATATATGCGTGGTTCTGTGCTACATTCTTGGGATAAAAAGCCAGACGCTCTTTGCCTGCACAAAGCTTACATTCTATTAGAAGATATCTTCTAGAGCCATTTTTCTTTCCTGTACATTCATGCTGCCTATATAATGGTTTGCTCAAATAAAATGATGGGATAGTGCAATGAATGGAGCATAGGACTTGGAGTTAGGAAGATTTGAGTTCAAATTCAGCCTCAGAGACTTACTAGCTGTGTAACCCTGGGCAAGGCACTTAAACTCTGTTTGCCTCAGGTTCCTCATCTACAAAACGGGTATAAAAATAGCACCTATCTCGTAAGGTTGTTGTGAGGATCAAATATGCACAGTGCCTTGCAAATGTTATCACATTATATGTTGTTTGTTATTGAGTCATTTTTCAGTTGTGTCTGACTCTTCATGACCCCATTTAGGGTTTTCTTGGCAAGGATACTGGAGTGGTTTATCATTTCCTTCTCCAGCTCATTTTACAGATGAGAAAACTGAGGTAAACAGGGTTAAGTGACTTGCCCAGAGTCACACAGCTAGTAGATGTCTGAGGACAGATTTGAACTTGGATCTTCTTTATTCCAGGTCTATTACCCTATTTCCTGTGCCATTTACCTGCCTTATAGTATTATATAAATGCTAGTTATTATTTTCTTTAAAAAAAATTATAATTTACCATCAACATCTTCTAGTCTTAAAACAGAATTCATTCATCTTTTCCGTGACTGGCTTTTTCAAATTCTAATGTTTGAGAGCATTGGATAATGAGGAGAAAAATTCATTTTCTACAGCATGGAAAAAAAGAACTATGTTTAGCTAATTTGGTACCACTGAGCCATTAGTTAAGATTTTAAATCACTCTAGTCAATTTTAGGTTGAATCTGGTCTCCCAAAGGTCTGTAATTAATCTACCGAGCTTTCAAAGTAACTACAGAATGTTACGGCTTAACATGTTGGAAGATTCTCAGGCTGACACTTCTGATAAACTGATACTCACTCATCAGCTTGCTTCAGAAGGGATGGGAAGCCACATTGGTGGTATTGGTCCATTAAGCATTATGCCATTTTTAACTGTAAAGCTATTCCAAGCCTGCTTTTAAAGCCTTGGAGATAGCAGTCACAGACTAGGTTAGGGCAGTTAGGTGGCTCAGTGGATAGAGCACTGGGCCTGGAATCAGGAAGATCTGCATTCAAATCCAACCTCAGACACTTACTGTGTGACCCTGGACAAGTCATTGAACCTCTGTTTTCCTCAGCCTCCTCATCTGTAAAATAGGGGAAATAATAGCACGTACCTCTTAGGATTGCTGTGAGGATGAAATGAGATAACAATTGTAAAGTGCTTACCACTGTGCCTAGCATGTAAGTGCTATAGAAATTATTATTATTATTATTATTATTATTATTATTATTATTATTATTATTACTAGGTATGAAATGAAGATTTCGACTTCAAGGTATTTCACTTGAGTAAATGCAAGGAAAGGCCCAAGGCATTTATTAAGCACTTATTATATGCCAGGCATTATGCTAAGTGCTGGGGTTACAAATTCAAGTAGAAAGGTCTCATCTGGTAAGGAGTGTTGAAAGTTATACTGACCAGGTGACTCCATTGTTCTCAGTTCAGATTGTAAATCAGTATCAGGGAGCCACTGGGGGAGGCATCACCCAACTGGTAGCTTTTGCATTATCTTCTATTCAACACTTACCCCTACCTGTGATGTTTGTACCCCACCTGATAAATATCACATATAGGCAATTGGGGAGGAACTGAGATGCACTGGCCAATCCCTTTTCACTACCATGAACCTATCAGAACTGTCTTTATCTCATTTCGAAAGTTAACAATAAAAGCTAGCTCCATGCTGAATCCATTGCTGATCTCCAGTGATCAGTCTCATGTTGCTACCTTGATCTATTTTAATAAAGTCCTTTTAAATTTTCTTTATCTTGAGTTTTGCTTCGTTAATCAGGTCAGAAGTCTGAATGAACAAAGAATTTTCTTTTTAACAGGAATTTACAATTTAATAGGGGAAGACAACAAGAAAAGGGAATAGAAAGGGAGAAGGAGAAGGGCTAGGTAGGTAAGTGGAAGGGTGGTAGAAAAGTCCTATGAATCAAAAGCAGAGCTGGCAGAAGAATGAAGCAAGGTCAGCCTGGGCCAGTCACCAAAATTGAAGCCTTAGGAGGAACTCACCAATAAGAGCAGGGAGCTGGTATGATGGAGGTATAGTCTAGGCTGAGAAGGCTCCAGATGCTGAAGAAGATCATAGGGTGACAATATGGCTGGGGCATTGCAGTGAAGTGAGCATAAAAAGAGATGGGAAGGGGAGGGATTGGTCTTTCTTACTGACTTAGCTAAATTTATTGAAATTCCTGCTTTACTGCAATGCTATTAGTTATACCAACAGGCTGTAGTAGCTGGGCCTAGAGTCAGAATCAAATGGATCAAATCCCACTTCAGCCACATACTAGCTATCTGATGCTGGGTAGTTCCATATATGTTAAATGAGAAGGGTTGGGTGGGATGGCCACTATTCCTATGAACCAGGAGGGAAGAGAATGCAGATCTCATTCAGAACTCCAGAAAGCAAGGAAAACAAAACTCTAATTTGGGCTTTCCAAGGATTTCCAATACCAGGTTGGTTTATATGTGACCACACATCATGAGCTGACTGGTTAGAACGTGGGCGTGTGCAGGACTGTCCCAGTGAAACATGTGGAAACAGAAAGGATGCCCTCTGATTCTTCCCATAGCATGAAGCTGTCAACTACAGAAATACCTAGGATGGGGCCTTCATCATTTGAGAGCTTAAGTTTTATGAGCTTGGTCTCTCTGTTTGCTATGAGTTCCTAGGCAATGACCCAGAAAAAAGTGGTGTTTGGGGATCTAGAGCTATATTAGGAGACTCAACATTCAGTAAAATTCCCATGCTACCTTGGTAGGAGACACCATCATTCCTTTTTCAAAAGTTTTTTGAGTGTGTATTACAGTGGGGATTCTTATTAAGGGTCACATCTTCAAAGAATTAAAATTTCACAATCTCAGAGATGAAAGGAATGGCAAAGACTCACTCAGTCTCTTGCCTTAAGAAGAATCGTCTTCGTTCATTTCATCCATGCCTGGAGACAACTGGGTGGTACCATGAATAGAGCATCTTGCTTGGAGTCTGGAAGACCAGACTTCCAAATCAGGCTCATACCCTTACTAGCTGTGTAACCCTGGGTAAGTCTCCTAACTTCTGTCTGCCTAAGATTCCTCAACTATAAAATGAGGATCACAACAGCATCTACCCCCCAGGACTTAGTGAGGATGAAGTGAGATGACAGTTGTTAAGTACTTAGCAGAGTGCCTGACAAAGAATAGGTACTTAATAAATACTTGTCCCCTTCTCCCCATTTCATTTATTCATTCACTCATTCCTTTAATCAGCAAATATTTGTCATGTGCTTATTTTGCATTCTCTGAAGAACTTTGGAATTGATCATGTGACATGGGAGATGCTGGCACAGGAGGCGGACAAGGTTAAGTGACTTGCCCAGGGTCACACAGCTAGTAAGTGTCTGAGGTCACATTTGAACTCAGGAAGATGTGTCTTTCTGACTTCAGTCCTAGCATTCTATTCACTAAGCTACTTAGCTGCCCTTTTATAGTACTTATATATAAAAGTACATATCTCTATATATGTATATAATTGGTTATATAAGCTATATTACATATTATATATATTTTACATATATATATATATATATATATTACTTATGTATCTATTGAAAAAAATACTTTTCAGAGGGAGAGCCTAGCAACTAGGGTGATGGAGCAGGGAGGAAATTAGGCCAGGCTTCCTAGAGGAGGTGGTACTTGAACTGAGTTTTTAAAAAAGCTTGTGGACTCTATAAAGCAGCAATGAGTATGGGAGCACATTCTAGGCATGAGGAGTTATTGGAAACAAATGCATGTAGACCATAGATAGAATGTCAGGTATAGGACATTGCAAGCAAGATAATCCAATTTGGCTGGAATATAGAGTATATATAAGAGGAAGATGAGAATAAGTATTTAAGTGCCTACTATGTTCCAGACACTGTGCTAAGGAATACTGATTTGGCAGCTGTTTGGAGGAGAGAGGAAAGACAGGAGGCAAAGAGACCAATTAAGAGGCTTTTAAAATAGTCTAGAAGAGAAGTCACGGTGGCCTGAATGAGGGCGATGGTCACATGAATAGAAAGAAGGGTCCAGATGTCAGAAGTATTGTGAAGCCAAGACTTGGCAACTGAATGGACATAGATGAGGGAAGTTAAAGCCAAAGGGTATGCCAACTGATAAAGTATGGGACAAGGATGATGATGATAGAAAGGAGACTGGGAAGGAGCCATCAGTAGGTAGGAGAACAATGGGACAGCAGTGTTATGGAAACTCAGGGAGAAGGTTCTGGAAGGAAGACAAGATTGGAGAGAGGTTACCAGGGATGACTTAGAAAGGACCGCCAGGTTTAGCAAACAAGAGAGACAAGTTTCATTTGAGCAAAGAGGTTAGAAGCCATATTGCAAATTGTTGAGGAGTGAGAAGAGAGGAAGTAGAGGCAATGAGTACAGTTATCCCTTCCACAACACAATTTTCCTCATTGTGGTTTCATTATATCATGCATCAGTATAAGAAATGAAATGGGAATTTTCTGGGGAGTTTTGTGGAAGCCACAGACAACATGCAAAGGCCAGCAGATGACACAGAGCCTATGACCAAATACCCCAAATTTTACAAGGTACTGTAAACATCCCATGAAAGAAAAAGGAAAAAAATTCAGGCTTCTCCCATATGAAGAGAGGGCCAAAAAGATTTATGCAGATTTTCCAGATCACAGGGGTCACCAGTTCCCCTAACCCCTGAGATATAGAAGATCTAAACGTAGAGACAGATTTGGTGATTAGGAGAGCTGTAATGTCTCCTCTACGTCTTTTCTTCTTCAAGCTTAACCACCCTAGTTCTTTCAAACAGTCTTCATAAGGCATGCTTTCAAGACCTTTCATTATACTGATAGCCCTTCTCTTGACCTGCCCTAACCTTTTAATATCCTGATTAAATGAGAGCACCCACCTGTAACAGCAAGCAAAGTAAGATTTCTTCACTGGATTGAATTCTAGCCAATCAGAGACTTGTATGTGCATTGAGTTTTAGCCAATTAGATATGGCTATTGTGTTTTAGCCAATCAGATACCAACTAGAACTGTATATAAAGAGAGCCAGCATTGTGAGAGGGCAGACATTAAGGGATCCAGTTTTGAGAGGGTGAGTCAGTGTTGAGAAGAAGAAAATGAAGAGACCTCTGTGATTAGGGAGGAGACCTCTGAAAGAGAAGGGGAGACCTCTAAGAGTGAAGAAAAGACCTTTGATGATAGAGACTTGCTAAAGGAGTTTCTGAGTTGTGAAAGTAAATAGAGCTATAGGGCAGAAACCTACCCATGGGAAGGAGGCTTAGCTTAAGCCCTTTTAAGAGTTGTTAAAATGAACTGAGCTGTCAACACACAGCCTCTATACTTTGGAGGTAAATTGAGATGGTGGTGTTGGTAGTACATATTGTTGCTCTGTTAAGCTTTGCTTCCCTAGAGACAGAAGTTGTGAGCAGGAACCCTTGAAGCCTGCTGTTGGGGGCAGGAGCAGGAGCAGGAAGAGCTTGGAGTAGAGCAGTCCTCATGAGCTGAAACCTGGAGCAGGAATGGAGAGCTGCCTACATGTGAATCCAGGTGAGAGTTGGGAGTGGTCAGCCCACAGAGGACAAGCACTAGGACTTGGAAGTCAACCCTGAGTCAAGATGAAAAAGGATTTGGACACTTGGTATTAAGGCAATTGTTTTTACTGTAACCTAGGGGTGGATGGATGGTATTTTTAAGGATGTGTTATGCTAGGGAAGACCCTAGCCTGGGACCCCCCTGATTGTGTGAACAAGTATTTTAGGGAATGCTACTGAATGCAATGATATATACTATGTGCCATATGACATACTGAATGCTATGATTATACACATACACATACATACACATATACATATATAATGCTATTTTTTTGCTTAAGGATGTTGCTATGAAAGTTATGCTTTATTGAACAATGTTTAGTTTATTGCTGAATAGAGAGTTCATTATACTATGTGATTAGACCCTTGAAATTATTCACATCAGCAGTCCTCAGGTGTGCTGCCATAATTCGTGTCATACCACCAGAGCTGAACACAATATTTTTCATCTGGTCTGACCAAGGCAGAATATAGCAGAATTATCATTTCACTAATTTTGGACCCCATGCTTTTTCTTTGAGCATACCAAACAGATCATATTAACTTTTTGGCCACCACATCTGGCAGACATATTGGTGATTGACTCATATTGAACCTGTAGCCCACAAAGATTCACAAATTTTTTTTTTCAGATGAACCATGCCTCCCTCATCTCCCACCTTTGACACTGATTTTTTAACCCAAGTAAATCTATAGGAAACAATTAAGAGGTACAATGGGTAGAACACTGGAACTAGAGTCAGGAAGACCTGAGTTCAAATCCAGCCTCTGACACTTTCTAGTTGTGTGACTGAGCAGTAGTTCATATGTTTGTACATAATCATTTGCATGTTGCCTCTCCATTAGACTGTGAGTTCCTGGAGAGTAATGAATACCTTTTAGTTTTTGTGTGTGTCCTTAGTGCTTAACACAATGACTAGCATAAAATAAATCCTTAATTGTTTATTGACTAACTAGCTGACTTGACCTCTTCCTGCCTCAGTTTCCTTATCTACAAAATAGGTATAACTATAGCACCTATCTCCCAGGGTGGTTATGAGTATCAAATGAGACAACATTTGTAAAACAGCTTTGTAAACTCCTCTTAATTCTAGTGCTTTTCCTCTATTATTTTCTATTAATACTATAAACAGCCTGTTTGTAGTCTCTTCCATTATACTGTGAGCTCTTTGAGGGCAGATTGTCTTTTCCCTCTTTTTCCTTTCCCCAGCACTAAGTACAGTGGCTCGCACTTAATAGATGTGTATTGTCTGACTGATTAACCTTTAAAAGTCTCTGTGGATGCTAAGCAGCTATAAAACATCTTATGAAAAATCAGTCCAAATTCTAGCCTGCCAATATCTTTTTGGGTACTGGTTTCGTCACTTCAGTCCCAAAGTAATGCAACCAGGTGAGAAATGAGAAAATGGTCTGAAGTGAGTTCTCTCCTTAAATGGAAGTGTTTAGAGCTCATGGCTCCACCCTCCCATCAGAAGGACAGAGGCGGTAATAAGGTAGAGTACCAAGGCTGAAGGGATCTTATAGGATGATGAGGTTTTCCTAATAATGAACTGCCCGGGGTATGGTACAGAAGTCCCAGACAGCCACAGCCAGGTGAGAAAAGAGTGTTCTCTCTATTTCTCACCATTTTGCATCATCTAGAGATTTGATGGGCATGCTAGCTATGTCTTTATCCAATTCTTTTGATAAAAATGTTAAACACCACAGAACCGAGCATACCTCCTTAAATTGGGGCATAAAGTTTTATCTCTTTATAGAACTCTGACGCACAAATTCAATTCAAAAAACCTTTGTAAAGTATTGGATATGTGCAAAGAGCTGGGGACTCAAAGGAGTTTATGTTCCAAAAACGTGTCATTTAAGGATGGGGTGAGGACAAGGCTAGAATCCAGAAGTTGGTAATCTCCTGGATCCTTGCATGCTCTGACTGTTTGCCCAACAGAAACAATCAGCATTTAAGCAGAGACTGTCTACTGCTTGCCAGGGATGAGGTGGGAAGAATAAATATTTTCATGCATTTAATGTACTCTATGCAAACCATTATACAATGCACTAAGTTGACCTAAGACACAGTCCTGGCCTCAAGGAGTTCACAGGTCTTTTATGAGGAGATGGGGATAAAATATAAAAGAGAAAAAATTTAATGTTGTGCTTTAGTTATATGTATTAAAGCTGCAAAAAGAGCACCTTCTTGGGGGTTGGAGGTCCTAACCTACCAGGGAGGATGGAGGAAGGCTTTAAGGAATAGTTACTGTTTGGATTGTGTTTTATGATGGAGTGATAGAAATTGAATTTAGAGAGGAAGAGCTGAGTTTAAATGCTAGGTTCACCATTTAAAACCTGTGTGACCTTGGGCAAGCACCCTAACTTCTCTGGGCCCCGAGTTCCTGGCAGGTGAGGTGATGGGTTTGAATTAGATAAATTCCCACAATCCTTCTAGGTACAAATCTGTGATCCGATCCAAGGATGATGATTGACAGGATGAATCCCACAGGTGGGTAGGAGGAAGGAGGCCATTCCATGGGCCTGGATACTCAAAGATAGGGTTTATTGTACCCTGGTATTAGTACAAATTAGTATTAGAGATAATACTGTACAATGGGGAAAGCCCTGGTTTTACAACCAGACCTTATTTTGAGCTCCAGCTCTACTAGCATGACCTTATTCAAATTATTTCACTTTTCTAAGCCTATTTGTATAATGAGTTATACTAAATAATCTCTGAGATCCTATAAAAACCCCCAATTCTTTGCCATCTCTCAGATTCTATCATTCCTTGTTCTACCACTAGGTGGCTCCAAAGTGAATAGGGTATCCCGACCATCTCCCTACCCAAAGAATCCCTACCCCTACCCTGACCTTCATTCAACTTTCTCAGATTTACTACTGATTGTGGATGCAGAGAGTCATTCAGTAGTGCAATTATTTAAGTCTTTTCGTATACTCTCCCATTAAAAAAAATGCTCTGCCCTAATTAATAGTTAGCATTTAAATATGTAGCACTTCAAGGTTTGCAAGGAGTATTTTCTCAACTCCTCATACTACCCCCCAGGGAGGTAGGTGCTATTATTATCCCCACTTTACAGATGAGAAAACTGAGACGAAGGCCCAGGATCACACAGTCAGGAGGTGTCTGAGGTCAGATTGAACTCAGGTATTCCTAGTTCCAGGTCCAAGTGACTGCTGCCATAATATAAAACAGTGTGTTGTTATTATTCACCCATCTACCTTCCCCTCAGAGTTTTAGAGTTGGGAGGGATCTCAGAGGCCATTTAGCTGTGTGTTCCATTATCATTACAATTTAGGAAAGATACTCATTTGCTTAGGTATGAGTCATTTCGGATCTGTTTTTCCAATAATCAGATTAGTTATGGTAAAAGTAAGACATGGGTTGCTCCGGGTGTTTGAATGAAGGCACATACCTTGGAAGCCAAGAAATAACTGGGGATGGGGAAGAGGTGTGGAAGTGAAGAAGACAAGTAGAGGAATCCATAGAAGTAGGCAGGCATTTTCCCCTGGAATTCCCTAGATGAAAATGTCTTTATGGATTCTTGGGCTGGGATTTGGAATAAAGGGACCAAGTCAGCAAACAGGCTTCCCAGTTTGCCTTCTAATTTACATTCCCCCACTTTTCTAGTCTTTTACAAACAAATGTTATTATTGGTCTCTCTCATTTTAGGAATACCTAATATATTTCTGCCCTAAAGTATAAAAAAAAATAGTAATAAAAAAGCAGGAAATCAAATATACAGAAACAAGTCAATGTGGAAAGTGTATTTCCTAGCAAGCGTGATTTTTGTAATAGGGCATCTTTTCCCAAAGAGCTTAGAGCTATTTCTAATGTTTCCATGCCTAGGAAGGCATGATTGTGTTAGAAATATTTTTTCTTAAGAGGAAGCTTTTGTAATTGAGCAGAATTGTGTAATTTGTGAGAAAGTAGTATTGCTTTCAGCTCATGGACATCTCAGCCCGGAATGGGTTGAATTATAAAATAATCTTTCAAGAAGCTGGTGGTAATCGACAAAAAGGAGGGCCTGCCCTACAAAATCTGTTGTTTTTTTTTTTCTTAAAGGGCTAAGTCACCAGAGGTGCTGCCAGCATCCATCGAGGGGAGGAAAAAGAAGGTGAAAGGAGGGCACAAACATTTATCAAGCGCCTCCTATGTCAGATACTGTGCTGAGAGCTTTCCAAATATTACCTCACTTGATCCTCACACCAATCCCGTAAAATATAGGTGCTATTATTATGTCCCATGAGGACACTGAAGCACATGGAGGTTAAGTCATATGCCCAGGGTCATCACATAGCTAGTTAACATCTAAGGTCAAATTTGAACTCAGGTCTTCCTGGCTTCAAGCCTAGTATTCTATAAACTGCACCACCTATCTGTGGAAAACCATAAAGGCTGTTTGAAATGGTTTGTGGCATCTTGAGGCATTATTCTGTGAAATATGAAATACAATGTACTGAGGTGGGGAACCTGCAGCTTCAAGGTCACATGTGGCCCTCTAGGTCCTCAAGGGCAGCCTTTTGACTGAATCCGAACTTCATGGAACAAATCCACTTAATAAAATGATTTGTTTTATAAAACTTGGACTCAAGTCAAAAGGCTACACCCAGGACCTAGAAGGCCACATGTGGCCTTGAGGCTACAGCTTCCACACCGCCTGCATTATACCCAAACAAAAGTGACATAATGCACAATGTCCAAGGGCTAGCCTGATCAGAGTCCCCTGAAGCATGGCTAAAAGTTGGCCTAGTGTTTGAAATTACCCATAAATGCCCTCCATTTCAACTTTGTGCACACTTTTAGTCAAGTATGAATTCAATTATCTCACCTGCTAGATCTACACTGTTCTACGTTCAAGAATCCCACTTCACCTGCCTTTCTAGTACTTCCAATAACACGCTGGCTGCCTTTTTATTGGTGGTAAGAACTTCCACAATTACCAGAGTTTATTTCGATCAGAATGGTCAATAAAAGCTTAATTTTATAGTCATGTTTCACTTACCTGAAGGAAAATTCAGGGGAATGTAGTCTGAAATCAGGTCCTCCTTGGCTGTGTGTTTTTAATCCAGAAGACACAGGGCTTGAGGGGTTAATCAATAGAATGCAATGGCTTAGAACTTGTATTACAAATAAAGGATTTAGGGGAGATGAAGGGGAGCCATAGAAGACTGGTCTGAAAAATGAAATTTTAAAAATCCCCCCTCCCCAAAATGATTTGATGCATTAAAAAAAACATTGACCAGAGCTCAGGGAAAAGGCCTTTTTGCCAGTTCAGGGCACTGTGGCCTCCAAAAAACATTTTACTGAAAAGGTTACGAAGACAGAAATACCTGAGGCCTCCTTTTGGGGCTGTAATTCTGGAGTCAACACCAACAATCCACTGAAATAGGCAGGTATAATGAAGCTTATTCTGCCACAGGCTACCCAGAAAGAAGGAGCAAGACACGGAAGTGGTCTTGGCATTGGAAGCTGCTGACAAATGCAAGATGGGATGTTCACCTCATGGGCCGGGCAATGGAAGAAAGTTGGTGAATAGGTTTTATGTGTGGTTTTAATAAGAGTGCAGGCTTGCCTACAGCACAATGGATCCTTTGGGCGCTGCTGAACTTACTAGGGAAACAAAGGTCCATGTGAGGCTTATTTTTCTAAACGGGAAGCTTGAGAGAGGGTTGGTTGAAATATTAGCTGTGGCATTCCCTGTTACTGAGGTCAGGGAGGTAATGAAAGAAACAATTCAATGGAAAAGTTAGTGAGAGCTTGGGCTGAATTGAGAGTTTCATTTTTTTGTGGTCCAAGAGCGGTATTTTCTATATGAATCAGGGAATGACTGAATGAGGGCTATGGATCAGAACGCTAAGCTTCTTTACTACTCTAAAAGGTTAAAATTCTGCCACAATTTATACATATATGCATATATGTGTGTATATATGAGTATATATATATAATATATATATGTATATACACACACACACACGTGCACACAAAAATCTAGGTATATATATGCACACATACACATACATATAAATGTACATTTTATAGTCATATAGTCCATATATATGTGTGTGTGTGTACTACCTGTGGGTATAAACATGGATACACACACATATACATACAGGGCCCCCAAACCGATGCAATCTTAAACTTATTAAATCGCAGACATGTATGTATATAAATGTATACACACACACGTGTGATAAATGTAATGTGTGTACATATCACATATCTATACATTTTTTCTATTTTTATATTATTTGTCCAGAAATATCATTGCAGAATTTGTAGCCGGGGGTCAGCAAATGATGGCCGGCAGGACAAATGTCACTTACTTTTTGAGGGTTTTTGTACAGTTAAGAATGGATTCAGTCAGTGTGTGGGCCATTCAAAAACAGGTAAGAGTCAGACCTGGCCCACAAGCCGGAGTTTGCCGACCCTTCACACTATCGGGACAGTTGCTTGCTAATGGAAATACATGTCTTTTCCCGATTCCTGACTCTCAAATTAGTGTTCTCTCTACACTCTGAAATGATTTGGTAGGCAGTTAGAGCACTGGACTTGCAATTGGAAAGACAGGAGTTCAAATCCTGACTCAAGATACTTATGAGTAGTGTGACCCTGGTTGTCATTTCACTTATTTTGGCTTATTTCTCAGTCTATAAAAATGGAGACAGCACCTAGCTCTCAGGGTTGTTGTGAAGAACTAATAAGGAGATGTGTATTTGTGTGTGTGTGTGTGTGTACACACAACACACATGTATATATACATATATACCTATATGTATGTGTCACACCTATATTTATATCACATATGTGTACATATCACACAATGTAATACATAAAAATGCTTTGAAAATCCTGTGCTAGACAAATGCCTTCAATTTCTGTGCACATATTTCTTCTTCCCAACAGAATGTAAGCTCGCTGAGGGCAAGGACTATTGTTTTGTCTTTCTACATCTAACACCTAGCATAGCAGCTTGCACATTGTTGTTCAGTTTTTTGTTGTGTCTAATTCTTCATGACTTCATGGACCATGGAATTTTCTTGGCAAAGATACTAGAGTGGGTTGCCATTTTCTTCTCCAGTGGATTAAGGCAGAAGTTAAATGACTTGCCCAGGGTCACATAGCTAATAAGTGTCTGAGGCCAAATTTGAACTCAGGTCTTTCTGACTCTAGGTTCAGTGCTCCTTCCACTGAGCCACCTAGCTGCCTCCTAGGCAAACACATGTTAAATGACTTGCCCTGGGTCACATAGCTAATAAGTGTCTGAGGTCAAACTTGAACTCAGATTTTCTCACTGCAGACCCAAAGCTCTATCCACTGAGCTATCTAGCTGCCTCAGTAGATACTTAATAGATGTCTGTTGAATGAAAAGTCCCCACCATGCCAGTGGGCCAATCATGGACTCACTGCCTGATGTGTGTGTACTTAACTTTCTTAAACATGATCATAATTTTTGTTTTATTATTAAAAGCCACTACATTTTCAGAATCCTCAGAACTGATGACCCATTCAAATCTAAGACATGGTTCACGTCCCTGCCTAGTTCCCTGTTTCCTAAACTTATCCCAGCAAAAGGCAAATGAGGAACATTCTGGATGCGAATGGTATATTCCCCTAACTCACCAACCCCAAGACTTGGTTTGATCAAATAAGTGGCCTGAATGCCTTGACTGACCACAATTACACCATAATGAGGGTTCTCCTTTTCCCTACCATTTTAAAACTAGCATCTCAATGGTCATCATGTCAAGGTCCTAGGCCCTGTTTAGTGTATTCTGTGTACTTTCACGCTAAGTGAAAGTTATAAATGGAATATTTAAACACGGACCTAACTGGGTATGAAACAGTCCCAAGCAGAAGCTTCGTAGAAAACTACAATTCATTTTATGGCCCTAATCTATTTTTAAATGGTATGCATTTCCAATCCTTCTGCATACTGTTTTCTTATTAAGATGGAAGAGGGGAAGAGTGTCTTTACATAACACACAGCTTACAACATAAACAATGGCAACTTTTTCTGTATATTGATGGTGAAACATTTTTTTATTGTCTTAAAAATGTCACTTTACCAAAGGACTCTAATGTACGTTTTAAAAAATAAAACCATAAATTAACAATAGGGAAGTCTGGTGTCTTTAATGCCATTCAATGAAAGACTGAGCCGGGTTTCCAAACAATCAGCACTTTATAACAGCAGCAACATTTGACAGTAGAGAAATGAACACAAGATACAGAGGTCCCGCCTTTTTGGGCCAGTTTGCTCAAGCCAGATTCAGGTGCACTCAAAGTCACATCCAGATCCTGGATACTCCCTGCCTGAATCCAGCTGACAGGCTTTGCCATCCTATCTCTGGCCATAGTTCTCTGCTCACAGTTATGGCTTCTCAAGCCTCTAACACACTTAGACAAAGCAGAGGTTGCTGTAAAGCCCTCTGCCAAAGGCTCTAAGCAGATGTTTCCAGTTCTGCAGAGCCCCCATCACTCACCCACAAAGGCCTTTGGGGAATGGGCCTGATTCAGGAGAAACACCTGAGATAAAGATGGCAAAATGTTATACCGAGGGGCTGAGTAGGAAAGGTAAACTTCTCTTTCCTCTTCCTTGCAAGCTGTTATCAGAATTTATTTGCTTTGAGATCCATTTTTAAAATTTCAAAACAGATATAGTTTTAGCCCATTATTTAAAAACAGAAAGACTGAAAAGCAGTAAGTCCACGATATCCTACCCTGCATATTCAAGCACAGCCAGTTCTGATCACTCCTGGCAAGCACCACAGCAGCAAAGCCTCTTCAAATGAAGGACTTTCTCAATGGAGACCTGGGTGGCTCCAGATCACGTTTGCCTACTCTAGTCTCCCTTTCTACAGGAAGCCTTGAGTGCCTAGACCATGGTTATAATCAATTGTTTTGCTCCCTCCCCGTTAATTAGGGGGTGACACCCATGGAAATAAAGACAACTATCTACAACAGGGATTTTTCAAGGCAGGTAGGAGATGGGAATTATGAACTTGAGAGTTGGGAAGACCTGAGTTTGAATCCTACCTCAGATACTATATGCATGACCCTGGGCAAGCCATTTAACTCTTTCTGCCTCAGTCATCTAATCTGTGAAATGGGGATAATAACTGAACTGACCTCACAGGATTGTTATGAGGATTAAGTGAGATAATATATGTATAGCACTTCACAAATCTTAAAGCATTCAATACATACTAATTGTTCAAGGTTGCTGGTTAAGTGAACATGACTGTAAGGGATTAATGTGTATTAACACAAAGGCAATGTAGTGTAATGGATAGGGGATAGTCACAAAACCAGAAAGACTAGGGTTCAAGCCCTACCTCTGACAATTGGCTTTGACCTTGAGTCAATCATAACCTTTCATCTCACTGACATTAAAGTACATTAAGGTACAGGGCAGCTGCCACATGAATTGCTATTATAATTTCCTCCCCTGGGAGTTCTCTATTCCAATGAAATCACAGGTCCTGTTCCTATACCTAAAGTATATTGACAATAAAGAGAGAGATACTGCACAATTAAAGGGTTAAGTTGAACAATGCATGTAACAAAGAGTATATGGTTTTCTTGCCAACATGGATTCCCTGTGTTTGCCTTGGTCCCAGGGGTGGGTAGAAGACAGAAGTTATGAATTGGCCCCAGATAATTCTTAGCCCCCTCATTATTGGGGGAGGGGGAAGGGACAGGTCTGGTGTACCCCAGACCAGTCTCTTTCAGACTAAGGGCAACTCTAGGCTACTCCAGTTCCCATGGCCTCTTTCAAGCTAGGCTCAATCCTCTTCATCCCCTCAAACTGGAACAATAAGAATTATTCTGAGTTTTGCTACTTCCCTCTGGATTCTAGTGGGCACCTTTTAATTAGGTGTCTGATGAGTTACTAGATGCCTGAGCAACAAACCATTTCATATCACTGTTCTGAGTGTTATGGATAGTGTATATCACTTCAATGCTTCTAAGATCTGGATTTTCACGAGTAGAAGTACTTCCTCCCCAGGTATAGATAGCACCCCCTCCAAGATTTAGTAGAAGGCCCTTGTGACTGTGTTGGTCAAAACATGAATCATCTTGAAACCAACCTAATGGGCCTCTCTGAACCTGGGCTAGTCCTTAGAGAACTCCAAAGTCCCCTCCATCTCCACCAAGGGGCATTATTAAAGGAAATTCACCCATAGGTCTTGAAAACATTAAGTATAAACCAACCAACAGATTTCTAGTCCTTATATCTAATATTTCAAACCTCACTTTGTATCTGCATTCCTAAGATTTAAATGCCAAAATATGAATTTAATTCACTTTACAAAAAAGACTATAAAGGACATTTTTTTCCTCGAGGTTTTCTTCCCACTTTAAAAAATATTGTTGTCTATTGGCCAACGTAATGGTAGCCATCTCTAGGGAGGGGGGTGGAGGGAAAGGAAGAAAAAAAACCCCAAATTTATGTGATAATTTTGTTATATTGGAAAGGAATAGCAAGTTGTGCATAGATTTGCAGTTTCATGTGCAATCATCTTTTTTATTGTACTGTTATGGAAATGCTTGTTTTATTCCACAAATTAAAAAAAAAGATGTATGAATGGGGTGGGGGTGGGGGGTGTTGGGTATGTGTGCATTGGAGGTTTGTCTGCTCTGAAAACTGTAGCTATGCTCCTCTGGGACAGAGTCTCTAAACCTCAGTTCTCCTAAAAACCAGTTCCTCTGAAATTAGCTTCTGAATCTCCATCACAATCGGGTGATATGATTCACTGTGGATGTTAGTTGACAGCACAATTGCAAAATACTGGATGGACTTCTAACTTCTGAGTTTGAATGACCCATTCCATGACTGAGCATCTGGCTCCCTCTAAGATTCCAATGGAACATGTCTGATTTTACTGAAATGGACCGCACTGACTTAAAACCAGGTCTGGATGTACCACCCATGGGTTACGGTTTATAAGTGATTTGAAGTGACACATGATGTATACCATGCACATTTTCCTAACACTCGATGATTCACTGAAGTTTCCGCATAAGATTTTGATAGGTGTCTTTTTCAGATTTCCATGAATGACACAATCTCACGTACTCTTTTCCTTTTGTCACGATTTTCTTTTCTAATGCAGGATCATTGACCAGTCTGTTGGCCAGCTGAACAAATTCCTGAGAGGAAGGGATGGGTGGTGATGGGAAGGAAAGAAACAAATATAAATCATTCATTAGGAACACAATCTCTGCAAATGACTGCAAGATCATTTATGTACTTGACCTTCTGGTCTTCCTTCTGCCTCTTTCCTCCTTCCCAGGATAAATTGTCTCTGACTTTGACACTTCAAGGACTGGGTCAGGGCAGGAGCTCCCCCTGCCAATACAAAGCACCATCCCTTGAGGATGCTCCAGAAGACTGTTTCTGTGAGCTGCTGTTCCTGAAATAAAATCCCCAAGTGGCCAGCCTTTCTGGGCACAAGCCTCTGTGAACTTAGCTAAGACAGTCCTCAGATGTCAAGCACACAAATGGACACTGGATTCCAAAGTATTTCTGACTTGTATTTACGCCAATGTCTGTCTGCCCTCCACTGGCATAACAGCTAAACACCAACAAAACCAGCATCAACTGCCCACCACAACAAGGCAGATAAGAAGGGACTCTCTTTACCTACTCTATTTGTCAGGGGGTATAGGTTGATAGAAATCTTTGGTAAGATAGCTAGATAGATACACAGATAGATACACAGATAGATAGATGGATGGATGGATGGATGGATGGATGGATGGATGGATGGATAGACAGATAGATAGATAGATAGATAGATAGATAGATAGATAGATATAGATAGAGAGAGAGAGAGATGATAGATAGATGATAGATAGATAGACATAGATAGACAGATAGATAGATAGATAGATAGATAGATAGATAGATGGATAGATGGATAGATACAGATAGAGATAGACAGATGGACACTGGATAGACAAGACAGATGATAGACACATAGAGAAATGGACAGATAAATGGCCAAATATGTATGCAAGCACACACTTATGGGGGAGACTTTACAGATGTCTATATCCATCTATATATTTCAATATAGAAACAGAGATAGAAACATATATGATAGAGACAGAGAATATTAAAAGCTGGGGAGGAGTGAGAGAATCAGGAAATGCTTCATGTAGAAGGTGACACTTGAGCTGAGCCTTGAAGAAAATCAGGGGTTCCAAGAAGTAGATTTCAAAGAAAAATATACCGAAGATGGAAGCAAAGCCAAGTGACAGAGGACGGAGAGAAGATCATCGAATGGTATTGGAGTTCTGGTCTCCGAAGGAGCTGAGACTAGTAAAGGAAGCTAAAGTCAAAAGAGAGGGTTTTTTGTTTTGTGTTTTAGGAGAAGGAGATAGGTTAGACTGGGAGGAAAAAAAAGTTCAAAGGGATAGGACCTTTGTTTGAAGCGGATGGGATGAAGGTAAGTAAGAGAAAACAGAGCTGCTCAATTCTTTTACTTCTGTTTTCTCAGAGACTGAAATGACTTTTGCACTGCAAATGGCAGAACGCAAAAGACTAACAGGGAAATAATGCTTAAGGTAACATGTAAAAAGAGCACATCACATCTGCCTTTGATGAATTTAAGTCACTTTGCCTAGATGAACTACATCCTTGGTACTGAGAAACCTGGCAGATGTGACTGCTGAACCATTTTCAATACCTGCAAGGTCACTGAGAACAGGAGAGGTACAATATGACTGGAGAAAGGTAAATGGTCCATTCCCTTTATTACTCCCCTCCCCCTAAAAAGGGGGAAAGAAGAGAGCCTGCAAACCATAAGTCAGTGAGTTAAATGATTCCTGGAAAACTTCTAGAACTGACCAAAGTTAAAGAGATGCCTGGTGAATATCCAGCTCAGACAGCAGTGGTAACAAAGAGCCGCCATGTCAGGTCATGTAGCATGTCTGCCCATTGGAGAATGACTGGACAAACCATGGTGTATGCAAATGAGAAGGAAAGTTATTGAGCTGTAAGAAATGGTGACAGGAAAGCTTTGAAAAACACTCCTAGAGATTTGTATGAACTGATACAGAGTGAAGTGAGCAGAACCAGAACAATTTATACATTAACAACTTTGTAAAGACAAAAACTGTGGATCCCTGATAAGCACAATGATCGAGTATGGCTCCAGAGTGGAACATGTCACACACCTCCTGACACAGTCATCACCACCTTTATTGGCATGATTACTAAACTTGGAGACGAGGGGACAGTGTGGATATAGTCAAACACTGGAGGGACAAGAACAATGCTGGGTTACTCCCCAGGAAACCTCCTTCCATTCAAAGGTCTCCAAGGGAGTAACCCAGAGATGTTCTTGGCCCTACAGTGTTTGACATTTGTATCAATGACTTAATGAAAGATGTAGATGGCTTACTCATTAAGTTTCCAAAAGACAAAAAGCTTAGAGAGAAAGTAAGAAAATGGTGACAAAGGTGATAGAAAAAAGGGGATTTTGATAGGCTAAAGCATCGGGCTGAATCTAATAAGAAGAAATTCGATAGGAAAAATGTAAAATCTTGCACTTAGGTCAAAAAAAATCAGCTTCATCAGTAAAATACAGGAGAGGCACAGGTAGGCAGTATTTGTTTTGAAAATAACAGCAACCTGAAGGTTTTAATGGACTGCAAGCTCAGTATTAACCATGATTATGATGGGGCATCAAAGCTAATGCAAACTTGAGCTATATTTAGAGGCAAAGACTCCTCAAAAGGAGGGTGCGTCATATTGTCTGTCTGGCTTTTGTCAGACTTTATCTGGAGTCCTGCACTCAGTTCTGAGTGCCTCTGCTGAAGAAAAAGAGGTTAAGATCGAGGGTCCAGAGGAGAGCAGAAAGTATGGTGAAGAGCCTGGAGCTTGTGTCATATGATGGGCAGTCAAAGGCTTGAAGGATGTTTAGCCTGAAGAAGAAAAGGTTCAGGGGGTTGAAAAGGTTTGTGGCAGCTACATTCAGGTACATAAAGGACTATCCCACTGAGGTGGTAACAGACCTGATCTGCTCGATCCTTGAGGCAGAACCCATGGGCAGATTCTGTTGTTGTCATTTGTTTGTACAGTTGTGTCCAACCCCTCATGACCGTCCATGAGGTTTTCTTGGCAAAGACAGAATGATTTGCCATTTCCTTCTCCAGTGAATGAAGGCAAAAAGAGGTTAAGAGACTTGCCCAGGGTCACACAGGTAGTATCTGAGGCTGGATCTGAACTCAGGTCTTCCTCACTCCAGGTCCAGTGCTCTGAGCCATTGAGCCACTCAGTTGCCTTGGTGTAATGTTAAAAAGAACTAATTCAAGCTATATTTCAAGAAAAAATTTCCTAATAATTAGAGCTACCCCAAAGTGGATAGAGAGAAGGCAACAGGCTCCCCCTCCTCAGACATCTTCAAACAAAGGTGGAACAAGCACTGGTCAGGCATATTATGGTAGGGATTTCTTTAGTGCATGGGAGAGGGAGGGAGGTCTAGACAGCAGCTGGGGTTCCTTTAAGCTCTCATTTCCTTTGAGTCTAATTTAGGGGTGGGGGATGCCCAGTTCAGAGGCACAGTGAGAGGCGGTGAATGTAGATGTGAACCAGCCAGGTGGCCAATTTGGCCAGCCTGGAGCACAGTGTGGCTGAAAGGGACTGATGTGTAACAAGGCTGGAAAGTAGGTTTTGGAATGACTAAATGAGGTTGTAAATTTAAAGGTATGGACTAGATGATCTCTCAAAGTCCTCCTAGGTCTCATAGTCTAAATCTAGTTCTCACTATTTCTTTTTTTTTTCAGACGAGGAAAATGAGGTTTCACATTCTTCACAAAGGTCTCAGCTTCTAATAAAAAATACATATGGATATCTGATACAAGCAAAGATTTGGCCTGACAAATACTTATTAAGTATCTAATGTGGGCACAACAGCCTGCTTGGTTCTGGAGAGACACAGTTAGATAAGGTATAATCCCTGCCCCCAGGGACTTTATAATCTACATCCATGAGGCAAATTATGATTTAAGAGAGTAAAATTAAGGTCTTAGTTCTATGTATATGCAAAACTTTTAAGTAGACATAAGATTTTTACATATATATATATATACACTATATTTATGTATGTAGGTATATGTGCATAGATACACACGATATTTTTATTAGAATGAGGGACTTTAAGGATGTTAAGTCTAGGTGTCTGGAAACTTCAATAAGACAATAGACAATCGTCTCTTCTGGGTGCCTGAGGGCAAGGGGCAAACTAGATCATTTCTCATGGTCTATTTTAGCTTTAAGATTATTTTCTTCTAGGCCAAACTGAATTCTGCTGGGTTATTAATGAGGTCTTTTTGAGGAAGCTACTTAGAGATAATGAGAAATAGGCTTCTGTATATAAAAGAATGCACATACTAACACTGCATCAAATTGTATGACAGAATCTGAAAGAGAGGCATTTAGCAGGTAGCTTTCTTTACCTCTGTGAAACAAGTATTCAGAAAAGGCCACGGTTTTGTGGCCCAAAGTTCTAAGGCACCTGGTAAAATTCCTCGAGGCTTTTATTATGCAATTTTGAGTTGTATAAGCTGCCAGGAGACAGATCTACTGCTTGTCAAACATTTATTCCAGTCCTCGTCCCCCCATGAGCTGGTCTCTCTCACTGGTGTTATTCTACTGCCAAATATTTCTTGGAATCATTTCTGTGGCAGTGTATAAATATAAAATATGGATAAAGCTTGAAATAATAGCAAATAATGGAAGCTGGAAAAAAAAAAGGAAATGGACTGTGAATGTGTGAGCATTTTGTCTGCTGAAAGAATCAAGCAAAATTAGAGGGAGTCTATGAAGTCCATGCAAAAGATCAAGCTCTTACCACTTGTGCGATAAATTGTGAATTGAATAGTATATGATATGAGGATGGGTTGGAAAACAATTTTTCTAAAGTTTCTTTCATCAGCAACTGGTAGGGCTACTACCTACCTTCAATAAAACAGAGGAATGAAATAGAGAGATCTGCTCACCAAAGGTTTTCCCAAGTGTCCTGGATTTTCTCCTATCCAGAGGCAAAATGGAAGACTTCCTACAAATGGCAAAGTCTTTCAGATGCCCTTGTTTCCAGGATAACCTGTGCTGATTAACTCTAGCATGGGGAGGGAAGCTAAAGGGTCTTTTTAATGATACTGTGATTTAAGAGATTATTCTAGTGATCAGCCCTGTAAAAACCATGTGGATGAAGAATGCATAATGGCCAATCAGTTCAACACCTCCTATGTGCAAAACACTGGGTTACACGCTGTGGATGCAAAGACAGAAACAAAACAATCCCCTACCCTTTAGCAAGTGGGGCTACAATCTTAAAAAGAGGAAAATATATACAGGCCGAGGATTGACTGAGCACGAAGAGAAGAACAAAAGGGGACAAGTGAATTGATTAACTATAGGTCAAAACTATAAGAGAATACAATGAAGACAGAGTTGGTGTGATAGGCTATGGGAAAAAAGACAGGACAGAAATGACGATAGAAGAAATGAGAACACAGAATAAGTTTTTAGGTAGATGTTTACCTCAGAGCGAAACGTCATATTAATACAATATTCAGAATGTTTTGTATGTCAAGAGATGAAGTACGGCACAATGGATACCCAGAAGACCTAGGATGGAGTCGTGCTTTGGGTACATACTGGCGACTCACTTCATCTCTCAGTGACCTAACCAAACTCTCTACGATGATGAGTTTCAGAGAAGATGCCAACCTGAATTGGTAGAGGGTGTCTTTTCACTCAAGTTCCAGATACCAATGAAATCACAGATCTGATTACCTATTCCTATTCTGTAGTAAGTAAAGCCATCTGCAAATCTTAAAGTTCTAGGTAAGGTCAACCATTAGCCTTGCTAGCATGTCTCACTTGGCTGCCTTATACCTTGGTCACATGGATGCCAATCACTACCACATGCAATATATTGTACGCTGCCATGTGGTAACATATAAATAGCTACCCTGTGAAATTCCACAAGTGTATGAAGTAGATGTCTTCCTATGGACTCTTGTCGTGAATATGAACTAGCCAGGAAAGGGAAATGAAGAAAGGGCAGGAGCAAGTGACCCTTGGGAGGCACATAACAGAGCCTTCAACAACATAACAGAGGTCTCCATCCTTCCTCCTAAATCACAGCAACAGGAATCATTTTTACCCTCATTGACGTACCAAAATAATAGTATTGCTGGAGAAACTTAGCAATTTACATAAATTATTTTAAAATTAAACATAAAAAAATAGCAATTAAAATGCTTTTGCAGATGGATACTAAGTAGGGGGGGAAACCATAATCTGTGACTAGAAATGAGGGACATTCGAGTTTAAAATAAATGATGAGCATAATAGTCTTGCCCTTATCTGCAGAGTGCTGGGTGAAGTGCCAGAAAACATGGGGAGGATGCTTCCAATCCAAAAGAATCTGATTTGTAGATTGCCTAGATGCTTCCCCTCTTAGTGATACCAGTGGTGGGCATCTGCTGGTAGAGATGACATGAAAATACTTTCATGGATCTGGGATCGCGTCCTTTCCAGTGATTCAGATCACAAACTGTCCTACCTATCCTGGATCTCATCCACATCTTCCTACCAGCTGACCACAGGACTTGTGGGACCAGGATTCCAGCAGAGCTGTCCACCTAGCACACCTCACCCTCACCCCATGAACTTTCTCCATCATGCACTTTAGGGTGGAGTTGATGTTCTTAATGAGAATTGCTAATTAGTACTACCTAATAATAGCTTACATTTATAAAGCAATTTTCTTATTGCTTATTTATTTAGTCTTATGCTTTTGTACCATAACCCTATGAGGCAGGCCGAACAGATATTATATCATCTCTCTTTTACAGATGAGGCAGCTGAAGTTCTGAGACTATGACCTTCCAGCATAATGGCATCCAGCAAGAAGAACTGAGGCTTCCTAACTCTGTCTTGTGTTCTTTCTATCACACTATACAGAGCCCTCTCATGCTCTATATACAAGGTGCTCTCAAAAATGCTGATAGTAGTACTCCCTTGGGAAGGAATGGAGGGAGAAAGGGAGGGAGGGAGGAAGGAAGGAAGGAAAGAAGGAAGGGAGGAAACAAGCATTTATTAAGCACCTACTATGCAGAGTACTGGGTGCAGAGCCAGAAAACATGAGAAGGATGTTTCCAGGCTCTGTGACTGTACTTTAGAACTACCTCATAGGACCCTCACAACAACCCTAGATTATATAACGGATAGACAGAGATTTATCCCCATATTTCCAGTTGAAACTGCAGCAGACAGAGGTAAGTAAACAGGACGACCCAGGGTCACATACTTAATAATAATAGCTAATGGATTTAAACTCGAGTTTCTCCCACTCCAGGCCCAGCACTCTATTCACTGCGCTTAGGTAAGTGCTTAATAAAACAAAGAAATGGTTTCATTTACTCCACAAGTCTCATCCTTTTGTTTGTCGTCCAGCAGAGTTCATTTGCATTTCTTTTCTTTTTAATTTTGTTTTATTCTGAACTTAAACACCAAAAAAACAGAGCAAAAAAAGAAAAGAGCTTTTCTACAACACGAAAGAGGATTGAATAGGAAAGAACTGTGGTTTCTCCATTTCTCCATTTCATACTGGTTTTTTTAAGTACATAAGAAGAGTTCGTGTGTTTCCAAAGGCCCGGTGAGCTAGCTTGCCATCAGGAAGGAGAAGCCACTAGGGCCAGCACGGGGATGTGATCCTGCAGGCTTTCTATGGAAAGGGTAGGCCCAGAGACATCTCCATAGAATGCTAGAGCCGTCTTGGCAAAATAACCGGGAGACGAGGCAGAGCAGAAGAGCAGGTGCATTAAAAAAAAATGAAAGCAAATTTGCAATTAAGTCATTGTAGTTATGCCTCTGGGAGATAAAAATGAACCAGGAAACTAAATGGCTAAGAGTGACCCAAGGGAAGCCTAACTTCAGCTGTGTGATTAAAGAGCAGTTATGGAGAGAAACAGCTCTGAGGCAGAGTGGAGCTCAGCACCTGCAGGCCAGTTCAGGCCCTTCCCAGGTATCGGGCTAGCTTCTCCCTGCCAGGCAAACAGACAAATCTGCCTGAGGCCAGGCCGTGAACCCCCAGAACTTTCACAAGCAAAGCTGGCACATATCCTCAATAGATTTATTTCTACACCTAAATGATGTATCTGATGGATACGATGGATGGCCTACTTCCTGCTGCCCCATTTCTTAGTGACCACTTATCCCCTGAGGTCACAGTAACTCAGCAGCCCACTTGCCAAACTTTCAAGTCCAAGCTGTATCAGGGATAAAATAGGGCTTTTTAACTGGTAAATAAACAGGTCTGTTGGCATCAAGGAAAACGTGGTGTTTGGTAGATAAGCAGCTCTGGCTTACTGTATATACGTGACCCCTCTGAGTATGGCAGCGCTCCATGAACAAGGCCCAAAGTCTAAGCTGTAACATGCTTGCATCCCTAACCTGTGGAGAATCTACAGCGCAGTGATATAATGATTCCAATGACAGGTGGTTCATGGAAATACATTTAATGAACAGGGTAGGGTGGGGATGGTGGGAGAAAGGGAACTGTCCCATTCCTTACATTACTGACAATTTGAGAACAGGATTCACATCAGCTTTTTGGGATAGGTTGCTGAAATCCCATGAGAGACAGGGGAAGGGAAAGTGACCTCTGACCTTCTGAGATCAAGGTTCTTCCCCTAAGTACTGTAAGCTGGGATAAATACATCCGGGAATTCTTGAAGATAGAATCAGGCAGAGAACAATGACAGACCTTACAATTTCACGATGCCATTTTTAAAAACAGTGCTTGTATCCAGTAGGCCTTCAATAGATATTTGATAAATGAATGAATGGAATACTAGCCACTAATTAAAAAACAAACAAACACTGGTCCATGCCAGAGGCATCTCTCTGAGATTACAAGCTCCCACAAAGTAGGTTAACACACTTGTTAAGTCACATAGAAACAAGAAGCGGCATTTATAAAGCACCTACTATGTTCCAAGCACTATGCTAGGAACTTGGGACACAAAGACAAAAAAAAATTAGTCTCTGCCCTCAAGAAGCTGATGTTCTACTTGTACACAGAAGATTAAATGTCCAAAAAATATACGAAGTAATTTCTAGGGAATGGTATTAGCAACTAGTGGAGACCTGTATATTCCCTCTATGGGGTGACACCAGAACTGTAAAATATTCAATGAGGCCAAGAGGAAGGGGAGGAATTGCATTTTGGGGGTAGGGACACAGGAGACAGGATGTCCTACACAGGTAATAGAGGCTGGACCACAGAGGCTGTGAAGGACAGTAATACGCAATGAGACTAGAAAGATGGGCAGGAGCCAGTCTGTTTTAGAGGCAGCTGGCACCGCCATGATTACAGCCTTGGGCCTGGAGACAGAAAGACCTGAGTTCCAATCTGGTCTCAGATCCTTCTAACTTGTGATTTCAGCTGTTTGCCTCAGTTTACTCCACTATAAAATGGGAATGATAATAGCATCTACTTTGAAGGGTTGTTGTGAGGATTGAATGAGATCACATTGGTGAAAGGTGTTTAACATAGTGCCTGGCACAGAGTAGGTACTTTAGAAATACTCATTTCCTTTCCATTCCCAGGCTGTGAAAGGCTCTAAATGCCAACAAAGGGCTAGTATTTTATCTGAGAGTCCATAGAGAGCCACTGGGACTTCAAGCATGAGATAGATCCATTAGAAAGAGGAAATACTCTTTAAGAAGAATCTCTGAAGTGAGGGGGAGGGGATGAGGCTTTAAATTCCCTCAAATTTGCAGAATTACTTTTTTTTGGTGGGTGGGAGGTAAGGCAGTTGGGATTAAGTGACTTGCCCAAGGTCACACAGCTAGCTATTAAATGTTAAGTGTCTGAGGTCGATTTGAATTCAGGTCCTCCTGACTTCAGGGCTGGCACTCTACTCACTGTGTCACCTAGCTTTCCCAGAATTATTTTTAAAGGGAATTTTCATCTTCCCTCTCATCTGATTACCTAGCAAAACATGTCACTACAAGTGGCCAGGATCCCAGGGGCCACTGGGTTTGATCCCCTCTTTTTATATGAAGGAGAATACCAAGGGGCAACTTCTCAAAGGTCACATGGATAGGGTCAAAGGTGGTGATTTGTACAAGCCCTGCTACTTGTACAACTATGGAAAGAGAAGCCCAGGAAAGTGAAGGGATTTGGCTCAAGGGCACTCAGCTAGCCAGGACTAAAACCCAAGTCTTCTTAATCAGGCATCTTTCTCAGGGATTTGAGAAATTTGGAAAGGCCACTGTTAACATCTGCTCCTTTGAAAAGCAGGGAACCTAATTAGTTAAAACGAAAACTCATAAGTATTATGTGTTTTGTTCACACAACACTTCCCCCTTTCCCCAAATCACCTCTTTGCTCAAGCTCTCAAGTTACGTGATACCAAGGTCCCAAAACAAGTGCACCAATCTCCTGTTACTGAATAATTTAATTCACCCTGATCTCCTTCCATTTACTTCCAGACCCCAGCTCATTTGTCCATCCACTGGAACTGTCCTAGATATAAACACTGATGGACTGATTCAATGTGCTGTTCACCTGACGGCATGTTGTAATACGGCCCATATATATTAACACCTGGTAAACTGAGGCTGTCCTAACAGCAATCACCCCAACACTATTTTCTATTTTAAAACCAAAAGGAAGAAAAGCTTCATGTGAACATGGGCAATATTTTCTTGAAGTGAAACTGGAGATGGGTTTGGTAAAAGAATGTGGTCACTCTGTGCTATGTATGACTAGTTCTCATTTCTGTCAAATGTCCCTCAATAAGGGCTCAGTATGCCAAGTATGCCCTCAGGCTGAACCCAAACCTGGGGGGGGCGGGGGGAGAACGGCACAGTGAGAAGCAAATGCCAAGACAAAATTCAGACTAAGAAATGGTAAGAGACTAGACTGCTAAGTCAAAGGAGAAAAAAAAGCTGCCTTTTTCCCAGCCCAAATCAAAGGGGAATTGAGTTTACCATTGGGGAAAAAAAAAAAAGGACAGGAAATGAACCTTCACCTCTTGCCCATACTTTAAGAGGCCTCCAGATATCATGCATCAGAAGCAGAATGTTCCCTGTGCCACCCAGAGTGCCACACACGGCTACTATTATTGCTGGGAACAGTGGATGTGCTGTGCCTCCCCAAAGAAAGCCTGGCACACACACAGAGCCCGTTTTGCCTAGTCCCAGGCGCTTGGCTTTTCTAAGGAGTGAGCCCCACCTTGTGGCTTCATCTGTATTTTATCCTGAACTAACAGCCCCAGTGGGCTCAATGCTCACTCCCATTCGGGTGGCTTCACAGCCCACAGAGACACTCCTGACGCTCCCTGTTCACTCTGGCTCATTCACGCTGTGGAAGCCAAGAGGAATCAGGGCACACCCCCGAAAGAGAGCAGAGACACGGGAAAAGACACTCCTCTGCCCCTCCTTTTGGCTCCCCTGAGGATGAGGATAAGCCACTGGCTTTGTTTCTTAAATGACCTTGTTAGACTGGGATGTAGAAATAGGGAGACAGTGAGAGATTGATCTGAGTCACCCAGAAAGGTACTTCGTACACATACACGTGTGTATGTGTGTATGTATGTATATATGTGTGCATGTGTGTATATGTGTGTATATATGTGTGATATGTATATGTGTGTATGTGTATATATCTGTGTATTTATATGTGGGTATATGTGTGCATGTGAGTATGTATATATAGTGTATGTATGTATGTATATATGTGTGTGAACATATATGTGTGAGTGTGTATATGTATCTGCACACATACACACACATACATATATATACCACAGTCAGAGTGTTGATTTTTTTTTGGATCACATATCCGATTCGTTTTCATTCCAATGACCACTTAATAAGCCCTCCTAATGGGCAAGGCATTATTCTCTGCCTGGGGACACAAAGACAAAATAAGACTTACTCCCTGACCTCCAGGAGCCTACCAGCTAGTAGGGGAGATAGAATACCTAACACAAATTAGATTATGCTAAATGCAAAGGAAAAAGTCAAAGTGCTATGAGAAATTGGAGGCCTGATTCCTTACCTGAATTCTCTGGCAAATTCTGTTTCCTCATTTGTCAGAACCACTCTGCTCTATTTTTTCCTGAGTCAGTGAATGCCCATCATGCCATCATCCTAGGAACCTCCTCATCGGGAAATCTCATCGTTCTGCTAGATCTAATCAGCCTTGGGCCTCACAACTCATCAGTACCCTCTGCTCCTCTGACTGAATCTCCAAGATCTCCATTTAAAGAGGGGCCTCAGGGTGCCCACCTCCTCATTTCCTACCCCAGTAGAGTCCTTTGGACTTCTTCCAACTTCTCCATTATGATCATGCCCCTGCACCCCTTCCCCATCCCCTCCAGCTTTTCAGCTTCCCTCCCAGTGTGTCTTTTTCCATTAGATTACAAACTCCTTGAGGGCATGGAACATCTTTCTTTCCAATTGTATAATGTATCCTCAGCATTTAGCATTAGTGCTTGGCACATAGTAGGTGACTAATATTGATTGATTGATTAATTAAAGTAATGAACACCTAGCTCAGTACTAATGCCCAGAGAAGCTCTTGAAGCCATCACAAGGAAAGCGAAAAGGAAACAACTCTCTTTAGGCTGCTGCTTTTGATCAGGCTCAGGAAAAGATAGCAAATAACCGTCTTGGAGAAGGCTACAGAGGAGAGATGAGCAGGACCCAGGGTAGGGCAGCAACTTCCCATCCCTTGGTTGGAAGTGATTTTCCCAAATATCAGATACGGAGAATAAAGGTACAATAACATAAGTAAAATATAAAATAAAAATCAGTCTTGTCAATCACCAACAAGCATCTGTATGGCAGCTCCAATGTACCAGACATTGTGCCAGAAGCTAGGAATAGACCCTGCCTATCTACAATATACATTGGGAAATTCTAGTTTGGATTTTTTATTTTATTTTTTTAAACAAATAACCAGTATCAACTATGGAAATCAAACTCAAAATCAACTGAAACTCCAGCTCTAATCTCCACGCCTTAGCAATGCCTGAAACGCTCTTCCTCTTCTTCCCTCCACTTCTTAGAAACTCTGGTTTCCTTCAAAGCTCAGTTCAGACATTACCTACTATGAGAAAACTTTGCTGATCCAAGCTGCTGGTGTTCCCACACGTATTTTGTATAAATTCTATATTTATTCCTATATGTTCATGTTCTCTCCTATTTGAATATAAGCTCCTACTTTTTTGTTTGTATTCTCAGGACTTAGGACAGTGCCTGGCATATAGTAAGTATTTAATAATTACTTATGGACTGGTTAATTAACAGTATCCAGGACTATGGAATTAATGGGTACATTGTTTTCTGCCCTAGACAGATCACATCTGGAGCACTGTATTCAGTTCCAGGTTAAAAAAACAACAAACAAACAAAAACAACATAAGGAAGGGTAGGGACGAGACAACTGAGTAGAAGATGCATTTTTGCCAAACTCTCCCAACATTTCCCTCTAAACAACTTAAAATAACATATCAAATTGAAATCTGGAGCATCAGAGCCAATAAAATGGAGACACTTTTGGCAACAGTACCAGCAGCAATACCAGGAATTCTCACAACTCAAGAGACAATAAAGGATTCTACATCTGGTCAGAAAAAAGTGACCATAGACCCCTGTATGGGAACTGGGGAAGGACTGAGTGCCATTTGGCATCTAGACTGCAGTCCCAGGACAGAGAGGAGTGCTAGCACTTGTGGTCACATGGGAGCATAGGCTTTCCTGGGTTAGAAGCATAATGCAGACCAGAGGAGCAGTGATCACACCTCTCCCTAGATCACACCACCTTAGAAGCAACAAAAATTTACAGACCCCCCAGAACTATCTAGGAAACCACCACTGCAAAAAATCCTGAAGCTTGGGACAGTGATTACTGCCAATACCCTGTCCCGGGTATATAAAGCCCATCTTTAACATAAAGTTCAAAGTCAAGAAATAGGCTAGAAAAATGAGCAAACAGCAAAAAACAAAACAAAAACAAAAAAACAAAAAAAAACTTGATCATAAAAAAGTGCTATGGTGACAGAGAAGATCAGGTACATTGTACCTTGTTCAGGTACACTGAAGACACAAATTCAAAAGAAGGCAACAATGTGAAAATAGCTACAAGCAAAGCCTCAAAGAAAAATTGCATACTGGACACAAGTCCAACAAAAATTCCTCGAAAAACTAAAAAAGAGCTAAAATAGCAAATAATAATAATAATATGACTTCCCAAAATCAAATAAAAATGACAGAGAAAAAAAGGAAAAGAAATGAGAGTAATGCAAGGAAATTATGAAAAATTATGAAAAAAATTAACAGCTCTGTCAGAGGCACCAAAAAAACCCCAAAAATCAAATAAACAAAAAACTCTGAAGAAAACAACTCCTTAAAAAGCAGAATTGCCCAATTTTTTTTTAAAGTGGTACAAAAGGGGTGGCTAGGTGGCACAGTGAATAGAACTCCAGCCCTGGAGTCAGGAAGACCTGAGTTTAAATCCGGCCTAAGACACTTAACAATAGCTGTGTGACCTTGGGCAAGTCACTTAAACCCAACTGCCTTACCTTCCGCCCTCCTACCCCAAAAAAGAGAGGTATAAAAATTCACTGAAGAAAATAATTCCTTAAAAATTAGAATCGGTCAAGTAGAAGGTAAAGATGCCACGAGAGATAAAGAAACAATAAAACAAAGTCAAAAGAATGAAAAAATAAAAGAAAATGTGAACTATCTCATGCGAAAAGCAATTGAACTAGAAAATAGATTGAGGAAAGACAACGTAAGAATTACTAGACTACCTGATAGCCAATATCAAAGAAAGAGCCTAAACATCATGTTTAAAGAAATTATGAAGGAAAACTGTCCTGATATCTAAGAACTAGAGGTAGAGTAAAAATTGAAAGAATTCACTTATGACCTCCTAAAAGAGATCCCAAAATGAAAACTCCCGGGAATACCATAGTCAAATTTCAGAGCTCTCAGGTGAAGGAGAAAATACTACATGTAGTGAGTAAGACATCAATCAAATATGGCTGAGTCACAGTCAGTATCACACAAGATTTAGCAGCTACCACAACAGAGGAACAGAAGGCTTGGAATATGCTATTCCAAGAGAAGGCAAAGGAGTCAGGATTTACAATCAAGAAAAATTTAACCAGCAAAACTGAGTATAATCCTACAGGAGAGAAAATGTTAAATTAATGAAATAGAAGACTTCCAAGCATTCATGATGAAAAGACCAGACTTTAGGAAGGCCCCTGGCAAGCTAAGGAGGACTATCAGGATGAGGAAAGTCTTAAATTCTTCCCCTCCAAGTATAAGCTGAAAGAAATATGAATATTTGCTCTGGAAAAGAGAAGAATTAAGGGCAAATGATAGCTGTCTTCAAGTATCTGAAAGGCAGTATTGTAGGAGATTAAGACTCAATCAGATTAACCTCTGGGAGAGGAAATAGAAGAAATGTGTGGAAGTCATAAAGCAGCAAATTTCAGCTTGATGTCAGGAAAACAGATATTGAGGAAGGGTATTCTTGTTCAGGTACATTGAACTAGATATCCTCTGAAGTCCTTCAGATTCAGATATTTGGTAATGAGTGTATGACTCCCAAATTTTCTGCAGCCTGACCACATACCTGTGTGGTGACCCAAGATTTCCAATTTCCTACTAAGCACTGGAAACACTGAAGCAAGGCTGGGAGGCTGTACTAAAAGACCTGGTTTCACACTCAGCTCTAAGATTTCTATGATTTTTTTAGGCTTGGCTGTCACATAAAATCAATAAGTATAAAATTCAACTCCATATGTGTGTTGGGGGAAGGAAAGGCATTGTAGGCAGAGGGCACAGCATGAATAAAGGCACAAAGGTCAGAGAGTAGGGTGTGTATATGGATGAATGAACTATTTGGTTAGATTGGGCACAGAGGTAGATTAAACAGGACAGATATATCCTCTGACCCTCTTCCCTTCAACAAAACATCCATGAACACTGATTTTGCATCCTCTATGCATAAGATCCTATTGCTAGTATTCATGATAAAAACATGAATACAAAGAGTTGGGGTTGAAATCAAGTCTCAGATACTTAAAATCTATGTGATCATGAGCAAAATATCTCACTTTTCTGAGCATCGATTTCCTAACTTCTAAATACAGATAAATAATAGCATCTACCTCTTAGGCTTTGGATAATGATGACTGGTTTTTGCTACAAGAATAATATGTGATCTTTTCTATGCTTTTGGAATAATCTTATTTTTGAGATCTTGAAAATAAACTGAGTTACCTTTAAAATTAGGTCAATTTATCTGTACTAGGCACTCTATCTTATGGCTCTAGGGTTGTTGTGAGGATAAAATGAGATATTTGTAAAGCAGTTTGAAAACCTTAAAGCACTCTATAAGTGCTAAATGTTGTCATTACTATTGCTGTTGTGGTGATTATGAGACTGCAGGGAGAAAAAGAGGATTTTCAACTCCATAGATGTTGACCATGAAGCATACATAGTGCTAAGGAGAGCAGGAGCTGAGAATCTGTCCATCACAGGAAAGGGAATGAACACTGGATAGTGGGACACACAGTCTAGGGTCCTGTTAACAGAGCAACAAGTCCAGACCCTCACCAACTCTGACTTCTCCAAGGTTCTTACCTTGGATGACTGCAACCCTGGTGGCTGAGAAAGAATGAGACCCCTATAGATGGGTTAAGAAGGTGATGGATCAGTTAGGTAATACAAAAATCAAGAAAGAAGAGAGATGGCCCAGGTGCTACACTGGTGAGCTGGGGGTACCCTAGGAATGAGGGGGAAGTTTCCTTCAGGAGGATTTAGGAAAGGAATCCCATGGGTTAAGATAACAGATTTAGGGTCAGAAGACTTGATTTCAAATCTCACCTCTGTCAATTACTACCTGTGTGACCTCGCCTCAGTTTCCTCATCTTTAAAATAAGAAGACTAATCTAGAGGGTCTCCATGGTACCTCCTTTGAAGCTTGAAATCTGTGATATATGATCTATGACATCGCTGAGAGATTATGATCTGAATTGGAAGAGATCACCCATATTTATGAATCATGGATCCATCAAAGCATTCTCTTCCCCTATCTATCTCCATATCAAAACTTATTTATCCTGTGTCCTTTTATCAGGATTCTACTCAATTGATAAACTAGTCTATGTGCTAATATCAGTTCATCTCTGCATGCATACATACATATATACATACATATATATATATATATGTGTGTGTGTGTGCATGTGTGTGTGTGTGTGTGTGTGTGTGTGTGTGTGTGTCCCTGCTAGATTATATATTTCAATTTGCACAAGAACTTTGGAAAATAAAATGCCATAACCCAAAGGTTGACTAATAGGAATTTCTACTACTATTTCAGATAGTAAATGAGATATTGGCAGCAGGTGATGACTGTGATAAGCAGGTAGAGTGTCGAGCCTGGAGTCAGGAAGATGAGTCTTCCTGAGTTCAAATCCAGCCTCAGGCACTTACTAGCTGGGTGACCCTGGGCAAGTCACTTGACCCTGTTCACCTGTTTGCTTATCTATAAAATGAGCTGGAGAAGGAAATGACAAACCACTCCAGTATCTCTGCCAAGAAAATCCTAAATGAAGCCACAAAGAGTCAGACATGACTGAGATGACAGAACAAAAACAGACTGTGATGTCCCTCGAATCATACCACATTGGTGGTTGCCAATTCAACCTACAAAAATGGTCCAGATGTTATATGTAAAAATCTCCAGGGAGAGAACACGTATAATGGATTCAATCACAGGGAAGGCCGAGGGAGAGCTGGTGCTGTAGCTGTCATAAAAACATTACTAAATAGACTCTCCATATATTCAGGAAGGAAAAACCAGAAAACTGGGTTTTTATTGTCATAGGTGTGGATGTTTTAAAAGAAGACTACAAAATAAAGAAAAGTATTTAAGAGACAGATCAACTGCAGATTCACGTGATGAATGTGCCACTAAGGGTGTGCTCAAACAGCTCTATAAATAATTGATTCAATTCAACAAATGTTTGGTTATGGGAAAGATAAAAAAAGATTAAGCCACTACCCAGCCACGAGTGTGCAGATCAGCAGATAAGGTAAAACATGGAATGGCAATGGCTTTGGGCCCCTGACAGCCACTACAGAAGAGCTACAGAGTTTATGGCAACACAGAAGAAATTATAAATGATCTAGGTGTGGTCAGGAGAGGTTTGATAAAGGGCATGGCACTAGAACACAGGTCCTTGAGGGATTGTCAGGATATAAACAGCAAAAGTTGGGGGAAGGAAAGGCATTGTAGGCAGAGGGCACAGCATGAATAAAGGCACAAAGGTCAGACAGTAGGGTATGTATATGGATGAATGAACTATTTCGTTAGATTGGGCACAGAGGTAGATTAAATAGGACAATAACAGCTAACATTTACAAAGCACTCGCTATGAGTCAGGTACAAATATTATCTTCTTCGATTATCACAAAGATCCTGCAAGGTGGGTGCTAATACTCTCCCTACTTTACAGATGAGGAAACTGAGGCAAACAGAGTCTGAGTGACTTGCCCAGAGCCCCACAGCTAGTAAGAGTCTGGGGCTGGATTTGAAATGGACAAGCTCTGAGCAGGCTGATTGATAGAATTACACCCCATCAAACGTTACACTCACACTAATATAACAGACGCAATGGAATTGACAGAAAACAAGGACAAAGATCACTTAGAAAGTTACTACAGAAGGAAGTTACTACTGTAAGGAAGTGAAAAGAATGATGGGAAGGAAGAAAGAAATGTAAGTAGGATTTTTGCAGAGATAGAATCAATAAAACTATTAGACATGAGCACGGTGGGGAAGGCAAGGAGAGGATGAGTCAGATAACGGGTAAGGATGGACAGGTTCATCTTAATATATCATCTTGATATATAATAAACTTTTACAAGGTGAATTATGGGAGAAAAATCACTGGAGTTGCCATGAAGTTAAGATTTAGCCTGAATCCTAAAAATACATATTATGGTGAAATTAACTTTTAAAGTGCAGATTCCTGTAAATGAATGCCCTCAAAGCTAACACAGTAACCACTATTTATTTATATACCAAATGGATTTTTAAATGACTAGTAGTGATGAAATCACTACTTAATCCCACCTGAGTTTCTTAGTTTAGATTTTAATATAACCATAGTCACTGACTTAATTAAAAAGCTTGTTTTTAAAGTAACAGCTGCTACCCTGTGATAGGCAAAGTATGAGTGTGTCTATTTAACAAAAAGCCATGTGAGACATCTGCTGTCTAGCACGAATCTTTCAAAGTGTGTTGGGGGAAAAAAATGCAGAAAGGGCAGCAGGGAGCTCAATGCCAGCATTTGACATTAAAGAGCAGGTACTCCAGTCTGCAACTTTAAGTTTGTGGGCAGGGTAGGCTTATGCCATGCCCTGCACCATGTGACTAAAGCAGTGACTGGTAAAAAAAAAATCATAAACCTCACAGGCCTAAGACGGCTTTCCAGATATTAAAAGGAACAACCTAACAAGCAGTTACATGAGATCAGAAGACCCAATTAGCCTTCCTTCTTCAGTTCTGCACAAGGCCCCACTGAAACCTGACTTAAGTCCTTGCAAAAGTCTTTCTTGTCAGCAAGGTTTCTTCCCTCCTGCCTCTGCTGATGGCAGAAATAGTTTGCATCCAAGAGTACACCTTCATTGGGTGTGGAGGACAAAAGGCTCAAAACTATTTTGAGGAATTAGAAGAGAAATTAAAATTCACTTATTGACACTTCAGAAAGCAAACATCCACCATATGTATATCTGCGTTGCTTGTAATCTTCAAGGGTTAATTTCTATAGTATATTTCTTTGGTTCACAGTTTCAGGTTAATAATCAGAACCTATTTTTTTTTATTATTTTTAAATTTCAAGTTCTAAAAGAAGTCTAAAATTTGTGGTACAGTAGGAAGAGTGCTGGATCTGGAGGCAGAAATTTGCTGGTCCAAATCCTAGCTTTTGTGCCTTATGATCAGTAAGGTCAGTTCACATAGGCAATCTGGGGCCTCGGTTTCCGCAGTTGTAAAATGAAGAGGTTTGAGCCAATGACCTCTGAGGCACTGCAAATCTCGTTTCACGGTCTAGGACCCTAAAATTGAGTTTTCTACCTGTTATTTTCCTTTTTTAAAAAATTAATTAATTAATTTTTACTTTTTACCATTCACTTCCATAAGATTTTGAGCTCCAAACTGTCTCCCCATCCTTCCCTTCCCCTCTCACCCCAAGACAGCATGCAATCTATATATATATATATATAAAGGCTTTCTATATACATTTATGTTAAACATATTTTAATCTATCTATCTATCTATCTATATAAAGGCTTTCTATATACATTTATATTAGACATATTTTCACATTAGTCATGTTGTAAAGAAGAATTAGAACCAATGGGAGAAACCATGAGAAAGAACAAAAGAGAGAGCAAACAGTATACTTTGATCTGCATTCAGACATCATAGTTCTTTCTCTGGATGTGAATAGCATTTTCCATCACAAATCATTTAGAGTTGTCTTAGATCCTTTCAATGCTAAGCAGTTAAGTCTATCAAAGTAGAATATCACACAATGTTGCCATTACTGTGTATAGAGTTTTCTTGGTTCTGCTAATTTCATTCAGCATCAGCTCATGTAAGTCTTTCCAGGTTTTTCTGAAGTCCACCTGCTCATCATTTCTTATGGAACAATAGCATTCCATTCCATTCATATACCATAACCTGTTCTATTTGTTATCTTCTTCTAGAAAGCTACCTTTCCCTAATGCAAAATTCACTGTATATGCCCATGTGAACCTAGTTCAGAGCTTTGATTCATAGAACATGTTAAGTTGTGAACACTGCTTTTCACAGGAGAAAATAATGCGTGCCCTCTCATCTACAGACTGTCAGATCAACCAGAAAGACTATTATTTCCCCCTTCAAAAGGGAAATAAACTTTTATTGACATGTTTAGTTAGGCCTGGGTGTGTTTATTACCTGAGGATGGGAGAACAATAATCCTGTCTCTTCATGCTTAACAATGGCTGCGTTGCCAGGAATATTTCTTACCAACACAGGAACTTCCAGGTCCATTGCCTAAAGAATGTAAAGAGGAAAAGAAGACAGGTGAGTCACTAGCAATCATTTTAAAAACTTTGCGGAGAGAAGAACCTAATTTGTAAAAGCACTCCCTCCTGTTTACTGGTCTCCAGAACTTCAGAAGAATGCAGCCTTGGGAACTGTTCAGACATTTCTGCCTGTCACATGTTTGAAAGAAACCTGAATTTTTAATCGCTGCAAATGGATTTGGAAACCTGGAAAATTCATAGATGACAACAGCGTTCTGGACACAATTCCTGGGGCGACACTGAGAAAACCCACCTCTGGGAGGGTACATTTTACACTGATTCACTGACACGTAGGAGAATACATTTTTAATTACCACCATTACTTCCCCTGATGAGTAATTTTCCTTCAGTATGAGCGCTGTGAGGACTGAACCATTTCTTTGGCAGGCAGACAGGACAAAGAAGGGGCCCGAAAGATCACTCTGATTGTGTACTGAGCAAGCCTGCACTTCCTAAAAACAATAGGTAGAATCAGGCAGTAAGGGCTAGACTGACGTGTCAAGAGCATTCTGAAAAAGACTATCCAAGGGACTGATGGTCTGACCCAGCCTTACTCAAGCAGAGGGAGGCAGTGGAGAGAGCTCTTGATTTGGATTGAAAGGGCCTGGGTTCAAATGCTGATTCTGCTCCTTACTACCTTTGGGTATAACATGTCATTTTGTCAGGCTTCAATTTCTTCATCTACAAAATGGGGATAATAAGACCTAGGGCAACTAGATGGAGCAATGTATAGAGCATTGGGCCTAGAGTCAGGAAGATTCCTCTTTGTGAGTTCAAACCCAGCCTCAGACTCTTACTAGCTGTGTGACCTTGGGCAAGTCACTTATTCTTGTTTCCTCATCTGTAAAATGAACTGAGGAAGGAAATGGTAAACGACTCCAGTATCTTTGCCAAGAAAACTCCAAATGGGGTCAGGAAGAATCGTACGTGACTGAAACACAGTAACTGTAACAAACAGGACCTCTAGCACCTAGCTCACAGAAGGATGGGAAGGAGGAAGGAAACCGGAATTTAGGAAGTGCCAGCCATGGGCCTGGCACCATGCTAAATGCTTTACAAATATATTTGAGCCTTACAACAACCCTGGTAGATTGGCGCTATTATCTTCATTTTATAGCTGAGAAAACCAAGACAAACAGAGGTTAAGTGTGTGTATAAACACACACACACACACACACACATACACACACACACACACACACACACACACACACACACACACACACACACACACGAGCTAAAGTACATAAATTCTTTTGCAAATCTTAAAGTGCTATACAGAGATCAGCAACTACTATTTCCAGAAAGAACAGTTGTTTATCTGGTGTCGGGGAATGAATGAACCTGCTTTGTAGGCAAGCAGTCATATTCAACCAGGCTTTTTCTGGGCAGTATTCTAGGGAATGTGGCTAAACTAAGTCGCTTGATTGCTGTCTTATATCAGGAACTTTGTTCTGGCACTGACGTATGACATCAGTAATTCCATGTAATAATGAGCTCTCATAATGGGTCCATAATTTGTTTCCAGAGATGACCAGCCTTATAATTCTAATATATAAATCCCATTACAGGATAACTTTAAAATCCCAACTTCTCATAGGACTACAGCTCTACAATGAATGGTCCCTTTAGACTATGGCTGTGAGCCAAGAGTCTACTTACTTGCTAAAATTGGGCAGTAGGGAGTAATGCCTATGGTGGAAAAACCTGGGTATATAGATCATAAATATCAATTGGCAATAAAATAGTGTTCCCCCAACTTTTGCTGCTCATTAGCCAGAGGCTAAGCTATCTTATGACCTACGACCTCACCTTTTTCTTGTCTGGCTTTGCTTTCCTATCTTCATGGCTTAAAACTAGTATGGTCTGATCAGACCACATCTGAGCTGGCAATGGGTGAATTTCGTTCCTTGAGGGCAGGAAATCCTTCATTTCTGTTTTTGTAGTTTCGGTGCCCACCACAATAACAGGTGTTTAATAAATGTTTTTTGAACTTTTGATGTGAACTTTTGTCAGGGACCTTGTAGAAATGCTTTTTATTCAAGGTTGGGTTGGAATAGGTGACCCTAGACTCTGATGATCTAGGATTCTGTGAAAATTTCAAGCCATTTCCTTCTTTGCCTCTCCAAATAAATTTCCATTAGCTTTGCACCTACTGACAATGCCTTTTTTCTTGTTAAAACAAGCATGTTTCTCACAGATAACAGATGAAAACAGAATCAGTATTTGGAACCACACAAAGCTTTGTGGGTTTAAATTCACTTATAGTATATTTTTATTGTATAATATTTATGTAATATATTATATAATATAAATAATCAAAAGATTATTAAATTATTGATGTTATTATATGTTATATATCATGTGTTATAATATTGTTATTAATATAATTATTAAATTTATTAAATCCAGTATTTGATGTGCATCCTACTGCTTGATAAAATTTATGTTGCTTTACTGTGTCTTCAAAACATGTCATAGTATTTTAAAGTCAAAGATGGTTTCCACAACCCACCAAAGAGATATTATAGATAATGTTCATCCCTCTCCCTGTCACCTAACCAAAACAAAATTTCAGTTTCTGTAACACTATCTCAAAGAGAAGTAAGCTAACAAATGGAATTTTATTTCTTACATGTCTTTTGGAAAACATCTCTAACTGGGGGACCAAGGGATTATGTCCTTTGAAGTTAAAAACAAAGCACAAAATACTTCTTCAATGATTAAGCATATTGGGTAAGTTAATTTTAATTATATACACTCTGAGGCTTTTTAGACCCAATTTAATTAAAAATTTAGGGCCAACGATGGGTTAAAAGCTCTAAGAACACAAAATCAACCTTTTAAGGCAGTTAGAATAGCCTTGCCTTAGAAAGAAATAGGGTTTGACAGCAATTCACTAAATTGTTCCACTGAAATGATAGTGGATTGCCACATGACATGTATGTGCTAGCAAATTACTCCATGAATTCCACCCCATTCCCTCAACAAAATGAAAACTGATTTTTAAAAAGGAAGAAATATATTTACGTATAAGATAGCAATTCAATGAAAATCTTATGACTGTTATTGCAAGAATTCGCCTTTTCAAGGTTAAAAAAGGTAGCTTACACGTTTTATGTCAATAGTTATAGCTAAAAAGCAAATTGCTATAAAGCAAATTCCAAAACATCGAGAAGACTAAATACGAGGCAATGGGCCTTGGAAATGTTTGGATGCTTGACATCTAGCTACACATGAACACAAGGAGGAAACCAAAACAAGTGATTCTGAATTATGGAAATTTTCCTTATCATTGTAGAGACAGAAATGGGTGGACTGCTTCTGTCTTTTCCATTTTGTTTTATTAAATGGCATCACATTCAGGGGAAATATCAGATGAACAATGTAGGTCAGTTCTGCTATGACTGATTTATTTTTTTCCCCCTGCTTCAACTCCATGCAGTTTTAGGAACACCGAGCTCTGGTAAAATAACAGAATGTCTTTCAGATCTTAATGTAGGGGTAACTGGTATCCAGCTGAATAAATAGAAGTATGGTAGAAGTACCTGAGATAAAATAATAGACCAGCAAGGACTGATGCAGACGTAATGGAAAATATAAAAGAGAATTAGAAATATAACTGCAAGAAATGCATTTACGGAAACAGAAAATAAGATGCATAAGGACAAAAGGTGAACACTCACCAGGGAGGCTGGAGAGGGATTTGTGGGCAGTTGGACTGCATGTCCTTCATCTATGTCTCAGACAGCATGGAGACTTGATGATCTCATCTTTTTGACTTGTACTTTAGCACACGATGACATTTTATATCTAAGTTAACAAATATTTGAGAGCCCTCTCTGGTAGGTTAAAGGAGATGAGCCAAATAGGTCTCATATGCTGTTCTAATATAAAATATTATATTTAGAATAGTAAATTGAGCATATTCTTGGAAGAACTCTAAAGTGAGGAGCTTATATATCTGATACCCAATAAAGAATAACTGCCGATTTTATCAGGAGTTACTTAAGGACCTTCCACCCTGAGATTACCCTCCAGGATGCTGGAACATGTTGAACTAAAAAGCAAAGCATGGAAAATGCTTGCTATGAGGGGAAATACTAGTGACTTACCCCATCCTATCACCTCCCCAAGGTATAATAATAATAACTGAAATTTATGTAGCCCCTAAGGGTTTCTTCCAGGGGATTTTCCGTGTATGATCTCACTGAGGCTCATACCAATCCTTTGAATAAGGTTAGTACAGATTTGCTGTTATATAAGACATGATTTTCTGACTGATGAAATTCAGACTAGATAAAAGATATAATTCTGTTCCTCTGCATGAAAGTCATTTTGCTAAAGCTGTAGTACTAGTATGTAGTAGCATAACTTTTTTTTGTTCCGGAAATGCGCTGTCCATCATCTGTTCTCCTGGCTTAATTAATGGTGACACCTCAGATAGGGAGAGCACTGGTAATCTCACAAGGCAAGATCTTGTATATTACATAAAACTTGGTCAAAGTGGGAGGCTATATTGTAGTCTTTCATGGCTGAATATGCAAACACTTAAGATGTTTATATATGACCTCATCTCCCAAAGGTACAAGTGTGCTCTCGTGCTCTGAGCATCCTCTCAAGAAGCCTATTAATTGTTAGTGTGTCTTTCCCAAAGAGGCTGGTCATTAATGCCAATGAGCATTTAAAAAAATACAGAAAACTAACCCAGTGGGAAGGTCTTTCCTCGCTTTCTGCTGGAAGCCCAGCATTGTTATGTGTAACCAGCAGATCAACCATGCTGATAACTACTAGGATTCTCCTTCTCAATCTACTATTCTTTCCCCAGATTTTCTCTATTCCATTGCCCAGAACTGTTTTATCAGTCTCTAAGACTACAGAGTAGGCAGGAGAAGGAAAAAAAAGAAATATTTCTATCAGAAGCACACCATTTTCATGTTTGAGTTCTTGCTCAGACCTTTCTTAAATCTGCTTCCTTCCCAAACAAAGATATTTGCAGGGGCAGAAAGGCATTGCACACATTCCTGGTTTTAATTTGTCCTTTGAAATGGGAAGTAGCAACAACAAATTAAATGATTTATTTAAAATCTCAACCATGGAAAAAGCTCCTTTTAGACTCCAGAAAACACAGCATCAACATCCCAATTGCGAAATGTGTAGAATTTTATTGACAAAGACTTCACCTCTATAAATAAGCCAAGGAGTGATGGGCAATTTCAGGTTCCCACATTCAACCGTCAAGTGATATATAATTACCTCCAGAACTGCAGCCGACATTCCTTCTGAAATGGAGCTATTCACGACAGCAAAGCAATTTTTCACAATGGCGTGAAGATCTTCTCGAGACATCTCCCCTATCAATTGCACCCCAGCTGCCCTAGAAATTAAGCAAGTCAAGAAGAGCACATTTCCCTCAACTTTCTTGCAGGGGTAAGGGAGCAAGGGGAAAAGATGCATGATCTTTTCTAGAAAATGCAGTAAGTAAGTATAAATTATGGCCAATTCAAGGCAGCTGGTAGAGAAAATGCTGGACCTGGAATCAGGAAGCCTGAGTTCAAAACCAGCCTCATACACTAGCTAAGTTACTTCACCTTTGCCTGCCTCAGTTTCCTCATTTGTAAAATGAAGATAATAGCACCTATCTCATGAAGTTGCTGTGAGGACCAACTGAGATAATATGTATAAAGCACTTATCACAGTGCCTGCCACATATTAAGTGCTATCTAGATGCCAATTAGTTATTATTATCGTTATTCTACAGACAGTTGTATGAAGGTGGTGACCCAGATTTCTATTGAGGAAACCTCTTTAGGCACTTCTTTCTCCTCAAGTCCACATGGGGAGAGAGGTACAGGTACAAAGTACCCCTGTTACAAAGAAACTAAGGAAATCTCACATTCAAAGCCCAATTTTGGTAGTTATCTTTTAAAATTAGCTCCTAGGACTCTGCTGCTGTCTGTTCTGAAATATATGATGATAACAGATGAACTCTGGTATTCCATCTTGTTGCTACTTCGAAGAAAGACTAGAAAGATGGTTTCACCATTTTTCTCTCTTCAGGTGTGTAACAAGGACAATCCCCCTACCTTTTCACTCTGGCTTTTACTTCTCTTGTAAACACTGGATCAACCTGGGAGAAGGAAATAAAGAATAGAGTCTGAAAAAGGCCACACAGTGAACTGTGACATACATCTCTAGTTGGTTGCTTCGTACAGTAAGAACAGAAGCAGGTCTAAGGAGGCAAGAAAAGACAGCTACTTTCTTGTATTCAATTCAAAAGGGTCTCATGCTCGATACTCAGAAATCAGGCGAGGGGAAGCAAAATTGAACAACGAATAAATCAATAGTCTTTTCACCCCAACCAGTAGCATTCTCCAAGGAGGAAGAAGCACGTCAAAAGAGTATTCAGCCACAGTCTGAAGCAAATGAAACCTCAAGGAACAACACAATGTTTCAACCAAGCCAAAGTATCCATCATGTAATGGAAAAAAGGACTCAATTTAGAATCGAGAGGACCTAGATTCAAAGCCAGAATACGCATTATTTCATACTTGTGTGACCATGGGCTAGCTACTGCCCTCCTGTGGGCCTCATTTTCGTTACCTGTCAAGTCAGGAGCTTGAACTAACTGGCTTCTAAATTCTTTTCTCATTCTAAATTACTCTAATTCTAAATTCTATGATCCTAAGTAGAGCTGATTTTTGTTTTAGTATGGAATCATACTGAAACTAAGTCAACACGACTAAGAAAGGTTGTTTTTTTTTTTCACTGCACAAGAGCTAAGCGAATAAAGATCAGGGAAGACTAACACTGTGTTTTTCTTTTAAAATGGTGTGCTGTGGTTTTTTTTTTAATTTTCTGTAACTAGGGTTTAAAAGCAATGCACAACTACATAATTATGCTCAGTCTATCAGGGAAGATAATGGAATTGGCTAACTATAGACCAGAGATCTTGACTTCCATTCCAGGCAAAATTCTAGAACGTTATTATCCTTTATTGGAATAGATATCTAGAAAAGGCCATAGTTCACAAAGCACAAACAATAGACCAAACTAACTTCATTTCTTTATTTCCTTTTTAATAAGGTACTCAGTAAACCGACAGATCTAGGAAAGACAGCAGAAATAATTTACTTGGATTTTAGCAAAGCATTTGATAAAATGTCCTGATAGTGGGCTGGAAAAGAAGACAAGATGTGAGCTAGACAACAATATAATTTCAGGTGGACTTAGAAATGATTAAGTGATTGGACCAAAAGAATAATGATTTTGTGTTGGTAAGGAAGGAGGAATCCAATAGAATTTCCCAGTGGTTTGTCATCTGTTCCTGTGCTATTTAATATTTTTTTTATTTTTTTACTGATGACTTCGATAAAGCCACTGATGACCCATTTATAAAATATGCAGATGACATTGTTCTATTTCTGTCGAGCGTACCACTATCCTCCCGGTTACACAGGTTCACAATCTCAGAGACAGCACCTGTTCTTCACTGTCTCTCACCCTCCACATCTAATCAGATGCCAAGTCTAGTCAATTCTACCCCCACAACATTTCCTCACATCCATCCCTTCCCCTCCACTCACACAGCCACTACCCTAGTTCAGATGCTCAATGGCCATCACTTGGATTATCCCAATAGCTTCTTAACTGGTTTCTCACCTCAAGTCTATCCCCAAAGGTGTGGCTAGAAAACAGGTCATCCAAAAAGTACCTGGGGGTTATAGTGGACTGCAAGGTCAGTGTGAGTCAACTGTATGACTTAAAATTAGGCTACATTAAGAGAGATCAAGTCCAGGAGTTAGGAAGCAAGTCCTATTGTACTCTGCCCTGGTAAGAACACATTTGGAGTAGTGCATTTAGTTGTTTTGGGTGCCACATTTTAGGAAGGGCATTGGTAAAATGGTCAATATCCATAAGCAGATGACAAGGATGGAGCCATATGAGGATGCTGAACTATAGATGAAGAACTATGTATATTTAACCTGAAAAAGGGAAAATGTGTGAGGACAGCAAGAGGGAGACTGTAGTCCTGTTCATACTTTATAAGGGTTGTCAAGTGGAAGGACTGGCCTGGTCCCAGAAGGAAGAAGTGGGACCAATGGGAGGAAGTTGCAATGAGTCAAAGTTAGGCTTGATATAAGCAAGAACTTCCTGACAGCAAGAGCTATCCCAAAGTGGAACAGCTACCTTGGGAAATAATGGGTTCTCCTCCAGTTTAAGTCTTCAAGCAAGACTGTATGATCACATGAAATGTTGAGGATAATTTTTCCAGCCCCAAAACTGGTTGGCCTAGATGACTCTTCCAAATCTAAGATCTGATGATTCTGAGACTCTGCAGTTTCAAATTCTTCTCCCATTACGTATCCAGGGATCAAAAGCTTAATAAGCATGTTTCCAGAAGGATCTATTACAATAACCACTTCTCATTTTCAAGACTGATTCATACAACAGTGAATTCCAAAACAGTCAAATTTTTGTTTTTGCTTTTTTTTTTGGAGGGGGGGGGAGACAGGGCAGTTGGGGTTAAGTGACTTGCCCAAGGTCACATGGCTAGTTAAGTGTTAAGTGTCTGAGGCCACATTTGGTCCTCCTACCTCCAGGGCCAGTGCTCTATTCACTGCGCCACCTAGCCGCCCCATACGGTCAAATTTATGGCATGCAATTCCCTACCCTCCAAAAGCTTACAATCTTGTAGGGGAGATAAAGCCGTAAGAATACAATCTAATTAAGGGTGAGTTACCTGAATTCTATTACAGAAGACTTTCTAGAAAGTAATAAGAATAAGATTAATGTAGCAAATGGAATCTTATCTAAATCCACAAGCAAGTAAGAGCTTAGTGTCAAATGTGCTTAGCCAGCTCAATAACTGCTATCATCATTCTTGTGAACTCTCCAAAGCTTAGTAATAAAGATATTCCTTAATGCCTGAAGGCAATTTCTTTTTAAATAAAAGCCTGTCATTTTTCTCCCATTTCAACCAAATCAGAAATATAATCTACCAATTCTTCTAATACTTGAGAACCTCGCGAAAATTCTATTTGCTGAAGAACCACGATCTTGAGCCCTGTGTGTAGTAAGTTTACTTACTACAAGTACAGAGAGAGCTTAATTAAAAGACCTTTGCAACTGCAACAAAAGTTCAACAGCATGAACCTCCAGGGCAGATTTCTAACCAGCATCCTTTTAACACATCTGACTCATCTCAATGCAATTCTTCAGTCTTCAGCATCATAATAGAAGTGTCTGCTTTCTCTCCAATAAATTTACTCCTTCTCCAGTTGTTATCAACAATGAGTACAACCAAAGACAAAGGTGAAGGTAAAATCTGTAAAGTGACAGAAACACAACAGAAAATGCCAGTTTCCTTGTGAAGGATGAGAGTGTGAACACATTTAGCTAATATTCTATTCCCAGTACCACCTTTATTCTTATAAGTGATGAGCTAGTAACGCAATCTGATTAAAATCCAATCTCATTGACACATTCTATATACAAAAAGTTTCAAATCAAGTGGTTGCAAAGGAGAGATGGCAATCCAGGAGTAGAAAAGTCAGACAAAATGCCGTTGTGAACTTCATTTCACAGATGATTCTTGGACACAGCGTGTAGCGGATATTCAAATCCAGTTCGGTTATTTTTTAAACTTCTGAATTTTCAGACAACTTGGGTGATAGGGCAGTTTTGTTTTATTTTGTTTTGTTTTACCCTGAGAGACTGGTGAAGGGGTGAAAACTCATCTGTATCATTTAATGATTAAATCGTTTTGAAAGCATAAAACACGATAAGGTGAAGGTGTGATGCATGTGAAAGATACTGCTAGAAACTTTTCTCCAATGTCTTTTAAACCTAAAAAAATGGTCTTGAAATAGTTCTGCCAAAGTTTACACAACAGTAGGCTCATTAAAGCTATGGAAAACCTACTCATCTGTTGCTATCCCATAACCCAGAGAGTATATTTCACCCAATATTGTTCCCCAGTTTTCTCCATCCGGAAGTGAAGGTTTTGGTCTCCCCTAACTCAAATGTTACAAGCTCCACTCCTGCTTTGCTGGTCACCACCTCTCCGTACATTCTCTGTACCACTTTCATGACACTCTTCACCTATTATCTGCATCCTAATTATCTACTAGTTTACTCTGAAGTGGCTGCTCTCCTATACATTGAGTAACCCCTTAACATTCAGCGAACGGCCCTACCACAGAAGAGGTACATCTGGTGAGTGAGTAAAAAAGATGATTCAATCACTCACCTGTCCAACCAATTTAGGGGAGCTTTCCAAACATCATTATAAGATTGATCTGCTAGATCAATGGCTAAGTCAGCTTAGAAAAGATAGCATTCTGAATTGTAGGCAAGTCGGTGAATTATTTTATGATTATTTACAAAATAATCATAATATTCATAATGTAATCATAATAAAAATAATATAATATTCATACTTCACAGCACTTCCCCACATTTATAAATACTAGTACACTGTGGAGAAACTGAGTCACTTAGCCAGTTACTTAGCATTTACAGAGCATCTACTCTGTGCCAGGTACATAGGAGATACAAAGAAAAGCAGAAACGGTTTTCATGCTCATATTTTTACAGGGAAAACATGAAAATAAATATGTGTTTGCAAAATACATACAAAGTAGATGGAAAGTAATCTCTGATCCGAAATTTAGATTACAGAGAAAGACTCATATTTCACTCCTCCCTCGGATTAAAACAAATCATTACTTTTTCCTACTTCTAGCATGGTTTCTTTATCCTCTTTGACCTCTCCACCTGGCCTTTGTCCTCAACACCTTCAAAATGACCACCACATGAGAAAAGGACCCATATGTACAAAATTATTTATATCAGTTCTTTTTTTGTGGTGGCAAAGAATTGGAAATTAAGGGGATGCCCATCAATTGGGAAATGGCTAAACAAGTTGTGGTATATGAAGGTAATACAATATTATTATGCTATGAGAAATGAAGAGTAGATGGACTTCATAATAACCTGGAGATGTATGTAAACTGATATATAAACTAAGATATATAAACTGAGGCTGAGTGAGGAGAGCAGAACCAGGAGAGGATTGTACACAATTACAGATACATTGTTATCTGTGATGACGTAACTGATAGACTGGGCTCCTCTCAGCAATGCATGGTTATGAGACAACTCCAAAAGACTCGTGATGGAAAGGGATATACACATCCAGGGAAAGAATTAGAGCAGCGATTCTCAACCTGTGGGTTATGTTCAATTTGTAAGAATGAAAATACATCCTGCATATCAGATATTTACATTACGATTCATAACAGTAGCAAAATTACAGTTATGAAGTAGCAACGAAAATAATTTTATGGTTGGGGGTCACCACAACATGAGGAACTGTATTAAAGGGTCATGGCATTAGGAAGGTTGAGAACCACTGAATTAAGACTCTGAATGCAGATTGAAGCAAACTACTTGCACTCTCTTTTGTGTTTTGTTTTGTTTTGTTTCATTCCTTCTTTCTCGTTGCTCACTCCATTGGTTATAACTCTTCTTTACAACTGGACTAATGTTTAATGTGAAGGTATTTATAGAACCTATATCGGATTGCATGCCACTATTGGTGGGGGAGTTGGGGAGAAGGAGAGGAGAAAGAAGGAGAGGGAGGGGGAGAAAATTTGGAACTCAAGGGATTGTGGAACTGAATGTTGTAAACTAAAAGTAATATTTTTTTAAATGACCACTACATTTCCTAATCTCCTTCTCAGAAAGCAGTAGGCTGAGGCTCAGGTATGGGAAGCCCAAGGTCTGCTGAAGGCAGCCACTGTTTTCTAGGCTCCCTCCAAGTTTTCCTCCAATTTCTGGGGCCTGGAATGAGTCAGGAAGCATGGGCAATAATTCTAGGAAATCCCATCTCTGGGAACACACTCCTTCACCAATGGGCACCACTATCCACCAAAATTCTGTTGTAAGGCTACAGCTGCATGATATACTGGTATATCATGGAAACAGCCAGAAACAACTAGAAACAGCAGGTCAAGCTTCAGAGAAAAAAGAGGCCTAACAAAGAAGCTGTTCAATATGGCCTAGGTCTAAAGTATCAAGTTCCCCATCACTGGAATTCTATGAGCAAAGGTTGCATGACCACTTGTTGGGCACATTGTAGAAGGCATCCTATCTGGGCCAGGATGGGACAAAAGAGCCTTCAAGATCATTTCCAGCACAGAAATTCAGAATTCCAGTGAAGTTTGCTCTTGTTTTCCCATTTCTGTCTTATTTACATGAATTAGATGATATGCTTAATCTTTCAAATTTTCGTTCAAAAAAAATGAACATTTAATATCACATTTGGATAAGTCCAAAAGAAATTAGTCTTCGGTGCACATGGAGGTACACACTCAAGTTCAGGAAACTGGTTCTTCTAATTCCACAGATATTTATTGAGCAACTAATGTGTGTCAGACTATGTTTCATTCTCCTCTAAACATTAAGACGTTGCATAATCTATTCCTTTGTTTTCTAAGGCATTCATTCTGGATTTTTGTTCTTGTGATCATTTATTTAGAACACAATTCATTCAAGAACAAGTGAATCAGATCTTAAAAGACCAATGAAATACTTTACATCTTAATTACAGGCATAAGTGCAATTTTTAAGGGCGAAAACCAAACTGCTTCATTCCATTTTGAGATCTGCCTTTTATTAGAGGTCATTTTTCAGCTCTCTTGGGGCAGTGGATTTGAACAAAATGCAAATTCAAAATGAAGGGCTGGCATTTTGACTTAATGAAAACACATTATGACATTTTAAAAGGTAATAGCATTATAAACAAAAAAGAAAACCCTTATTTCCTCCATGG
>CM053580.1:557455219-557482857 GCA_028627135.1 Pseudochirops cupreus
CTCATCTATATACTTTTTGAGTCAATAAGAAGTTATTATTTAAATTTGATCCATTATAAAAGGCAAAGAGCCTTTTGGAAATAACTTATTTTAACATGTATATGTGTGACTGAACAAAAAAGTAAACAATCTTTTGGGACATGCCTATGTTACTTGTGTATCACGATTTATCACATAAACATTGGCATATGGACATATACTCATGTGAATGTATCTCCTCAAGGCAATTTCTTATAATATATTCTGCCGCTGAATAACACAAACAAACATTAAAAAAGGAATAACTTAAAAGTGCAGTGTACTTTGGCCTAAAGATAGAAAGTTATTTTTGTTTAAAGAGCCAAATTCTCTTTATCAAAGCCCTTACTGACCAGCTTTTAAAACAAGTATTCAAAATGTTTTTTGAAGTTTGAAAGGGAATTTAAATGTGACTCTTGTTTATAGGCTCTCTATAATAACTTGTCAGTTTTCAGTTCATAAAAATAAAAAGAACCTGAAAATGGAGACAATACATAACATTCACATTTTTAAAGGATATATGAAATTTTAGTAAGTTCCCCAAAGGGCTTAAATAAAAGTGATTTTATTTAAAATTACTTTAGTGAACTTCTAATTGTTTTGACTTAAGGAGCCAAAAATCTATAATAAATGATGAAAGCAGGTTTGACATATTACCAAATGTGTCTCCATCAGAGAATTAAATAACTTACAGAAATAGATATACACATCTTGAGACGATCTCTCTCTGCCTCTCCCTAGGGCCAACCACACATCTCCTCCTTTCCTTCCACCTGCCCACAAGCAAGAGGAAAAATGAACATTCTCTCAAGCCTACCCCCAAGGTCAGTAAACTAGCCAAAGGAAAATGTTTCAAATAGGAAAAACAACAGTAGTAAGATGAGAAGTAAATTCAATAATGGATCCAAATACTGATTTGTTCTGATCCACAAAGAAACAAATAGGTGGGTGGTTGTAACACCAAAACAAGCTGTGGATTCCATCTGAAACAAAGCCATAGTATGTGATGCATACTGCATGTTACTCCATGGTGGCAGAAATAAGATGAAATTACATGCAGTGTCAAGGAAAATTCCAGGGAAGTTTACAGTTTTTTTAAAAATCCAGCTTGTAAGAGAAAACAAGTATTCTGAGAATGTCTCAGAAACTACTTTTGCCTTTCCTCTGCCTTGGAAGTTTGGACCCAAGTGAAACATTTTCTGTTCATTCCCAAGGTTGGAGGCTCAGATAAAATGAGGTATTTTCAGAAAACATAACCTAGGAATACACTAATTGGTTTGGAACTTCAGATTACAGTGGTATCACATGGAAAAAGAACACTTGGGACATTTTCGCAGTCCCTCCAGCCAAAGTTATCTGAAAAGAAAACACCTTATTAAACATTTATCAAAGCAGAAGCTGCCTAAGATATGATCAATCCTTGAGGTTTCACTTAAAAAGAACTTAGAGGTGATGTTGGTGTAAAACCTCCCATTCCTGAAGAGGAAAAAAAAAAGGTGAAATTGATGTATATAAAAAGGACTTGGTACATGGTGGGCTGGGCATGTGTGCTCTCTACTATTGTCTGATAACTTTGAGATAATTAGGTGATAGACAAAAAAACATGCAGGGAAAGTACGTAAGAAGTTGTTAGGGCCAACATGCTGGGAATCAGTCATTAAGCAGCTCACTTAGTTAGGCTAGCACCAATTACTAGGTAGACTTTCTGAGCTCACCTGTGGTATGAACTGCTCATGTAACAGCCAATGAAACCTGTCTTGCCTTCTGCATATCAATTTCCAAAAGAATTTCTGATGAGTTTATGTACAGAGAGAAAGTAAGTCACACGATGTATTGCCTACAGTAACTACTGCAGACAAAGCAATTTCTACTTGGAAAGATAAAGGGCCAAAAAAAGCTGAAAATAAGGCTACTTTTCAAAATAAACAAATAAAAATCATTAGATGGTCGGGCCCCACAGAACCTATCTGAATACCAACCGTTGCAAAATGCATTCAGTGATCACTTCCATTGTTTGGTAGGACTCATGTTACTTGGTTTTTAACAGAAGAAATTCTAAAAAATAATATTCGTTCATTTTTTTCCCTCCTGTATTAGATTCCTATTTTACATAGTGGTCTTGAAGACCCTTTCCCCCAAAAAAGTAATTACTTCTAAATCCCTGGGGCCAATGATTTGTGCTTAAAGTTGAAAGCACAAAACAGATATGGAAAATCCAAATTGGGCAAGCACATGAGAAATGGGGGAAAGAGCCCACAACAATTAATCACATGAATTAGACAAGTCTGCATCTTCTTTAGCCACTGGACTGGACCAGGGGAAACTACATAAGCCTGTAGTCTTTGAAACAATCTGAGGTTTATACAAAGAGATCTATAATCATAAACTCAGGCTAGATGAAACACTCCTTTGGTGACCTATATTTTGGCCAGGTTTCAGGCAGACCAAAGAATTTTTCCGTTTGATAGGTGAAGTAGTTGTCATAATTTGACACAATACTATAAATTCAGGAATGAAAAGTACATTATTTGTAACAAGCAACAATACATCTATAGCAGCAGTATATCTACACTCTCAATTATAGTTTTATGAAATGCTAATAGATCAAAATTTTGTACTGTTAGCATGTTTCTTATATTTCTGATATTTATATATATGTTTAATAAGAATTATATGTGAAATATATAAGAATATATAAAAAATGCTACAAACTAAAAAAATTATGATACACAGTTGTTACCTCTGTCAAATATCACATTATATGAACTGAAAGTTATCCAAAAATAAAAGACTACTATGTAACATTGTGGGATTCATTGTTTACCATTAAATAAAGTTTTACATTGAAGTGTTGCCTAGACAATTCTAAAAACAATGAAAGAGGACCAGAAAAAAACAATGGTAACAAGCAAGCTATCTCACTAGGATCCAATCAAATTTCATGGCTTCGTGGTTCATGGATACCCAAGCAAAAATGCCTACATGCCAACAACCCACCAAGCAAAGTGGTCTAAGATGCCACCTTTTCCTCTGGTGGTAAATTCCAAGGAAAACCCTACTTTGGCATATTTTTATTAGCATAAGTCATTTAATATTAAGTATTGTAGCAGAAACTGCTTTAGAATGATGAAGCAGGTTTTCCCTTCGCCTTGGTAGAGCTCCTGTGTATATAAAGACATAGATAAAGATACGGGTTGAAATTAAAAACACAGAGTGACTAAGGAGAATGGTTACTTGAGTTTTATACCAGCAAACATTATCCATGACAGTGTCTAAGTATATTCTACTTAAACGTTAGATAACAGGTTTGCTACTTTAGGAAGAAAAACCCCACAAATTTTGAACTAGTTTAAGTCAAATTTGTGAATACACAAATATGTGAATCTACATGTTCATGCAAGAACATATAAAGACACAGCACATGAGTGTGTCTACATATGTAAAGAGATTGGACCTTTGATTTCGTTGTCAAAGGGAACTCCCAGGTAAGGAAACTCCTTCTACCAATGCAGGTCAATACCTTTTTTACAACTTAGAAAGCTGCCCAGGATACTGATATGTTAAGAGACTTGGCCAGAGTCAGACTTGGCCTGTACATTTCAGGAGAGGAAATTTGAAGTCAGGTCTTCTAGATTCAAGGTCATTTCTCTACCCCCTAAGTCATGCTGCTGTGTGTGTGTATGTGTGTGCGTGTCTGTGTGTGTGGTTTCATATAATATACATATATAGAAATAAGTGCTTTAATTTTGTGTATATATAAATGTAGCTATATATAAACCTCTACATAAGCCAATTTATAACCTATATTTAAGCCTATAAACCAAAAAATCTAAGTCTATATATAAAACAGCATCTCTAGAGAATCACTTGTATATAAACACCCCCCCCCCCCACACACACACACACTTCCTCCTTAGTAATCAGCAAAGTATCCAAAGAAAATTCATAAATTTCTTTTGTCTGGGGTTTACTGGAATTAGCTGATTTTATTGTGGTTTTATAATAATTAGGAGATTAGTTAATCCATTATGCAGTAAAGCAAATCCATTCACTAATATAAACATTACAAAATTAAAGCTCTAGCTGACAATAGTGCAATTAAGAACCAAATTGTAATTACTCAAATACCACGTCACTGTTAAGAATGTAAAAGTAGAAGTAGGTCCTTTCTAGAAATTATCATGTAAGTGGCTTATCCTAAAAAAACAGAACCAAAAAAAGTATGGATCTTGTATTTGGAGTTGGAGTTCATGTACTTTTTGTTGCTGTATCATTCAAAATCCAAAGCAGTATAAAAGTAAGTCACCGTCATGGTTCAACTATCACCTCATGCAAGTGAGTCCCCAGTCTCTAGTCTCTGTCTCCAGCTCTGGCCTCTCTCTCCTGAGCTCACCAAATTTCTACTTGAGATTTTTCCACCTGAGTGTCCTATCTGCACCACAAATTTAACGTATATAAACATGGAAATCTTAATTCCATATGTCCTTCCCCACACTATCAGCATCCTTCCTTCCCCCCTTAAAAAAAAAAAAAGAAAAAAAAGAAAAGAAAACTCAGTTCCTCCTACTAGCGTCTCCATTTCTATTAGTGGTACCACTGCTTACTTAATCAATTTCAAAACCTCACAATTAGCACTTCTTCCGACTCTCTCTCACCTTCCCATATCGAAAGAGTAACCAATTCTTTGAAATCTGTGCCTTCCCAACCACATTAAGCCTCTCATGCTGAGACAAGAGATGTGCCTCTCATCTGATCTTGCTGCCAAAAGTCTCTCTCTCCTTCCATCCATTTTGAACAAGTCTGTAAAATTAATCCTCCTAAAATAGCATCTTAATCAAAATATATGTGCAAGGCATTGCAAGAAGGCAAAGATGTGGACTAGGCCCACAGTCTAGATGGTGAAGGTTCAGTTCTGGGGTCCATCTTGTTCTCTGATTTTAAAACAATTTTCCTACTACATTCTTGATCATGATTAGGAAAAAAGTGGAAACTGAAAATGGTTTTCATAAAAATGATGCACCTGCAAAAACTACTAAGAACATAAAAATATAGAGTAAAACTATCAAGTTTTTCTACTTGCTACCTAAGTGGGAGAATTTTGAGAAAGACTATCAGGATGGTAAAGGCCCCAAGTTTGTGTCCTACGGGAGCAGATGAAGGAATTGGCTTGTCTGGCCTGGGAAAAAAAATTCAGAACAGATAGGATAGCATTCTCCAAATACTCAAAGGGTAGTGAAAGAGAGATTAAATTTGTTTTGTCTGTTCCCAGAATGAAGAACCAGGAAGACAGAGGTGGGAGTTACCAGAATGTACATTAAGGTCTGACCATAAGGAAAAACCTTCTAACAATTAGAGTGGTCCCAAAGTGGACTGGACTATCTTAGCAGATAATAAAGGAGAAGTTTCCCCTTCATCAGAGTGTTCTAACAGAGGCTGAATGGATATTTGTCAGAAATGTTAACAGTGGGAACTACTTTTAAAGCATGTTTCAAATTAGATGTATTCTGAGGGCCTCCCAATTGTGAAATACTGAATGCCAAAGTCCATAAGTGATACCACTTTTTCAACTGAATTCTACCGGTTTAAATGGTCTGACTTTGGAAAAGGACATCTACTTGTGAAGAGTCAGTTGCTATCAGTAGATATGAAGCCAATGATCTTTACTATTTACTAGCCAATGTATAATACAGAACTCGAGCCAGCCGAGCAAAAAAGAGAGAAAAAAAGGTTAATGTTTGCCTTGAAGGGTTGGTTTTTTTTACCACTGGAAAAAATCCATGAAGGTTCAAAGTAGCTGCTCAAAAGAGAAACATTAATAAGTAAAAAACAAAACACTCTATACTCTTTGTTATAATCAGTAGCAGTGTGCAAAATTTCCATATCCAAATGGGATTCCCTTCTAATACATTTATTTTCACTTTGCCCAAGATTCCACTTGTACGATTATAAACAGCGATAAAAAATTAAAACATACCCATTTATTTAGTGCCATTTCCTTCATTGATTCTGTAAAAGCCACTGCAAATCTAAGAAAAGGGACAAAAATGGTAGAGTCAGTTACTATGAAAACCTTTCCACATGACTATGAAATAGCTCTTTGGAGCAAAACATATGAGAAAAAGCAAGACGCTGACCCAAGTGCTTACTGTTTTCTTGAAAGTAGTACTTCATGGTCATAAAGAGGAAGGTTCAATTTTTTCCCCCATCATACTCCTTCAAAAGAGTTTTGCCAGAGAGAAAAAAGGGTGCAAATATCTGTTACTATTTCTGCCTTTGCTGGAAAATTCTGATCCAGGACCTGGGCAAATGCCACAGAATCAGACTGAGGAGGAAAGGAATAAGTAAGACCTAATGAATCATTAAATATTCAAGAAAATATAGGACTCTGTTGATTTTTTTTTTAAACTAATGGTAAGTTGTAGGCCCTTTTCACTTAAGGCCTATCATTTAGGGCACTGCCCTCCTGATTGAACTGCCTGCCTCCAGCCTCTCGCCCTCTCCATTCTATCCTCCACACAGCAGTCAGACTGACACTCTTAAAACACAGATCTGACCACATCACTGATCTGCTCAAAATTTTCAGCTCCCTGTTACCATTAGTGTAGGATAACAGATTCTATTGAGCACTGAAGGCCCTTTATGGTCTGCTTCTAACTTATCTTTCCAGGTTATCTACACACTACTCCCTCTTGCATAATCTAAATTCCAAACAAAATTTCCTGCCTGCTATTTCTCGTGTATAATATTCCATCTCCCACCTCCATGCCTTTGCATAAACTGTTCCCTATCCCTACAATGGTCACCTCCCCACTGCCCTCACTTTTCCTTCTGACCTTCAAGGCTCAACTTGAGTGCTGCTTCCTACAGAGGTTTTTCCTGATTTCTTCACCTCCTTTCCACTACAGAATCCCTAGTGCTCCTTCCCCTCATCAAAATCACCTTGCATGTACTTTGCATATATTTTAAATTTGTCTATCTTATGCCAGTTGTTTCTTCCAGTAAGAATGTTAAGATCCTTGATGGCATCAATACTTTCACTTCTGAATGACATAAATCAGTTTTCTTTTCATGTTTATGAAAATATTTATTCCCATGGTGCTTGGTGCACAGTAGGTGCTTAATAAATGCTCAATGAATTGAATTATACTTTTTGAAGGTAGATTTTCCTCTAAGAAATAAATTTCCAAGGAAGTGAATTTATCCAAAAATAAAAGGCTGCTATGTAACATCATGGGATTATTTACCATTAAATACAGTCTTACATTGAGGTGTTCTCTACTTCTTCCAAAATCAAGAACTGCATTGAATCTATGTCAAGTAAAAACTATGGGCATTTTTATAATATTGGCTCCATCTGGCTACTGGTAGAGGATACACCTCTGTTCATTTCTTTCTGTCAAAATTGGTTTAAAATTGTCTTTATGCAGGGCTTATGTGTTTTAATGATCGAATACCTGATTTCATTTAGTCACTATTATCAATGATTGGAACAGCATAGCAAAAGGAGATAGAGTACTCTGGAAGCCAGAAAAACCTTAGTTCAAGATTTGTCTCTAAGTAAGTCAACAAAGACAAATCTCCCCTCTGCCTCGCCAGTTCCCTAAGAGGATAAGTTATAAGTGGGTTTGGATCTGCCTTGATGGTGGGAGTACCTATACCTGAGAAATCACCAGCGTTCAACATGTATACAGAACCCTTAATGATACCAATATCCTTGGTTGAAAATAGAACATTTAAATTTTCTACTTTTATGACTTTAAGTATGACTTAGCTATGACAAAGAACAAAACATTTCATAGTCAAAGTCCCTATATACTTGGAATAAAAATGTGCATTCTCTCTTTTTCCTAGACCTGAGAAAATCACCAGCCCTCAACATGTATACAGAACCCTTAATGATACCAATATCTTTGGTTGAAAATAGAACATTTAAAGTTTCTGCTTTTATGACTTTAACTAAACATTTCATAGTGAAAGTCTCTATATACTTGGAATAAAAATGTGCATTTTCTCTTTTTCACTGTTTGCTCTCTCACTCTATCTCTCTTTCTGCCTTTATTTGTGTATACATGTAGTTATTAAACCTGGTTTGTTCAATACTTGTTATGGGAATCTGAAGATCTTCCTGCCCCTAGGCCCTTTGCTAAAGTGGCTACGTGACTCTGAGAACCTTCCCTGATTTGAAAGTAACCTCTGCCCCTTAATAGGCTGAATGTGGTCACATGGAGCCTGTGGTGGGAGACTTGTTTTTCAGGAATGCCCCTGCCTTGTTGCTTTGTGATATATATATATATATATATATATATATATATATATATATATATATATATATACCCTGATGCAAGGTTTTGCTTTGGGGCTCACTTTGAGAAGAGTTGTGTGATTTGGCCAGATGAGACTCTGGGAAGCCATTGACTCCCCAGATTTGAAAAACCCAGATGTTGGTGCTTCCCTCTCTGGTAACTGAATAGGTATGGATATAATGGTCAGACGCTGGAAGCCCGTCTGCTGATCTGTCTCTTTGTTTGCTTGTAACTTGTGTTTTGTATTCTGTTTGTATTCCCTGAAGTTCAGGGTGCTGACTTTTCTCCCTGAACTAGGTAAATGATATATGTTTGATTGATTAAAGTGAGATTGTTAACCCATTTTGAGTTGCTTTCCTTTAGAAAAGCAGATCTAAGAAACTATGCTAGCAGCTATCCTGAGTATGCTAGGGTGCTTGCTGATACAATACTCAAGTCCATTTCTTTTTTATAAGCCATATTCTGATAGTGAGGCGCTAAAATCTCACTAATTTTCCATTTCTTTCTTTCTTTTTTTTTTTTGCAAAATTACAAGTATCTCCTTTATAAGCTCAACTACTAAATTATTTGGTCTATGCGTATCCAAAACTGATACTCATTCCTTTTCATTTGTGCTTTTAAGTAATAAACATATATGCATCAAATGCATCTAAATTTCTAAAGGAGAAGTTAAATGAGTTACAGGAGGAAACATAATAACAGTATACTAGTGGGGGACTTCAACTTTCCCCTTTCAGAACTAGATAAACCTGACCACAAAATAAATAAGAAAGAAGGAGGTAAACAGAATTTTTGAAAAGTTAGATATGATAGATCTCTGAAAAAAAGTGAATGATGAAAGAAAGTAATATATCTTTTTCTCAGTGGTACATGGCACCTACACAAAAATTTACCATGTATTAGAGCATAAAAACCTCACAATCAAATGCAAAAAAGTAGAAATATTAAATGTGAGAAAAATAATTATTTTCTTATTATATTAATGACCAATTTTATATATAGGACCCAAGGATCTTTTCTTTTTTCTCTCTGACTCACTTCCCCTCATTAAAAACCCAGTCTCTCAAGGACAGTCTGAACACTTACCCAAAGAATTCACCCCACCCAGACCATCTTATCTAGGTAGAACTCTTATTCCACCATTGTTCATTGTTCATTGATTGGGTGGAGATGAATTCCTCAGGCTAGAGTGCAAGAGCCCTAAAGATAAAAGAGTAGACAAGATCAAAATCATGAGAAAAAAAATCCCCAGTACCAGAAGGATTCTAAGTGAACCCTACCAAACATTTAAAGAATTATTAATTCCAAAACTGCATAAATAATTAGGAAAAAGTCAAAGAAGTAGTCCTACACACATACATACATGTATATATGTATATATAACTGATTGATTACATATATTCAATATTATCATATATAAAACTATATAACACCTATATATGACACATATATATACATATATATAAAACATATAGATAATCACAGTTGTAAAGTATTCACATTCATGCTCCAAAGTATTTGCCTCTTGATGCTTCTATAGCTAACTCAATTATATTTGTTTTCCTATGAATTCTTTGAGGTTTTCTTGGCTTTTTAGATTTGATGCAAAATTAAGTCTAGGATCAAGACTCATGTTTTAAATTTTGTATAGTCACTGTCCAATTACGTCAGTCACTTCTGGTTACTGAAGGAAAAAATAAAAGAAAAAAACCAAAAACTGAGGTTTTTGATAAGTAACTTCCTTTTGGGAACTTAAAAGACTGTTTTGTGTGGGAGAGGGCAGGGGGATTGGATTTTAATCCTCAAAACTCACAATAATAAGACTGAGTTAATATCCATTCCTGGGATTCTATGAATTCTTTTTTATCTGTGGAATACTGCTGCCTTTTGATAGTTCTGGGGAATTGTCTTGAACAATTTCATGAAATGTATCTATCAAATTCTTTTCTTCTTCAGTCATTTCAGATACTCTAGTAATTCTAAGGGTTCTTCTCCTAATCTCTTTTCCAAATCCATAACTGTCATAATTGCTTCCTGATGATTTTACCTCAATTCTTTATTTTTTTTTATTTTCAATAGTATTGTCTGCCATTTTATCTTCTACTATATTAATTCTGCTCTTGGCGGCATTAACTGATTTTTTACAAAGTCTCTACACTATTTTCCATTATGCCAAATTTTGGCATTTCCTCAAAATTTCGGATTTGGGTTTTTTTTCATAAAATGTGTGTTACCCATTTGAACATATCATCATTTCTCGCATTATTTGTGACCCTAATCCTAGAAATATTCTAATAGTCCTAGCACCTTACAGCAAGAAGGGGCCCTTTGAGGTTGTAAGTATGGAAGTGTCTTCCCAGAAAGATGAGAGACTGCAGAATAAGCACCAAAGTCATATTCAAACTCGTGACTTCTGTCCCCTAATGCACTGTTCTTTTACTACACCACACAGTGCCAAAAAAAAAATCAAGATGGATATGTCTTTATCCTAGCTGCTTTCTCTTTGTTTCTCTTACTTTCTATTTTTTCATGGTGGGGGGAGGGGGCGGTGAGGAAGGGGAAGGGAAGGGAGATGAAGAAAGATGCTTGTTTGTGATGCTTTTAGTGAGCTTTAATTTTTTTCATAATTTAAAAGAAACTTATTTCTTTGGGGGTATTTTCATTTTATTTTTACTGGTTTCTTGAACAAATAAGTACCCTTGCAATCTCTTTCATTCTCTGTCTCTCTGTATCTCTCTGTCTGTCTCTGTTTCTGTCTCTCTCTTTCTTTCTGTCTGTCTCACTGTTATCATCACATAGGTCTCTCCACTGCCCACTTTTTGCCATTATACTCACAACACTTCACCTAAACAAGCAGAAAATCACTTCTAAAGTTCACCAAATGCTACAAAAAGAGAAAATACACCTTATAGGAAAACAGCCACCATTTAAGGGAATTTGATTAAAACTAAAGCACTCATTGTAAAGCTAGACACAGTTCAATATTTTGTTTTTATGGAATTCTGTGGTATATTGTGCTAGACAAGTAATCTATGATTCAGGCAATGTTTCTACACACTCGCCTACAATCGATACAGGGGAAAAATCAATGTTTGTTTTAATAACTATGCAGTGAATAATACTAGTGATAATACTACAGGAGGAATTCATTCAGTACTGCTTCTAGGGAACAGAATGACTTTTTCTCTATGAGATAATACATTATAAAAGATATCAAACTAATTATTTTCAAGTATAAGAGCAGAACTATGATAATAAAGTATCTTCCAATTTGTAAATTAATTATCCTAAAATGTCTCTGATGCCTACAGAGTTGCAAAATAACTTTGCAAAGATTTTTTAAAGACCCAATCTTAGTTAATTCCTTGGAAAATATTTCTGTCAGGCTATCAGGTGCACATTTTGTCATAAGTCTTTTTTAGTGACACACTCACACCTCTTACTCCTGTTCCTGTGTCTGTTGGAGAGGTAGACCAGTGACAGGTGGTGAATGGGCCCATGCCAAAGCCTGAAAATATTGCTTCCAAACTCTACCTAATGTGATTTAGAGGACTCAAAGATCCAAATGCATGGGAATCAGAAAGATGATGTGGTTTTGGGGGGTATATAATGTGATGCATAAAATAACCAAAATATAAGAAAATAATTATTCCCTATTGTTAACTCCCAAGGGGCAGGGCAGGGCAGGAATCATATACTCTCCATGATCCAAAGAATAGTATGAACAAATACATCCTAATCGAGTTCAATAAATAGTCACTGATGGTAAAAGTAATTTTTCTAGGCAAAGAAGTATTCCCAGAAATCAACCTGCTCATGGGCTGTTTCTACAAAATGCCAAAACAAAGAGTGGAAGGGAAAATTCTAATGAGTTATAAGGTATCTAGTCAATGTGACTAAATACAATTGTCTGTATTGCTGTTTTATTTTAATAAATTCACTCAGGCTGGCTTGTTTGTGTTGCTAACAGTCTAATTCAATTTATCAAACAATTTATTAAGTTCCTATCATGTGCAAGATATTGGAATAATAATAGCTTACAATTCTATTGCTGGATTTATAAGGTACTTCAGGCACGTTATCTAATTCAATCTTTATAACAATAACTGTTGGACATATTACAGAGTTAATATGATTCCTATTTTTAAGATGAGGAAACAAGGATAGAAGGGAAAATTGACTATGCCAGTGTGATAGAACTAATTAAGTATCGGAGGGAGGATTTGAACCCAAGTATGACTGGACTCAGTTGAGCACTCTCTCCACTGCACCAACTACCCTCATAACTGATTTTCTAAAAATTACCTGGCTTCTTCTAGAATAATCCCCATTATATGCTTCTTTTCTTCATGGTTAATATCTTCATTTAAATCTGTTCCTCCAAAGATGATTCCAAAAGGTATTCTTTGACCTGTAAAGTAACAGTAATTTTCAATAGTAAACCACTGCCCAAAGAAGCAAAGACATTTAAAAATGATGCTTTTATCATTTATCATCCAAAGCCACCTTTTCTTTCTTAGTTAAAAAAGGTACCACTACCGATATGTCTGAATCAGAGAACTGGTCAACCAAAGCTGAATTTTAGCTCTTTCCCCTTAAATGTCATAAGCTGTTGTTTTTCTGTCACTCTCAAAGAGGACCCATGACAGAGGTGATGTCTTGACTCGGGTGTGAGTTGGCTTTAAGTGAGGCAGAGCTGTGCAAAGTCATCAGCCTTATTCTCTCCTTGAGAGTCACCAAAGTCCAGTGGCAAGACAGAGGTCAAGATGACTGGCCATGCAGTGGCAAGCCTTGGTCTTTCTAAATTAAGGACTTTCCCAGGTCTAAGTTTGTCAGAAGCCACTCCCATTCAATAACTGAGGGTTGAATAAGAGTTGAGACAAAAGATGGTTCAAATTACTAGCAAAAGATACCAATCTGAGAAGGGAAGACCCTCAGAGTTTCTGACCAGAACAGAAAACAATTGCTATTTAATGATGAAGACCTTATGAGGTCTACACAAATATATCCCAACATGACTCTATAAGGCCTTTTTAATCAAAATCCATTCTAAGCCATGAAGTTGTAAGAAGTCTTTTAAGCCATTCTTTTTCTTGTTCAATTTGTTGTGTTTTATTTATTTATTTTTTAATTAGATAGTTGCCTTCTCTGAATATAACAGATTATTTATGGTTGACCAGAAGGCTCTATTCCCAGGTCCCATTCAGTCTCTCCCAAGCTTCTCCAAAGGTGCTACCAGGGGAAATATTTGCTATCTCTAACAAGAGCTTAAAAATGCAACTTGTCAGAGAAACAATGTTATAAATAGATGTTAGGTTTCTAGGCCAAACCAAAGAAAACTATTTAATCTATAAGATGTATGAAGTAAACCATCCTTTCAATCACATCCAATCACCATGGAGATAATATTGGTGTGTGCCAAATGAATTTAAATCAATTCAAAAAAGCATTTATCATGTGTCTATTATGCGCAAGGCACTGACAACCTCTGGAAATAATAAGATAAAAAGCAAAGAATCCCTGCCTCCCAAAAATTTACATTCGAGTTGGAGGTGGTTGGTATAAAGTATATACGGATAAGGATTATACAAATAATTTTGAGAGAAGGAAGTAAAAGGCCAACTGTGGAATTGGATAAAGATTAGGGAAGACTTCATAAAGAAGTCTGGGCACCTGGAACTTGGAATGCATTTCCCCACCTATGCCGTACTACACCTGTTGCATAGTTGTGGGCACAGCAACATGTACACACAATGCTATATCCGTGGGAAAAAAAAATGCATACAAAGGGACTTTTGGAAAACATTCAATAGCCAAGATGGGGCCTGCCTGTACAACATTAAGACTGTGAGCATCAATCATGTCTTGGTATGAAAATATGGATGCCCCCGTGAAAGTCTCTATTTTCAAACCAATATATGTTAGACCACCAAACTCAAAATAGCATTGTTTCACCATATTCTGTGTGTGTGTGTGTGTGTGTGTGTGTGTGTGTGTGTGTGTGTGTGACCATCAAAATGCATCATTCAATTCAAAACTGTTTCATTGGTTAAGGGAACTTTGGGACAAGTCAAACCTAGGACTAAATGTTTTTAACTTGGGCATATAAATCTAAGGGCAGGATAGCTAAATATATCCAGAAATTTGAAGCTGTTTCTTCAACTGGACTAATAGTTAAAAAAAAATAATAATGGATCAAGGGACCTCCTGGACAACTCTATAACTACTACCGTGTATGATGCTGGGAAAAGAACTGGTTTTTGATTCAGAGGGCCTGGGTTCAAATCCCTTTGTCCCTTACCACCTATCTCCCTAAGGTTGAGGTAATTCATCTTTCAAATGAGAGGTTTGGACTGAATGGACTATAAGAGCTTTTCCATCTAGCTCAAAATCTACTATCTTACAGTATATATTTTAAAATAAGCAAGTGGAGCAAGAAATCATTTCCAAAAAAGTCTCCACACTCTGGTTCCTGTCCCACCAAATATATGTGTGTGCATGTGCATGTGAATACATACTAGAGACCCGGGCTTCTATGTGGGGCTGGAGGGGGTTGGAGCAGCTAAACATACACATACTGTCATAGCTGCCTATTATCTGTTCTAGGCTTTTTATATTTTGTTGCTAAATGTTTGTATTTGTATCTGGGAATACGTCTGTATATTGTAAACTACAAATTCCCACATTTTGTTTTGTTGTTTCTCTTAGTTCAGGCTTCCGTGACCTTTTTCCTGGGATACTATAGTAGCCTCCTTGCTGGTTGCCCTGCAACAAGTCTCTCCCCATTCCAGTCCAAGTTTCATATACTCATTCAATAAACTCCAGTGGCTTCTGTGAGCCTTAAAATCCAGAAAAGAAAGGCAAAAACAGGGTCCTACCCTCAACGAGCTTACATTCTAATGGGTGGGGCAATTTGCAAACAACTATGTGCATAAGAGATATAATTTTGTTCTTACTGAAGTGGAGACAGCCTTGGGGCAGGCAGACCACCCAGCAGACTACTGCAATAGTCCAGGCATGAACCTGATTCAGGATGGCCATGGCGTCAGGAGAGAAGGGGTTTATATGATAGCTGTTATGAAACTAGAATGTACAGGGGCAGCTAGGTGGTGCAGTGAATAGAGCACTGGCTCTGGAGTCAGGAGGATCTGAGTTCAAATCCAGCCTCAGACATTTAACACTTACTAGCTGTGTGACCTTGGGCAAGTCACTTACCCCCAATTGCCCTGCCTTCCCCACTCCAAAAAGCCAAAAAAAAAAACAGGAGAATGTACAGTTTAGAAGATTTGGCAACTGACAGAATGGAGCTGGGGATGGTGTGGGAGAGAATGAGGAGTGAAGAATGACACCTGGGTTGCAAGTCTGGAGGACTAGGTGGAGGGTATTACCTCTGACAGTAATAGGGAAGACTGAAAGGGGTAACGGGGGAAAGATAACAAGATCACTTTTGAACATGTTGAGTTTAAGATGTCAGTTTACTGGACATACAGTTTGAGAAGTCTGAAAGGCAGCTGGATGTGCAGGATCAGAGGTCAGCAAACAGTAGATATATGATAAAAACTTATTGACTGACTGATTCACAACTACCTATGAGTTTGTCAGGGCATGGTCTAGTGGAAAGAACATTATCATCTGAGCCAAGAGATCTAGGATTGAGTCCTAACTCTGACACTACTGACTGTGTATTAGCACAGGCGTGCATGCATGCACACGTGCACGTGCGCGCGCGCACACACGCACACACACACAGGATCTCTAGTGTTTTATTACATAAACAGAGGTGGTATAACAAAACAAAAGATCAGTGGTGCCCTGTTGCATCAACAGTCATGTGAACGAGAGAACCATTTACTCTCTCTTGGAATGCTAGTTGCCTCATCAAACAAAGATCACACACAATAAAGATAATGGTAGGTCCCATTTATATTGGACTTTAAGGTTTACAAAGTGTTCTTTCCACAAAATCTCCCACCAGGTATTGTAGGGATTGACATCACTATTTTATAGATCTGAAAAAGAACCTTAGAAGGAGGAAATCATTTGCCCAGAGTTACAAGGCAATTAAAGTGACAGGGCCAGGAGCTAAACCCAATATTTTTTTACTCTATTCTTGCCTATGTCCCACCTAGTTCACCATCAGCAAAATATAATTTTTTTTAATCCACCAAAGAGAAAAAAGTTGGAGTAAATAAAAGGCAAATAGGGCTAATGGATGTGCCAACAGCTCTCATAAGATTTTCCAATTAGCGACTTCTTATAAAAGAATAGGATCAAGCATTTCAAGCTAGAAGGTCCCTTACAGGTCACCGAGTCAAACCCCCCTTAATTTTACATAAGAGGAAACTGAGGTTCAGAATGAGAAGTAATTTGCTCAAGGTCACAAAGGTTATTTCACTTGCTTTGGGCATTGTATTTGATAGGCACGTGTTCCAATAATATTCTTTTGAAAGCATTTCTGTAGAGTGAGAAACGAGGTTAAGGCTTTATACTGGTCACTCTGAGAAAGGGTTAAGGGATTTGGGTTTGGAATGTGCACTTGCCTTGAAGTCAGACCTCACCTGCCCAGGCTGGTTTCCTCTTCTGTAAAATTGGGATGATGCCACTTCATAGGGGTGGCAGAGAGGAAACTGCTTTGTAAATTACAAAGTGCTCTATCGAGGGCAGCTGCTTTTACTATCATTCTCTTCATTTACAGAAAACCAGTGATGTCAGGGCTGAAGCAAGAGAACTTGGTACTGGGAGAGAGAAAAGAAGGGAACAAGTGCACAGGGCCTGGAATCAAGAAGATCTGAGTTAAAAAATTTAAAAAACAGCCCCAGATACTTAGCTGTGTGACCCTGGGCAAGTCACTTAACCCCATTCACCTCAGTTATTCACCTGTAAAATGAGTACACACTAGTGAAGGATATGGCAAACCATTCCAGTATCTTTGCCAAGAAAACACCATGGGGTCACAAAGAGTCAGACGTAACTCAACATACAACAACAATAATGTGCTAGGCGCTATGTTAAGCGGTGTACAATTTTTATTATTCCCATTTTACAGCTGAGGAAACTGAGGCAAGCTACAGTTAAGCGACTGGTCCAGGGTCACACATCTACTAAGTGTCTAAGGCTAGATCTGAACCCAGGTCTTCCTGACTCCATGCCCAGCACTCGATCTATCCCCTGTGCCTATTAGAACTGGGCTCTGTATATATCGAGTCCTCTCAAAACAGAAACAACTCAATGATCAAGACAAGCTGAAGAAAGAATGTTAAAAGACAAAGAAAGCAAACGTATAAAATTCTCCTTATCAATGATGCATGAAATGTTAGAGACTGGACACGTTTTGCCCATGAAAATTTAGGCCTACTCTGCTGACTGCCATGGACAAAATGACAGGCTGTCTCCTGGAATTTCGCTAACAAATGACAACCACTCAGTTTTATTTCTTTCAGGTATGAAAAAAGCAAATCATTATCGAAAAAAAGGAAAAAAAAATTAAGAAACAAAAACTTTCTCATCTTCTACTTCTCTTCGGCTGTTGTCTTTTTAGCCTTGCTTGCTACATCTGGCCTTGAAAATAGCACATGTATTGAAAGCACTCCATAGAACTCTTTCAATATGATAGAAGTACTTCATTTTAAAATGCATTGCAATTCTTCTCCTTATTTTGCATGTCTATTTGGTTATTTGCCTTTGTTTGGAGTTTTAAGCTTATAATAAAAAGTTCTGTAAATCTGTAGGTACATATATCTTGGCATTATCTTGGACCGTATCATTTATTAGGAGTTTGCTATCTTTTCCAATATCCGTTGTCCAATAACCCTCACCCCAAAAGTAAAAAAATCAAAAAGAAAAACCATATTTATTAGAAAGAACAATGTGTTGTTGCCTCCAAACCCACTTGCAAACCTGGATACGTGAAATAATTCCATTTGGATGCATGTTTAACGTCAATGTTTCATTTGTCACAGGGCACGTGTTGGCTGCTGTTGGTTTCTCAAGGTTCTTCCTATTAAACAGAAAGAGGTTACCTTGCAAAAGTCTGCCTCCTCTATACAGGTGAAGGGCCAGGGCTGCCTCACACTCCTCAGTGCCAATGAGGCTGCTTACTGCCGAGGAGCTTTCAAAATCAACGGCGTCTCTCAGAATACACGTGTGACCTACGGCTTCTAGATGATCCCTTCATCAAGAAAATGCCCAGAAAAGAAAAAGAGGCAGAAAACAATTAATATGCTACAGGCTAGCTGTTATGATTAATATTTTAGTCAAAATAGATTTTCCTTAATAATTCTTGGTTCCTGAGTTGACCTTTTTTGGGTAATTTGGCTTAAAATAGACGTTCTCCCTGGGAAAAGCCAAATGGCTATTGCGAATGCCATTTTACCCCTACCCCGAGGCTGTCAGATGTCTATGGCTGTGTCTTTGCTCCCCCTCCCAAGGGACCAAGGATGAAAGAGCACAGCACCAGCTCTCTATGGGTTAGTGGCCACATTCCTCCATTTGTCACCATGACATTTGCCACATAAATTTACTGTCTACTTTGTTGACTCCCTCTCACCGTTAACTATGAGAGTCCACAGGTTCTTCTTTCTTCCTGCACCTTCTTCCTTCAGAGAGTTCATCAATTCTTCTGGTTGCACCTGTCACCTCTATGTTAACCATTCCCAAATCTAAATCTCATGACATGACCTTTGTCCTACCCACTCCACCCTAGGAACATCCTCCCACCTGGTTGAACTTCAAAGTCGCTATCACCAAAAATGAAGTCTTCTTCTCCACCTCAAACTAATTCCTTTATCATCCTTCTGTTAACAGCCCTTCCATTGGTCCTGTCAGGCAGACTTTACAAACCTTGGGGTGATTTGGATTGCATTCTCTCCTTCAGTCTAATATTTAGTCATTCTTCCTTAGAAACGTTCTACAGTTACCAACTTCCACATCACAGTGGTTAGGGGCCCAGTGCCCCCATGATCTAGAAAACCAGCTTAAAAATTTTTGGCCCTCTCTTCATACCAGAGAAGGGGGATTTATTATGATTTTAAAAGATAAAATATGTTGCTATTATACAATACTAAACATATATTTTATGCATTTCTGAGTTTCTAAACTTTTTCTGTATCGTCTATAGCTTCCACAAAATTCCCATTTAATTTCTTATGCTATCATGATATTGAAATCATGATGGGAAAAGTTGTAATGGGGAAGGGATAACTGTAAATGGTTTTATTCCACTGCTACTGACCTAATTCAAACTTTTGTGCTTGTATTACTGTTGCTTATATTACTATTAATAATGACATTAATAAGTAATAATAATTAATTACTCATTACTATTAATAGTATTAATGAGAATAACACATTGCTTATGTTACTATTCATAGTCTCCTATGTCTAGTCTCTCCTCTGTCCTACCCTATTCCATTCCCCTACCTTCTGCCAATCTATTCTGCACAAAGTTGCCAATGAACCATCCTAATGCACAATCCTGATCTTTCACCATGCCGTACCTATCCATCCTACAATTCTGTGACAGGAGGTCTCCACTCTAAAAGTCCAGTTTCTTGACTATCCATCTCCAGGCATTTGTCCATGATCTTCCCACTACTACATGGAACAAATTCTCCCTACTCTCAACTTAACTACCTCCTCGCTAATCTTCAAAGTTCAACTTACTCCATAGTTTGTTTGTCTGTTTGTTCCCCAACTCTTCTTTGCCTTCTTTGGATTACTATAGAATTCCAAGGCATTGTTCCCTAAAGAATTTAATCAAATGTTCTTGTCTATCTCATCATGGTTGTATGTCTTGATTCTCAAAAAAATGGTAAGTTACCTGAAAGCAATGTTCATGTCTCCTGCTTCTCTGCCATTTCCCTATTCTCCTAGCACTGAACTGAGCACAGTAGGCACTTGCTACATGAAAAATTGAGCTGAAGTGAAAGAGATGCCCTTGAGCCATCATATCACAGAGGATTCTCTTCTAATTTCCTTTACATTCCTAAGTCCAGACTCTAGAAACACAACTCTAGAGAATGTGCTAGAAAAAGGTCTAAGAATGAAGCAAGATAATAGAAGAATTGGAAATCAAGAGAAGGCTGGATTTACCTCACATTCTGCAACTTGGCAAAGATGGCCAAAGGTGGGAAAGTCAATGTTGGAGGGTTATGGGAAGATAGGCACACTAGTATGTTGTTGGTGGAGCTGTCAATTAGTATAATCATTTTGGAAAGTGATTAAGGATTATACAAATAAAGTGACTTTGGCCCAGAGATTCTATTTGGAATTTGGGTTATATCCCCAAGAAAGCTACTGAACAAATAAAAGAACTTTTTATGATAGCAAAAAAGAGGAAACAAAATAGAAATTTATTAACTGGAAAATGGTTAAACAAATTACGACATATGAAAGAAAAAGAATATTACTCTGATGTAAGAAATTCTGAATGTGAAGAATAGAGAGAATCCTGGAAAGAGCTACATGAACTGATGCAGAGTAAAGCAAGCAAAGTCAAGACAATAAACACAAGAGTGTAAATAGAAAGAACAAGTAAAAAAAAATTGAAAGTGAATCTTGCAAAATTAAACAATAAGCATGACTTGAGGGAAGAGACCTAAGAAGCTATTCCCCAGCCCCACTGCTTGGTATGGGTGGGAGGCCCACAAGTGTTTCAGAGACTTTTTCAATGTCTTGACCAGTTATGCTGATTCTTCCTGGTTTTTTTTTCCTTTTCTTTTTTCTTTCTTTCTTTTTATTTATTTATTTCTTTGGTCTTAAAAATACCTTTTGTTACATAAGCTGGCTCTAGAAGAAAGATGGAGTGGGATACTGGAGAAAATTATGTTGGTATACAGAAACAAAATACATCAACAAAACTTTTTTTTCTTAAAGAATGGAGCAAGAGAACAAGAGAAAATCCTTTTTATTTTCTTGATACAGAAAGGCATTTTTTTTAATCAATAATTTTCACAGGTATAGATAGATACCTTGAAACATGTGCCAGCATTCTCATTTTATAAGGAAATTAGAAGGGTTGTCTTATTCAAATGTTGTTCCTAAGATCACCATTTCTCTTGTTCTATTTTCTATTTTCCAACATGCTGGCAACTATTCCTTCTGCTCCATTCTACTGATGAATCTCTGCCCCAAATGCTATTCCTGGTGGGTACCCACTCATGATTCTCTGGACTCATTCTCCAAACTTCAGGTCTTCCTCCTCCTCAGCAGCCATCTTGCCCTTTCATGGTACCCTCTCCCTTCAAGCTCTCCTTTACATGTTGTCTTAGTCTTGCTGAAATGTCAGCTCCTTGAGGGCGGGAACTATCTTGCTTGCATATATGTGTATCCCCAGTAGTTAACACAGTGCCTGACACACAGGAAGTACTTCTTCAATGCTCTATCCATCCATTTCTCTATCTGTCTCTGTCTCTGTTTATCTCTTTGTTTCTGTCTCCCTCCCTCCCCCCCTCCCTCTCTCTCTCTCCAAACAGGAAGTTAAATAGTTAAAGCATGGCCAGTGTTGTAGCTCAGTAGTAAAGAAGAAGAATGAATATGATGGGAAGGTAGAAGGCCACCTCTGACCCATACTGGCCATACAACCCTGGCTGAGTCATTTCAACTGTTTCTTAAGTAACTCTTACTTACAAATTTCAAAGAAGGTACTGACTTGCATTTTTCACCTGGGAGTTCTCTTTTCCAAAGTAATCAGGGGGCCAAACATTTTATTCCTCTTAAGAAGCTATTAGCAACAACTCTTTATCATGATACCTGACGAATGGAAGAGAAAGGCTTTTGTGATTCTAATTTCATTTCCCTATTGTCTGATAGTGTAGGACATGATTGCTCTTTAATTTCTGATTGATCAGCAGTCAGCACTGGCTCATTCCATGTTCAGATGCTTGGTCCCTACTCTTTCTGTCAACCAATAAAAAGACCTATAAATATGCTGAAATTCACAAGGAATGCTCCCATTCACAGGAAATTTGCTTAAAGCTGCAAAATCTTTCAGGGATGCAAATAATCCCCACTGAAGTATCTGCTTTGTCAGCTCCTTAACTCTGGATATCTATCATGCTGTTCTCAAGTATTGATATTCTCTGTTACATGGCCCTTCAATAGGAGGAAAACCTCTTAAGACATAATTTAGATATTCAATGCAAGAGTCCAATGGACAGAGTACAATGGCTAGAGATGGGGATCCAGAATCAAGAAGGCCTGCTTTCAAATCATGCTTCAGGCCCTTCCTACCTATGTTACCCTGTGCTAGTCACTAACCTATCTGGGCCTCAATTTCTTCAACTGTAAAATACATGGATGGATGGATGGGTGGATGGATGGATGGATGGATGGATGGGGGGGGGATGGATGGATGGATAGATGGATGGATAGGTAGATAGATAGATGTTAGACAGAGGCAAATGGACAAAGAGAGAGACAGAGAACGAACAGATAGAAAGATGGGTGGAGAGATAGATGATAGATAGACAGACATTCTTAGGAGATGAAGAATCTTCTCAAATTCATTAAGAAAAGTAACCTAGTTTACAAACTTATTATCAAAGAAACAAAAATATTGGGGAGGGGGAGAAGGTCTTCTAACTTACTTCTTATGTTCTATTCTTTCTACCAATTTCTGACCATTTGCTGTCAGACCAACAAAGTCTGACCATTGACTTTTTGGGGTCTGTTAAACCTGAAAAGCTTCATATTTTTAAAATACTAATTAAAGTCTGTCTTCCATGGGGAGGCAGAACAAAAGGCTGCCATCTTCTTATCTAACTAGCTCTTCAGATGGGCAGCTGGGTGGTGAAGCGGATAGAGCGCCGGGCTTGGAATCAGGAACACTCATCTGGCCTCGGACATACGCTAGTGGTAAATGACCTTGGGAAAGTCACTTCACCCTGTTTGTCTCAGCTTCCTCATCTGTAAAGTAAGTTGGAAAAGGAAATAGCAAATCACTCTAGTATGTTTGCCAAGAAAACCCCAATTGGGGTCACAAAGAGTTGGACAGGACTGAACAACAAAGCTCTTCAGATAAGCTGTGTTCCAAATGACGTTATCCTGTATGGGTAACACTATCCCAACAGTAGCCATTCTCCATATGTGTGGGTGGAGAAGACAAAAGGGAGTGAAGCTAAGAATACAGTGAGTCACTGAGGCATTTTTTTTACTAATGTATCGCAAGTGCCCAGCACAGTGCCTGGTATGAAACAGGTGCTCAATAAGCGTCTCTTGCATGAATACAGGTATTTCCTTAGCCCTCAAAGAACCGACTGCCCCAAGATCACACAAGGTAAGTTAATGGCAGAATCATAACCAGACAAAAGTGTGCCCCCAAATTCCAATCTAGAGCTCAGACAAGTAGCTTATTTGTGTACGAAATCATTCATGTCACATTTCCAACAAGAGAAGTCGGTGTCATGCTCAGAACCTGGTTCTAAATAAGGAGAAAACTGAGGCTGACTGTTTTCTCTAATCATAAAAAAATGCAATTTCTTTCCCTTTCCATTTTAACAACCCCAAGTCTTCTCTCACTGGTCTCCCCAAAGTATTCCCAAGCTGGTATAACCATTCATTATTTCTTTCATGTGCGAGAGCCAAGCAAAATGAACCAAACCCCAAAGCTTTTAGCGTTCATTTACAGAGGTTTATTGTTTGCTGTTGTATTATTCGTCCTAACAATTCTCCTTCAGAAATGCTCTGATTATTTTGCAATACTTAATATTTTTGGAAAAATGAGGCTGCATTTCCCTTTAGATTTAAATGCAGCTGCCATTTCCTGGGGGGAAGGCACAGTAATTGTCTGGCTATTTTAATCCTCTCAAGATATATAGACACAAAACTTCATCCCTCCCCCCCAAAAAATCCCAACAACTTTTTATTATCTTTTCTTTCTCTCTAAACGCCTGGTAATAGTGAAATCATTAAGAATAACAATACCATGAAACTAGTTTGGCTCCCAAAAAAGAATGGAATATTGGTGCGTGGTCTTCTAACTCGTTTCTGACGTTCTACTCTTTCCAGCAATTTCTGACCATTGATTCTTTGGGTCTGTTAAACCTAAAATGCCTCACATTTTAAAAATACCTATTAAAGTCTGTCTCCTATGAGGAGGCAGAACAAAAGGTTACAATCTTCTGCATCTGAATGATCTTTCTTCTCAAAGCAAGTATGGTGGCCCTGTCTCCCAACATTGTACTCACCTTCCCTTCAGCAAAATCTCCTAAAAATGCTTTGACTTTTTCCTATTTTCCAGCACTTTAATCATAGTTGTAACGACTTCAGGCTGGAAAGGTGCTTACAGAATGTCAATCCTAGCCCCTCACTTCTAAGATAAGGCCACTGAGGCTCAGAAAAATGAAGAGACATCTGTTTCCCAACTCCCAAGGCCATTATTTAGCAGCCTAAGATGAAGATCACACATCTGACTCCTCATCCAATACTCTTTCCACTGTTGGAAATTTACTTCGGAATCTTAAAGGGATATTTCTGGCATTTGAGTCAACTATTTATATATCGATGTGTGTGTGTATGTAAGTATATACGTATATGTATGTATATGTGTGTTTGTATGTACGTGTGTATACACACATATATGTGCATATGTGTGCATGTGCGTGTGTGTGTATATATTTGTTTTCTTCTATATCTTTTCCAGGTTCTACCAATTCAGTGTCAGGTATGAAACACATAAGGGACAAAGGCCTTCCAGTACTGCTTTAAAAGGAAGGACTATTCATGGTTCCTAAACACTATACTCTTATGCAATCACAAAAAGGGCTGAATCCCTTTCTCACTATTGTTCTTCTGGTGATAGCTTGGGTTGGGTTTAATTATAAATCATTCACTATTGTACTTTCAAATACACAGAGCTTTCATGGGATCAGAGGTGACCTTGGAGATCAACTAGCCCAGCCACCTTGCCAAAGGTGACCCAGGTAGTAACTGGCAAAGCTAACATTTGAACCTTGGTCCCTCCAGCTGCTTGCTAATCAATGCTCTCTCACATTTGTGCAATAGATTTGTTTTTCCTCCACAACTTAACTCTATGGTTCTCCTCTGGAACTAAGATCTATTTGTTTCTTCCCACTGGTCATTTTTCATTCCAACTGTTACTTCCAAGGAATGGGACAATATCTAAATAGTGTAAAGAAGACCTGATTACAAGTCACGGAACCTCAGAATCGGAAGGGTCCTCTGGAGCCACAGAATCTAACCATGCATTCTGAGAGATCCAACAAAGCCTAAGAAGCTTCAGGTAATAGATCTTCTGATGAGCAGTCAAGCTAAAATCAGAGAGGGTTATCCCCAAGATGGCCAGAGTGAGCAAAATTTTGCAGCCACAGCCTATCTTGAATAGACATAGGCTTAAATCCAATAAACTCAAAATGGTTTATGTGATCTATATTGCAAGAGAGAGAGACTCCTCAAAGATGAAAACAGAAGTCTTTTAAGTACCTTCCCTACTAAGGTTCAGTATACAGGCCTGTATTTCATGGAGGCTGGGTAAATGTTCACTGAATGAATAAGTGAACCTGATGGGGTTATGGGACGTGGACCCCTAAAAGAAAAGACCATGTCTCTGAAAGCATCTCAGCCCCTAAATGTTCTCATTAATTTCAGTAGCCCAGATCAGTGGCTCAAGGAATCCTGCCCACCTAGATCATTTAATTAGCTTAGCAGACAGTCTTTTCACCACATTTAATTAACCATAGTTAATATTCTTTTCACTAAGACACCAGGTTCACCTCCAAATTGCTTAAACAGTCCTTAATTCCACCCAGATCTTTTATCTTCATCATCATCATCTTCACCATTATCATTATTAGCTTACAGTCACCACATCTGCAAAGCTGTGATGTATCCTTCCTTAAGTCTTCTATCACTCAGTTCCAGCTGAGCTCAAGAAATGTTTAATGAGCAACAGATGGGTGTGCTGATAAATGTTTATAACAACTGGGCTATCCCAGAAAAAAAATGCATGCACACTTATAAATTTAATCTGAATTATTAATACTTTATGTCTAGACAATCAACAAAACAAAAAAATTAAACAAAAAAATTAAGCCTGAATTTTTAGCAACTGCTTTAAAATTAGATTTCTGAAATATGAATTCTCACACTGAAAACAGTTAGCTCTTGTAAGCAGGTTAGAGTTGACTCCAGAACACCCCTTTGGGTGGGCAGGGATTTTAGAAGTGTTTTTTCCAAATGACTGAGTCACTGAAAATTGTAGAATTGGGGGGAGGAGGGGGCAGGGAAGAATCCAACCCACTGTGAGAGAACAAGCACATTAATTCACTGGTGAAATGATTCAAAAGTTTGGAAAAACAATTTCAAAATAGGGGGAAAGAGTTACTAAAAACTATCATACTCTTTGACCCTGCAATTCTTCTCCTAGGTTCAGGTATATTTCCCCATGACAAAGAGAAGAGCCAAAAATGTAATAAGTTATTGAGAGCAGCATGATTTGTAATAGCAAAAAAGGGAAAAAACGACGTGAATATATGCAACAGCTAGAGAGTGACTACAGCCCCACTTTCTCCCCCAAAAAAACCTACAGAATAAGAACATGACAGAACAGTATTGTGCCATAGGGAGAGAAAAATATGAGAAATTTAGAGAAAAAGGGGAAGACTTAAAACTAATGCTTAGGGAAGACAGGGGAGCCAAAGAACAAAATAGACAGTTAACACTGATGAGATCAGGGAACCATGAGATGATGAGGGTCAGGGTTAGGGTTAGGGGTGCTCAAAACCCCAAAATCACAACATGTCAGGTCCTGCCAAATGAATTCGACTCAAGCCTTCTCTCAGCCAAAGAAAGGAAAAGTTTATTAAAGGTTCACCATAATGGGTAGACTCTTAAGGAGCCTCTGTTTCTGTGATGCTTGCATTGGACAAGTGGGCAAGAATAATCTAACACAGCGAGTCTGCACTAGATAATTCTTAGGCCCCTTCATGGAGGCAAGACAGGGTCTTACATACAGAAAGGTTGTGGGAGGAATCTAGAGGTGGTCTACAGGAGTTTGGGGAGGCTCTTCAGGAGGAGTCAAATGAGGTCAGACTCCAGTAATGAGAAATTAGGGGTGGGAAGTAGCTGGAGGCTACTTGAAGATGACATACAGTGGAGAGCTAGGCTAGTTTAAGGGTGACAGATTTGGGCACAGATATTTTGGGAAGATCAAGGGTGGGAAGTAGCTGGACTAAGGGGGGCTAGGCCAGGTTAAGAGTAACAGAGATTTGGGCCAAGCTATAATGAAAGGCTTATGGCCTCAGGCAAATGCCTCATGTGGGAAGATTCAAGAAGAGCTCAAGGGGTTCCCAGAGCCTGTAC
>CM053580.1:557483357-557525885 GCA_028627135.1 Pseudochirops cupreus
TGCGGGATAGGTTTTGGGGGGATTTCTAATGAGAAATCCTTTCTAGGTTCGCATCTGAAAAGAATTACAGGCTCAGCTGTCTTTTGGTAGATTTACAAAAGTTTATTGATTCACAAGACAAAAGGGGTAGGGTGAGGAAACCTGGCTAGGAAAAGCTTGTAAGGGGCAAGGGGGGGAGTCAGAGAAAGTCTGGAAGTGTGATGCTCTGCAGCAGGCAGATGGCCTACTAGAATGCCTACCTGACCTGCCAGAAAAGGCTAGAGAAAGCTACCTACTACAAAGGGCCATCTGCAAAGTTCCAAGGGCCAGAGAGGCATTTTTAAAGATATAAAGCTGTCAATCATAAGTGTATTAGGCTAATGAGGTGTACAAAGGTGGAGTTAGGGAGGGACCAGGGAGTGGTTAATACTTAAAGGGACATGCACCCTTCACATCAACTGCGAATATGTTTTACCCATAATACACTGGGACAAACAGCAGGAGGTGTGGTTTGAGCCCTGAAACGTCATAAGGTCGGACCAGTGGTCACAGATTTGAGGTCAGGTCAAATGAGATGTTCCCAACCTGATTTGCAAGTGGATGGATTTGGTTTGCTAGGACAAAAGGAGGTAGTACCTTGAATGAAGAGTTAATGGTTTGAGAGGAAATACCTCTAGGCTGGGGCAGGGAAAGACAAGTACAGCTGGGGGAAGGAGAGAAACAGTTAAGAAATGTGGCTTTTACAGCTTAACACAAAATTGAATGAATAAAATCATAAAGTTACCCCAAAATATATTACATAGGCCATTCAGCACCTCTTCAGTACCACCTAGCTGCCCAAGATAGAATTTAGAGCTGGTAGAAACCTTAGAATGAATTTAGTCCAGGGGTAGGGAACTTGGCCTAATTCCCACCCCTGATCTAGCCCAATCTTGTTATTTTACTATTGAGGGTGATTGGGTAGAGGCTCTGGGAAACCCCTTGAACCGTTGATTGAATCTTCCCATTTGATAAGGCATTTACCTGAGGCCATAAGCCCCTCTTACTCTTAACCCTAGCCTAGCCCTTCATTGTCCAACTGCTTCCCACTCTTGATCCTATCAAAATATCTATACTCAAATCTGTTACCCTTAAACTAGGATAGTCCTCTATTGTAGATTATCTCCAGGTAGCCTTCAGCTATTTCCCACCCTTAATGCCATTCCTGGAGTCTGACCTCAAATTCTTCCTTAAACTCCTCCTCAAGACCCTCCCCAAGCTCCTCCTCTAGAAAACTCCTAGGTCCCTCCCACAATCTTTCTGTATATAAGATCCGTCTTGCCTCCATGAATATACCGAGATTCAATCTAGTGAAGACTCAGTCCTATGTCAGATTGTTCTGGCCTGCTTGTCAATACAAGCTCACAAATACTTCAGCTCCTTAAGAGTCTATCCATTATGGCCAATCTTTAATAAACTTTGTTTTACTTTGGCTGAGAGAAGGCTTGAGTCGAATTTATTTGGTAGGACCTGGTTTGTTGGTATTTTAGGGTCTTAAGAACCCCTAAACCCCAAACCTCAATACCAGCAAAGGAGGGATGACCAGAAAAGGCCTCTTGAAAAAGTTAGTGTTTAAACTAAGTCCTGAAGAAAGCCGAGAATTATAGTACTTAGTTTTCATGAATTTGCTGTGTTGGTTTTTTTAAAGTCTCTTCCCCATCCTCTATGGCCAACCTTCTGACTGGATGAGTTCAATGGGAAAAAAAGATGGTGGGATTGGAGTCAGAGGTGTCGTAGTATATCAAAAACCTCTCTTCTAAAAACCTATTTAGAAATAAATATTTCTCTGGTCTAAAAGTCCTTGCCAAACTTGTCCTCTTCCCTTGGAAAGATGGGTGATAAATTGGGAACAAAAAGGCCTTTCTCAGGGAAATGAATTAAAGGTGGCAATTAAATTTAGAACTAAAAATACCTAAGTCTGCTGAAGATCATGACATATTAATATATTGCCTATATTTTAAAATATTGTAAAATTTTCCTTAAAGATTCCTATAAATGTTACCTCAAGTTCTTATGGGGGATACTATGCCAGTTCAGACATCTCTGTCTGTGTGTGTCTGTCTCTAAACTGTCTCCATCTCTTAATCTGTGTGTGTGTGTGTGTGTGTCTCTTTCTGTCTCCTCTCTCTGTCTATCTCTGTCTCTCTCTTCTGTCTCTCTCTGTCTTGCAGAAATGATACAAACTCAATCAGTGTTTAAATTAAATTATTTCTGTCATACTTTTACCTAGAATGCAAAGTATAAATATTTTTTTCTTCAACATGACTTGGAATCCCAGCTCTGCTACCTGAGCTGTGTGACCCTGAGCAAGAAACTGCCCCTCTCTGAACATCATTTTTCTCAACTGTAAAATGAAGATGTTGGACTAGGAAGTCTTTGGTCCTTATGATCCACACTTAGCTAGACTGTTCTTAGATGACAAACAACTTATATTTGAGCTATGTTTGAAATTTTCCCATTTAGATAAGACTTACTTAGCATGACTTGGACTCTGCTGGCAGAGCCTTTTAGACCTCTGCATCATCTTCAAATTGTCATGAAGCACAAATTAGGAGGTATTTTGTGGAGGAATATGTTTCAGTCAAATTGGCTTACTTCCTGTTCCTTGTACATTATATTCCATCTCCTACCTCTGTGCCTTTGCATAGGCTGACCCCTATGCCTGGAATGCCCTCCCTCCTTCCTCATCCTCTTAGAATCCCTAGCTTCCTTCAAAACTCAGCTCAAATGCCATCTCCAATGTGGGGCCTTTCTTAATCCTAACCCTCACCCATGATAAAGAGTACCCTCTTCCCCTTGAGTGGTAAGGTCTCCAGATGTTCCATTCTATATTGTACTGGTCGAATCTAACCCCAGAAGGCTATGGAAGCTCCTGAAAGAGTTCTATAATTGCTCTCTGTGGCCAACTTGTGGAAAGACTTGGATAAGATTCACATGAGATGGTCAGGCATGGCTGAGTTGTTTTCTGCATTATTAATGGGAAGAACCAAAGCAATGAGATCATAGATCCATTTGGAGTGTAATGGGGCCTTCCCCTCAACTCTACTGGAATCAGGGAAGAATACTTACAGGGGGAGGTGGGATTTGGAGAGGAAGGGAAAAGAGCCCCATTACAATTTTAGAGAAGAATTAAACTTCTGTTGTATTTGGTGTATTTTGTATGTACTTAGGTACCCCTCTTTCCCAACCAATCCTCCCATCAAAAAATGTAAGCTCCTTGAAGGCAGCAACAGTTTAATTTTTGTCATTGTAAGCACTATGCCAAGCTCAAGGTCTCTAGTAGGCTCTTAATAAATGTATGTTGATTGCTAAATGGATGAATAACATTATTAGTAATACTTGCATTTCTACTGCAACTTAAGGTTTACAAAACACTTTTCTAAATTTCCCAATGAAACCTGTATTCTATTGTTAATGGCCACTAGGTGGCAGAATGGCTAGAGTCAGGAAGATCTGATTTCAGATCCATTCTCAGACACTTGGTTGGTTGTTGTCCTTCATTCTCTAGAGGACCAAAATGACATCACTACGCTAGAGTCAAGTTACAATGGCTGATCAGACCAATACGAGCTTGGACCTGCTGTACCACAGGTCAGGCACAAATAGTCCATGTGAACATTTTGGGGCACATCTTGCATTTCTTTTAACTATTTCAATTCTGCCTTGCTCATAGAGCAGAGTACCTTCTCTGATGTGGGCATGCCATGCTGAGTGGTCCTGTGCCAGTGCCTCCCATGTCACAAATCAGTTCCAAAGTTCTTAAGAGAGACATTGAAAGTGTTCTTGTATTGCTTCTTCTGACCACCACATGAAGCTTGCCATTGTTCATTCTCTATAAAATAATCTTTTCGGCAGGTGAATGTGTTGCTTTCAAACGATGTGGCCAGCCCATCAAAGTTGCACTCTTTGAAGTAGAGTCTGAATGCTTGGCAGTTTAATTCTAGAAAGGATGTCGGTGTCTCGGTGTCTGGTATCTTATCCTACCAGGGGATCTTCAGATTTTTCCTAAGATAATTCAAATGGAAGCGATTCAGTTTCCTGGTATGGCACTGGTAGACTGTCCAGGTTTCACAGGCATACAACAATGAGGCCAGCACCGCAACTCTGTTAGACCTTCAGTTTGGTCTAATACCTCTTTTCTCCTATACTTTCCTTTGGAGCCTCTCGAACACTGAGCTTACTCTGGCAATGCATGTGTCAGCCTCATTATCAATGTATACATACATTCCTGGAAAGCACACTACCAAGGTAAGTGAACTTATACACAGATTCAAAACTTCTCCATTTGCTGAAACTGATGGTTCCACATACAGAGTGGTAGTAGCTGATGGAGCACCTGTTTTCTTGGTGTTTATTGTTAATCCAAAATTAGCACAAGCAGCAGAGAATCGATCCAGACTTTGTTGCATCTCAGCTTCAGAGGCTGCATTGAGTACATAGTCATCTGCAAACAGAAAATCATGCATCAGCACTCCCTCCAATTCGGTCTTGGTTTGTAGACTTTTCAAGTTGAAGAATTTACTCTCTGTGGGGTAGCTGACCTTGATGCCGGGCTCATCCTCATTGAAGACATTTGACAACATGGCTGAAAACACCATGCTTCCCAACTATATAACCATGGGCAAGTCACTTAACCTTTACTGCCTCAGTTTCCTCAATTGTAAAATGGGGATAATAATCACACCTATTTCACAGAATTGTGAAGATCAAATGATATTATATTTATAAAGCACTTAGTATAGTCCTGGTGCATAGTAGATCCTACATAAATGCTTATTCCCCTTCTACCAGTCTTGTTAATCTCCATTTTTCAAATGAGGAAACTGAGACTAAAAGAATCTTACGTTGTTCAGGGTCTTACAGTTCGTGAATGTTGGAACTAAAATCCAAACACATATCTGACATTTGCAAATTCCATTTGCATTCAGCCAGATGTGTCTTTGCTACACAACAATGCCTTTCATAGGGAATGGAATAAAGCATTAATATATTACAAATTACATTATAATTGTTACCTCATTTGATCCTCGTAACAACCTTGTAAAGTAGATGCTATTATTATACCCATTTTATTTTTTTTGGTTGCTTTTTTTCCCCGCTTTTTGGAGGGGGGAGGGTAGTGGGGGTTAAGTAACTTGCCCAAGGTCACACAGCTAGTAAGTGTTAAGTGTCTGAAGCCAGATTTGAACTCAGGTCCTCCTGATTCCAGAGCCAGTGCTCTATTCCCTGGGCCACCTAGCCACCCCCCATGTTATTGTTGAGGAAACTTGAGGCATCAGAGGTTAAGTGATTTGACGACTGGGTCATATAGCTAGTAAGTGTCTGAGGTAGATTTTGAACTCAGGTCTTCCTCTCAAAAAAAAAATGGGGGAAAACTCTTGTAACAAATATACACTGCCAAACAAAGCAAATCCACACAATGCCCATGCTGACAAAGCAGCACTTATTTCAACACCTTGATGAGTCCATGACCTCTTTGTCAGGAGGTGGGAAACATGTTTCATCATAAGCCCTCTGGTAATATGATTGGTCGTTGCTTTAATCTGAGTTTTTATATCTTTCAAAGTTGTTTTCCTTCAGATATTTGTTAATGTTGTATATTATTCTTCTGGTTCTGCTTGCTTTGTATTACATCAGATTCAACTTCTGAGGATTTTTGGGAATTGTATCTTTCATCATTTCTTACAGCACAATAGTATTCCATTCCATTTGCATTCATTCACTTCATGAGCACCTCCTTATATACTAGTTGTAATACTCATATTTCTATAGCAACATAAGGTTGACAAAGCACTTTTCTCACAGTTGTTTCATGAAGCTAAGGGGTGTTATGTTATGTCATGTTATGGGGTGGCTAGGTGATACAGTGGATAGAGCACTAGGCCTGGAGTCAGGAAGATCTGAATTCAAATACAGTCTCTTTCTGGTTCTTCCTCCCACCCCTCTTTTAATCACTATTTTGAGATCAAGAAGTTGTTTTATTCCTAACTATTTCCACCACTACCTTCTCATGCTGATCCCTGGCCTCATCACCTTTATAACTGTTGGGTTTGATATATTTCTACATTAAACTTTTATGTGTATGTTTATGTATATGTGTGTGTGTGTGTGTTCAACTCTCCTCTTCAATTTCAGATATGAGTTAGGTTTATCTAATACCTTTTTCTCAAATACCCAAATTATAAGAAATAGTGAATTCTATTCTCCTTTCTTTGCTAGTGTATTCTTTTTTTTTTAATGTACATACATATATATATTGAAGGGAGAAGGCAGGGCAATTGAGGTTAAGTGACTTGCTGAAGGTCACACAGCTAGTAAGTGTCAAGTGTCTGAGTTTGGATTTGAACTCAGGTCCTCCTGACTCCAGGGTCCATACTCTATTCACTACACCACCTAGCTTCCCCTAGGAATTCCTTTGTATTCCTTTTGTCTTCCCTTTTCATTGCCCTCTTCAAACCCTCAGAATAGAAACATTCACCACCACAACTACCACAACTCACCACTGATTTTCTTATTTAACTCCCTTGATACCTTCTGAAGGCATCAAAGCTCTGAAGGGACCCTTATTTCTTCTCCCCTTATTAGAATGCTATGCCTTCATCATTAAATAGCTTCTCTATGCAAAAACATTTCCTTTTTTTTAGATTTCTCTTGACTCTTTGTGGTTGTATTTCAAAGTTCCTATACAGGTTTGGTCTCTTCATCTGTAATGCCTGAAAGTCCTCCATCCTTTTCAAGCTGTATGTTTGGTTTCCTTTGTAGAGTTCTATTTAGCTTTTCAGGGTAAATCATTCTTCATTGTAAGCCTATATCTATTGTCTTTTGGAATATTGTCTTCCAGGATCTTCACCAATTCACAGTAAAATGTTGTCATGTCCTATGTGATCCTGAGTGAAATTCCTTGGTAGTTGAACTCTTTCTTTCTGACGGCTTGCAGTATTTTTTCCCTTGGCCTGGAAGCTCTGTATCTTGCCTATGACAATCCTGGAACTTTTCCTTTTGGGATTTGTTTCAGAAGGCTATTTTTTAACCTATTTTTAAAATACTTTTCATTTTTTTGTTTTTTCATTTTCATATTTTTCACCTATCTTCACTTTTCCCCCTGGTTCTAAAATCTATGAGCAGTTTTCATTGATCATTTCTTGAATTACAGTGCCTAGGCTTTGCATAATTATGGTTTTGAGGTATTCCTGTGATTCTTAGATTATCTCTACTTGAGGTGTTTTCCAAGTAGAAATAGATACACAGATACATAGACAGATAGACACACACACACATACCTACACACACGCCTATTACCTTCCTGGTATTATCCTCCCCCTTAACACCTCCCTACCACATGCTGACTTAATGAATTTGTTGTATTTATGATATATGTGTATATACACATGCACACATACATATATACACAATATACTTATATGTATGTATGGGTATGTGTCTGTGTGTATACATCTTGACTTGTATATGTATATATCTATCTATCTATCTCTTTATATATATATATATATATATATATATATATATATATAAGATACTTTACATTTTCTTCTGTTTTTTTTCAATCTTCTAATTTTATTCTAACATTTCTTGCTGTCTCATGAAGTCATTGATTTCTTTGTGGTCCATTCTAATTTTCAGGCATTCCATTACTTGCTTAAAGTTTTATCACTTTCTATTGTAAGCTATTTATTCTCCCTCCCATTTTTTATCCAAAACCTTTGGTATATTTTTTAATGTTCACTAAATACTCACTTAGTCTTTGTCAAAAATCCATTTTTCCCCTTGAATCATTACTTATAGTTGTAACAGCATTATTCTCTTGGATTTGGGGGTTTCTCTGGATCTATGAAAATTGTTTTTAGTGGCCTACATTTTACTCTGCTTGCTCATCTCTCTAGTCTTAGCTTTTACATTGGGACTTCATACCAAGGTCATGCTCTGACCCCCTGCTTCACTTTAGGATCCTTCTTGGTCTTGACCTTGGTCAACTGGGTTCCTGTGCTGGCCTCCTTTTTGAGGTGTCAGGCATTCTTGGAACTTTAAGGTTCAGAGTGCTTAATTTTCAGAACTCTATGGTACCTCAAGGTAAAACTGCTTGGGGAGAACCAATATGAGCACTGATGCTCTTGGCTTTCTTGGGTGAGTGTTCTTCTCCTGTTGCTTCTGTATAGAGAGTCTTGAAGGCTACATGTTCCATGTCTCTGGTTATTCTGGGAAACTGCCAGAATGGTTACCTGTGATCATGTTTGCTTTGCTCTTTCTTGTAACCTATTACCTTCTGGCTGACTTCTTGTGTGATTCTAAAGTGGATGAAGTCACACACTTTTGGCTTATCACTGGATTTTTTGATCATTATACAGTCCAGTGGTATTTTTAGTTTTTTTCTGGAGTAGATATGAGAGAACTGGACTTCTTACCTCCATCCCAGCCATCATGTTGACTAGAAATCCAGTTTAGAATCTTATATGTGTCCATAGTTCTTTGTGTGTTGTCTCCCCTCTTACACTGTGAGCTCCTTGAGAGTGAGGGCTATTTGTTTTAGGTTTTTTTGGGGGGGTGGTAGTTGCCTTTTTTTGTATCCCCGAGGCTTAGCACAATGTCTAGCACATAGTAGGCACTTAATAAATTCTTGTATACTGGACTTAAAGGCAAAGGCAATTAGCATAGAGTCATGTCCATAGCAAAGTCCAAGTTGAAAGAATAAGGAGTTTCACTCTTGTTTTATTCACATTTATAAAAAGATCAAAATCAGAATTAGCTTCCAAATCATAGCAGGCTCTTTGCTCTGGATGAAGTGTCAATCTTGTCTCCTTTTTCATAAGAGCATTACATCTTATGAAGAGTACCACCTGTAAGAGAGGGAAAGAAGCAACAGCCTGGTTCTCATAGTGGTTTCAGATTTTGCAGCTGTTCCTGTTTCAAGAGCATCTAAAATGTCTGGAGGTCTGACACCATGTTTGCAAATGAGCGGATTTCTGTGGTTTGACTACGCACACACAGAAATCTCTTCTTCCTCTTTGATAAGGCGTCTGAAGTAAGAGTGACATTTTGATTCAATTTTTCAAAAGTGTAGAAATAATTACCAGATTTTCTTCACATCATTCTAAATCTACAACCAATACTAGGGAACCCTAAAATGCTGGAGAAAAAAATAATTGGGAATGTGTATGATGGATTCACTTTCTTCATTCCTCAGAATCACAGCTTCAGAATCATAAGTTATCTCAGAAGCTACTTAGTCGATTGATAAACAAACATTTATTAAGTGACCACTGTATTAGGAAGTGGGGGTACCTGACACAAATTAAAAATTCCCTGCACTCAAGAAGTTTGCATTCTCCAGGGAGAGATTCATTATACAAATAAAAGTATATTGTATAAATATGTATAAATATACACACCTATGCATATATATATATATATATATATATATAAAATCTTCAAAACCAATAGCATTTCTATTAATTATAACAAACACAAGAAGCAATAATAGAAAAGGAAATCTCATTTCAAATAGCTACAAATGCATTAAATATCTAGAGATCACCCTCTAAAAGCAAACTAAAGATTGGTATAGATTCAATTACAAAATGTTCCTTATAAATAAAGAACCTGAATAGGGGGAAGAATATTCAGTGTTCATGACTAGGCTGTGCCAATATAATAAAAATTACAATGTTACCAAAAATAATTTACACTTTTAACGTTATGCCAATCAAATTACCAAGGAGATATTTACAGAACTTGATAAAATAATGACAAAATTAATTTAGAAAAACAAAAGATCTAGAATATCAAGGGGAATGATGAAAAGAAGTAAGGTTGAAGGAAGAATAGCACTTCCAGACCTCAAACAATATTATAAAGCAGCAGTTATCAAAACCATCTGGTATTGGTTAAAGAATTGAAAGATCAGTGGAATAGACTAGACAGAGAAGATTCAGAAATAGTGGAATTCAATAGCCCAGTGTTTGAAAAAATAAAAAATATAGATTACCTAGGGAAAAACTCTTTCTTTGATAAGAACTACTGGGAAAACAGGAAAACAGTCTGGCAGAAATCAGACTTAAACTAACATTACACTTTATAATACATTCTAAATGAATACATGACTTCGATATTAAGGATTATACTACAAAAATACTAGAAGAGAAACATCACAGTCATGGGTAAGAGATTTGTTTCTAATCAATCAAGATATAGAGGCAATTGCAAAAGATAAAACAGATAACTTTGATTACTTGAAGCTGAAAAGCTTCTGCACAAACACTAATTTGTCTTGAATAAGAAGAGAAGTGGTCCATTGGGGGGAAAAATGTTTGTATAAAATTTCTCTGCCAATAATTTGGTGTCTAAGATATAAAACAAAAACATCCATATACACACGTATGTACACACATGTATACATGTACACAGTACATGTAATCATATGTGCCTATATGTGCATACATGTGTGTGTGTGCATTTGTGTGTGTGTCTGTGTGTCTGTGTGTGTGTGTCTTGAGCCTAATTCATACTCCTCTCTCCTCAGACTATAGTTAAGGGAGATTTTTGTCCTTGAGGTGTTGGGAAATGTTTACATGTTTATTGTTGCTATATCAGTAAAGAAAATATACCTTTGTAAGTGTTAATAAATGTTAAGTGGTTAAATGGAACTGCAGAACTAGGCATTAAATATCTAAAAATGAAGAGGGGGGCATAGAAGACTTGGGGCTTGAGCAGATGGCAAAGGAAAGAGAGACTGCAAACCTCTCAGGATACACAAGGACCCTGAGGGATCAGATGTAACAGGCTTGACCTTGACAAAGTGGGTCCACAGTTAACACTACCTTGTTGTATACAAAAGGATCCATAAATCAATCAATCGATTGACATAAAATAATTACTAGGTAGTTTTTGTGGGGGAGATGCTAGAAGTTTAGGGGATCAAGAATGGCTTCATGTAAAAGATGGTTCTTGAGGTGTGCTTGAAGGAAACTTGAATCCCCTCTACAGCATACCCAACCAAGGCTCATTTACTTTCTGCTTGAAGACTTCTACTTGAAGGACACCTTGCTTCCTCCAGCAGTTCTCAACCTGTGGGTCACGACCCCTTTGGGGGTCACCTAAGACCATTGGAAAACACATATTTCTGACGCTCTTAGGAACTGAGACCCCACTCCCCTATCCATCTCCAGGCGGGTCACCCACATGCAGATACGTCCACATATGAGTATTAAAGGGTTGCCGCATTAGGAAGGTTGAGAACCACTGCTCCAGGGGAAGCCCATTCCACTGCTAGATAACTCTGAGGGTTAGCAAGATTTGCCAGTCATCTAACCCACAAACCAACTAATTCCTAATGCTTTGCAATGGTTACCTAGTGCTCCTACTTCCACCCTCTGGAGCTGAGCAGAACAATTCTGATTCCTTGATGACTCTTCACATACTTGAACACAGCTGTAGTATTCCCTCACCCCTAAGTCTTTTTTTTCTCCAAACAATACACGCCCAGTTTCTCTACCAAATCCTCATATGGGAAAATCTCTCATGCCTTCATAGAAAGATAACATGATGCAACTGACCTTAGAATGGGATATCCTGGACTCAAGTCCTGCGTTCTTCACTTACTACCTCTGCAACCTCAAGCAAGTCACTCAATGTCTCTGGGCCTCAGTTTCCTCATCTGTAAAATAAATTAGCTGCATTAGATTGCTACTGATGTCCCTGCTGTCTCTAAATCCTATCTTCTTGATCAATGTAATGTTGCCCCACTTTAGTTTGTCAACATCCTTCCTAACACATGGGGTTCAGGTCTGACAGTCTGACCAAGGCAGGACTATGTTTTTCTCATGCTGGACACTATATCTGTGTTAATAAAATCTAAAATTGTGATACAATTTTGGTTTCCACGTCATCCTGATGACTCAGATTGAGTTTATAAGCAAACTAAACCTTCCTTGTCTCTCATAGGAACTGTTCTCTAGCCTTCCTTCATCCCAAATTTATTTTTCCCCCATGCCTGACTCTTCACAACCCCATGAACCAAAGCATGTCAGGCCCTTCAGTCCTTCACTATCTCTCAAAATCTATCCAATTTCATGTCCATTGTTTCTATGACATTATCCATCCATCCTGTCCTTTGCTGTCCCCTTCCCTTTTTGCCTTAAATCTTTCTCAACATCAGGGATTTTTCCAATGAGTCCCATCTTCTCATTATTTGGTCAAAGTGTTTCAACTTCAGCTTCAGCATTTGACATTCCAGTGAATAAATAATCTGGATTAATTTCTTCAAGTTTTGGCTTTACTGAACAACAGACTCTCAGAAATCTCCCACACCACAATTTCAAAGTGTTAATTTTGTGGCACTCAGCTTTCCTTATAGTCCAACTTTCATAGCCATATATTGCTACTGGAAAAACCATAGTTTTGATGTTGGCAAGGTGATTTCTCTGCCAGTGTTGTCATGGCTTTCCTTCCAAGGAGCAAGTGTCTTTTAATTTCTTACCTGAAATCTCTGTCTGCAGTGATCTTTGAGCACAAGAATGTAAAATCTGACACTGCTTCCATTTCTTCTCCCTCTACTTGCCAGTAGGTAATGGAACCAGTTGTCAACCATACACTGTCTCTCCATTCCTCTAGTATAAAACACAATTTCTCTATTTGGTCTTTAGACCCCTGCACTATCTGGCATCAATCTACCCTGCCAGACTTATTTCATGTTACTGCCCCTCACAAAATCTTTATAAATCATAGTATATTGCGCCCTTTTCCTGAACTTTCTGTGATCTTGTCAAACTGTTATTTCCTTTTCTCTTTCACATATAGTACCCCATCTCTCACCTCCCACCACCATGCCTTTGTACTGACTGCCTCCCAATCTGAGAGCATACTCCCTCTTCACCCTCCTCACCTCGGAGCATCCTTTAGTATTTTCTCTGAATTCCCTCCATATATATATATGTATATATATATATGTATATATATATATACATAAATATATATATATACATATATATATATGTATATATGCCTTTTTCTTTCTTTCTGTCCCTTGTGCCTGGCTCTTAGTAGGGGCTTAATAAGTTCTGATTGACTGATACACAACATTCTGTGTCCCACGTCTGCCTTCATACAGGTTCTTCATCATGTCTCAAATTTGCTACCTCCCTTCCTATCTCCCTTCTAGAATATAAGCTTAGCTTTCTTCAAGGCCCAACTCAAGTTCTACCTACAGAGTGAAATCTTTCCTATTCCTTCTACTTATTAATACTCTTTCTCCAGTGAAATTAGTATCTCCCTCTGGAAAATCTCTTTGCCTCTGTGGTCTCTTGCTCCTATAGGTGGGTTCTTCCCAGAAACTTCATTTTGAGGAAATGCCAGTCATGTTCACTCTTTCACTCTTTCCTGGCTCTACTCCAGACTTTCAGATTTTTCTACCAAACTGCTGTATGGGAACCTTTTATCTCCCCCCCCCACACACATGCACACCATTTATTTCCCCCCTCTGTGTTATCTTTCCCCATTAGAATATAAGCTCCATGAGGGCAGGAATTGTCTTTCTTTTTCCTTGTTTTTTTATTTCCATCAGTTAAGACAGTGCTTGTCTATGGTAAGTGCTTAATAAATGTTCTCTCTCTCTCTCTTTCTCTCTCTCTCTCCCTCCCACTCTCTCTCTTTCTCTCTTTCTCTCTCTTTCTCTCTCTCTCCCCCCCTCCATATGTATATATATATATATACACATATATGTATATACATATGTATATATATAAAATCTCCCCATCCATCTATCTATCTCCCCATCCATCTATCTATCTATCTATCTATCTACTTATTTAACTACCAGGTGGTGATGCCAACCCCTATCTTGAATCCATCTGTCAGAAAAGATCCAGAGATGGGTGGCCTTACGCTGGTTCATGTGTATTCATCACTCTGGTCAGAAGTGATGAATAAGTTCCTGGCTGTCTAACATCTCTCTGATATACTTCAGCTTGCCATCTCTTCCAAGGCCAGTATCTACTCATTATCCAGAGGAGTGCTGATTGTTATGAAATTATCCAATCAGAAATCAACATGATCCCCCATCTCTGGTAAATCCCACCTCTTCCGTTAGCTTGTTGTTTCTTAAGTCCTAGTCACTGGACCTGCCAAAATGGAATCGGCTTTCCATAGAAGAAAACAAACATATTTAATTTCATACAGTGCATTTACCCTTAGGAGCAGCTAGGTGGCGCAGTGAATGGGTGGCCAGGCCGGGAATCAGGAAGACTCATCTTCCTGAGTTCAAATATGGCTTCAGACGCTTACTAGCTGTGTGACCCTGGGCAGGTTACTAAACCCTTTTTGCTTCAGTTTCCTCATTTATAAAATTTGCTGGAGAAGGAAATGGCAAACCACTCGAGTATCTTTTCCAAAACAAACAAAAAACCCAAAATGGTGTCAGCAAGTGTTGGACAGGACTGAAATAACGGAACAACAATTAGCAGTTGGAGATTGAGAAAGGCTTTGTATACAAGGTGGTACTTTAGCTACATCTGGAAGAAAGACACATGCAATGAGATAGAGATAAGGAAGCATATTTCAGGCATGAAGAACAACCTGAGTAAAGGAAAGAAGATGGAAAAGAGTGTGTTGTGTGTGAGGGGCAAAGTGAAACCTGGTTTGACCAGAACCACATAGGTCTGCATTGTCATGGAGTAGAACAATCTCATGGCTTTAAAAAAAATTTTTTTAACCTTTCTTTGTATTCTCAGAGCTTAGCACAGTTCCTGGTGCATAATAAGCTCTTAATAAATGGTTATTGACTGACTGCTAACTCGTTAAATCTGGATTAGTAACAACTGAAGAGGGACAAGGAGGGAATCATCATTTAATAAGTGTCTACTACATGCCAGACCCTGTGCTAAGCACTCTATAAAAATGGTCTCATCTGCAAGAGATCCCCCTTCAAGGGGTTTTCAAAGAGAGAGCCTGGGTAAGGATCTGTATTTCCAGGGTAGTACCTAGGCCTACATGGGAGGGAACTAGGGGAATAAATGGATCCTTTCACTAGTTGTTCAGCAAGCATTCACTAACCATCATCTATGTGCCAGGCACCATGCTAAGCTCTGGGGATACAAAAATTTTTTTTGTTCTTGTTGGTCAGTCATTTCAGTCATTTCCTACTCTCTGTGACCCCATTTTGGGGGTTTTCTTGTCAAAGATACTAGAGTGGTTTGCCATTTCCTTCCCCAGCTCATTTTACAGATGAGGAACTGAGGTAAACAGGGGTAAGTAACTTGCCCAGGGTCACGCAGCTAGAAGTGTCTGAGGTCAAATTTGGTCCCATGAAGATGAGTTTTCCTGATTCCCAGCCCAGTGCTCTATCGTGACCCTTAGCTGCCCAAGGGATACAAAGAAAGTGCCCTCCCCCAAAAAATAAGCAACCCCAAAACAAGCAGAATCCTTACAATCAAGAATCTCCCATGACCACTGAATTAGTTTAGCAAAAATATTGTTGTTGTCTAGTTATTTCATACTTTTTGTGACCCCATTTGAGATTTTCTTGTCATAGATACTGAAATGGTTTGTCATGTCCCTCTCCAGCTCATTTTACAGATGAGGAAACCAAGGCAAACAGGGTTAAATGACTTGCCCATGGACACACGTGGCCCATGTCTGAAGCCAGATTTGAACTCAGATAGAGGGGTCTTCTTGATTCCAGACCAGGTATTTTATCCACTGTGCCTCCTAGTTGCCCCTCAGCTAAGATAGCTGCTACCTACTAAAGACAAGTGAGAATCTTGATCAGGAGTGCCTCTAAAGACAGCAGCAAAGGCTTTAACAAACACAAAACATGTGACAGTATTCTCCTTTTTTCTGTTGTACACAGAATACCCATTCAATGAAGTCATGAGCTATTGCAGGTTTTCGTGAATCATTTCCCCCCAAAAAGGAAGTGCTCACCAAGAGATATTTATGTACCATATGCCTTCAGGTGGAAAGAGATAGTAATCTTTAAGAGCAAAGGATAACAGAAAGTTTGGGATTTATCAGACAAACAGTCGCAAAATCTCAGAATTGGAAGGGACATCAATGGCCTTCTGGTTCAACCCATAACTCAACAAAGATTTCCTTCCCAACATGCCCCACAAATATGGTCATCCAGTCTTTGTTTGAAGACTTCCAATAAGGAGGAATTGACTACTTCTGAAGGCAGCCATTCCACTTTGGGATAGCTTCATTAAAAAGTCAGCAAGCCTATTTTTCACTTCCTTCCTTCCTTCCTTCCTTCCTTCCTTCCTTCCTTCCTTCCTTCTTTCCTTTCTTCCTTCCTTCCTTTCTTTCTTCCTTCCCTCCTTCCTTTCTTTCTTCCTTTCTTCCTTCCTCCCTTCCTTCCTTCTTTTACTTTCTTTCTCTTTCTTTCTTTTTTCTTTCTTTCTTCTCTTCTTGTACAAAATGACTAATATAGAATATTAGTGTTATATGGAATAATTATATATGATTGCACATGTATAATCTATCTCATGGAGGGGGGAGGGAAGGGAGAAAAAGAGAAAATAATAGAATTTGGAATTCAAAACTTTAAAAAGATGTTAAAATTTGTTTTAACGTGATTGAGGGGAAAATAAAATTAAATATGTATGTATATATGTATGTATTTAAAAGAAAGCTCAAAGGAGATGAAATGTGGAAGGGGACAAGAATCTCATTCAGGCCCATGATAGAGAAAAGTCCAGAAAGTCAGGAATAAAGCCTGAAGAGGAATAAAAAAAAAAAAGTCAATAGGGGTGGCTAGATGGCACAGTGAATAGAGTATCAGCCCTGGAGTCAGGAACTGAGTTCAAATCTGACCTCAGATGCTTGACACACTTACTAGCCCTGTGACTTTGGGCAAGTCACTTAACCCCAACTGCCCTTCAAAAAATAAATAAATAAAAAATAAAAAATAAATCAGCAAACATTTATTAAACACAGTATATTCCAGGCTCTATGCTCAACCCTGGAGATACAAAGAAAGGCAAAAAAAAAGGATCCCTGCCCTCCAGGAGCTCCCATTCTAATTGGAGAGACAACACAGAAATAACTCATATATGTACCAGATATGTTCATGGAGTGTAAATGGCTGTTAGCCTCAGAGGGAAGGTGCTAGCACTGAGGGCATCTGGGAAAGAATTCTTGCACAAGGTAAGATTTGAGCAGAGTCTTGAAGGAAGCCAGGAAAGCCAGGAGGCAATGCTAAGGAACCAAAGCTTTCTGGGCATGTTGATAGCCAGCGAAAATGCACAGTTAGGAGATGAGGTGGTCCCCTCGTCAGCTCCCACCAATTGCTCCAGATTGTACCCTCTGAGACTAAACTTGACAAATCTATTTCCTCTTTTATGAGATACCCTTTCAAAAACTGAAACCCCAGGTATCATGCCTCACCTTGGGCTTAGAAGGTCAGAATTCCTGAGCTGAAAGGGAGCTGGGAGATTGGTCTACTCCAGCCTATATGAGATGCCCTTCTAAAAATTCCCTGGCAAGTGGTCATCCAACCTTTACTTGAAAATTTCTTTTGCCTCTAAGATAAAATCAAAATTCCTCTGCTTGATATCAGGAGGCAAATGAGCAGATTTCAGTAACTTGACTACTCATAACTGGAAATGGCTTCTTCCTCTTTTGTAAGGCATTTGAGAAGTTCCTTCCAAACAAGATTATTTCCCTTTAGGATAGTTTTAATTGTTAGGGAATCTTTCCTATTATCAAACCTAAATCTGCCTCTTCTCAATTTCTACTCATTGCTCTACCCCAGTGGTTCTCAACTTTCCTAATGCCACAACCCTTTAACACAGTTCCTCCTGTTGTGGTGACCCCCAACCATAAAATTATTTTTGTTGCTACTTCATAACTGTAATTTTGCTACTGTTATGAATCATAATGTAAATGTCTGATGTGCAGGATGTATTTTCATTGTTACAAATTGAACATAACCCACAGGTTGAGAACTGCTGCTCTATCCTGCCAAGCAGAACATAAAAATCCTTTAATAAACCAAACAAATCAATCAGCCAACCAACCTGGTTCCCATGATTGAACATAGTATTACAGATATCATCTGACTGGTAAGGAATACAATGGGCCATTCTGTGATCTTTGACTTCAGTCTTAAGATTGCATTAGCTTGTCTATAGCAGCCAACCCCATGGCTGGCTCATCTTGGGCTCATGATCAGCTGAACACTGCCCCCCCCCCCATCTTTTTTATAGAAACTACTGTCAAGCCAAATAATTTAGAATATTGAATCAGCTAGCTATCTGAACCACCAAGTCCTGACCTAATACTCTTTTTATAATTTCTTTTAAGGCATTATAGATAAAATTAATTTTGTATTTTTTATGCCATGGTTGCCTCATGCACTATGGCTCATTGAACATTTCTCACTTTCATCATATTTGAAGTGAAAGTGGTTCTGTGTGATAAGAAGACCTGGGTTCCAAACCTGGTTCTTCCACTTCTTATCTGTGTCACCTTGGTTGGGTCCCTTAATTTCCCCAGTCTTCAAACTCTATAAAATGAGGGTATTGGACTCTATGGGACCTTTAGGCTCTAAATCTAAGATCCTCTTAAGTCCAATCTTTTTCCCATATGATCGTCCTAGAAATATCTGAGAACACCTAGAAATACCTGAAGGGAGAGACACAAAGAAAAATTAAAACCAGTCCCTGCACTCAAGCAACTCCTAGTCTAATGGGGTCATTACATTGTTCTCTGGGTTCTGTATCCTTTTCTCTGTATCTGTTCACATCTTCCAATTTTTCTGAATTCTTCCCATTCATCATTTCTTATAACACAATAATATTAGCTGTTATGTAACTGGCACATAGTAGATGTATTATATATTATATATACTTGGGCTCATGATCAGCTGAAACCCCCCCCATCTTTTTTTTTTTTGCAGAAACTACTGTCAAGCCAAATAATTCAGAAAGTTAAATCAGCTAGCTATCTGAACCACTAATTCCTGACCTAATACTCTTTTTTTTTTTTTTTATAATTTCTGTCTCTTCTGCTACATCCTCTTCCCCCCTCCATAGGTTCTCTTGTTTAGGTTAAATATCTTCAACTCTTTCAACCATCCCTAATATATCATGATCTTAGTACAGTTCTTGTCATGTAGAAAGAATCTAACAAATGTTTGTCATTTCTTTTCACATCTATTCACTCATCTTAAGACTCTTTACCATCTTGGAGTTCCTCTTCTGTATGCTGTCCACATAGAAATACAGATACACAGATACTGCGTGTCAATTCATCATCATCTTCATCCTCAAAAGTAGCATTTAAATTGCATTTTACGTTTTGCAAAATACCATCACATTTTATTCTCACAACAACCCTAGGAGATAGGTGCTATTATTATCCTTCTTTTAGAGATGGAGGTTAAGTGACTTGCCCAAGGTCATTCAGCTAGTAAGTTTCTGAAGCAGGATTTGAACATGTCTTCCTGATTCCATGTTCAGTGCTCCATCCATTGTTCCAGAATGCATTTTCCCACAAGAAATGATGAAGGTCCCAGGCCATCCTGGGACAAAAGCTCAAGTCCGCTCAAGAAATATCTCTAAAGCATCTACTATGTGCCAGGTACATAACAGTTAATATTATTGTGTCATAAGAAATGATGACTGAGAATAATTCAGAAAAATTGGAAGATGTGAACAGATGCAGAAAAAAGTATTCAGAACCCAGAGAACAATATGATGACCCCATTAGACTGGGAGATCCCTGAGAGCTGGGACTGGTTTTGATTTTTCTTTGTGTTTCTGGCTGGCACTTAGAGCAATTCCTGGAGTTTAATCATATATGTTGACTTGACTAGACCCCAACAATTAAAAGATAGTGGAAGACAACAAAACTCTGATCAAAGCAGTGACCAGGCTTGACTTTTAAGGACCTAAAGTGAAACAAAGCTTCCTCCTTTGATATAGGGGTGGTGGCCTATAGGTGTGAAATGTCTATGTTTATTTACTTAACTGCCCCTTTGCTATGGAAGCTGTTGTAATGGGGAGGTGTGACATTGGAAAGCGAGAATGATATAATATAAAACATATCAATAAAATATCTTTTTAAAATTACTGTGTCTGGGGATAGCTAGATGGCAACATGGATGGAGGACTGGCTCTGGAATCAGGAGGACCTGAGTTCAAATCAGAAGTTAGACACTTACTAGCTGTGTGACCCTTGGCAAGTCACTTACCCCGATTGTCCAAATCTCGATCGCCCCAACCCCTCAAAGTTACTGAGAAATTCATTGCCTTATGACCAATGTCAGGGTTATACTTGCTAACATTTACATTCACTTCTAGGTCTAAATTTATGATTCTATGGTCTTCTGAAAATGGAGCTGGACAGTTCCTCAGACAACAGAGACAATGTTTCTCTATCCATACTTGAAGCTTTTCCACCTTGGCAGGATCTGCCCATACTTGAATTCTGCTGGCATGACCCTTCCAAGGTGATCTCCACACCACAAGGAGGCATAAGAAGAGGACTTTGGTGTCTATTTTCTCACATAACAGCTGTAAAATGTGTATAAAGAAAAATTGTTTTTTGGTACTTCCCCCCCTGTTAGCAGTACATGTTCACTTAGGATCTTTACCTTGTTTGAGGTTGTGAAGAAAAATGGGACTTTTTTTCTATCCTGTGTAAAAAGGATGCCATTTTCCAGAGAGAGCAATGCAGCATATTGACTTTAGCAATGTCTAGGTGATAAAATCTCATCCCTTGGCATCTTTCATCACATGTGGGTTTTACTTTTATAACATTAATAAGTGAAACACTGTACTCCTTTATTGCTATCATGGTTTTCAATCTCTGAATCATCAATCCTTCTCATAGCACTGACTGTAAACTACAAATGCATTTGTGTGTGTGTGTGTGTGTGTGTGTGTGTGTGTGTGTGTGTGTGTGTGTGTGTGAGTGAGTGTGATAAGGAAAACTCCGAAGGGGGAAAAAAGAAATATACAGAATTGTACTTTATAGGTGAGGGTTCCAACAGACTGTTTCTTATCATAACATGGATTCTGCATGACTAGAAACTGGCCCATATAGCAATGTAGCAATACTGGGATATTGAATCTTTTCTTCCTCCCTGTCTTATGTGAGTAACTGGACAAAATAGCGCATCCACTCCACTCCACCCCCAACTCCCAGGGATATGCAACATTTTGGATGGGTTGGATAATGACGAAAGACTGAAGAAGGTAGGGGTAACGGTGAGCATAAGCACAGAAAGAAGTAGCAATGAGAGAAAAGGAATCTGGAGGCAGGGAGTGGGGAGGTTTGCCCTCATCTTGTATCGGGAGATGACTTGGAAAGAATGATGAATTCCGGATGCTTCATTGAAGAGAGAGTAGACTTGATCTGCTTGTCCCTCAGAGACAGCACTAGGAGCAAAAAGTGGAATAACTAAGAGGCAAATTTAAGTTAAGCCTGCTGGAGTTAGCCAAAAGTGGATGGTCTACCTGGAATGGAAATAGGTTCCTACTCATGGGAGGCCAGATAACCACTTGCAAGATATGTTGTAATGGGGATTCATATTCATTCATTGCTCCATTCAGTCAAAAAACATTTATTAAGCACCTGCTTTCATATTCATTTATTGCTCTGTTCAGTCAAAAAACATTTATTAAGGACCTACTTTGTATTAGACACTAAAAATACAAAGACAAAAATAGAAATACTTTCTACCTTCAAGGAACTTATATTCTACTGTAGACATAGATTGTTAAATGATAGAATCATAAATCTAAGACCAGAAAAGGATCTCAGAACATATTAGTCCAACCCTTTCATTTGATAGATGAGGAAACTGAGTCCTAGAGAGATTCTGTGATTTGCGCAAGGTCATAGAGGTAGTAAGGATCAGAAGCAGATTTTGAGACCAAGGCCTCACCTCCAGATACAGGGCTCCAGTGTGTCATGCCCTCTCTTAAGGTAGAGGCAGAATGTCTTCTTGTCATGTGTGTTATATTGAGGTAGCTCAAGTTCAAGGTTGGGAAAAAATGGCTTTTCTTCCCTTTCCCTACTCTCACCATGCTGAGATTCTGTAGCACAATGGAAACCTGCTTTAATCTGTTTTGAGAGCCAGGGGCCATGTTGGTCCTAAGGCCATTCTTGGATACTAGATTTACTTTGAATTAGAAGGGACCTCAAAGACCATTTAATCTAACTCTACACAGACACACACACACAAACACATACACGCATGCTTGCACACACACACAATGAAGCACACTTGCTTCATTTTTATAGGTGGGGAAATTGAGATTGTGATGTTCTGGACCAGTATTCTGAGGCTCCTTGAGTTAACCACATCCCCCTGCCCCACTAACCTTCCTTACTCTTCTCCCACACCACTACCATCAGGCAGAGATGATGCGAGCCAGGAACTTATAGATAGTTCCAAAGCAATTTGAGTTAATTCTGCCATGAGAGTCTCTAAATATATTTTTACTAAAGTAATTTTTTTTTCTGTATATTTGGGCTATGAGTAACTCAACCCTCCCAGGAATGTGACTTGTGTATAGTTGTACAGCTAGTAAATAACAGAAGTGGAACTTGGGTCATTTGAATATGTATACAGAATTCTTTTTCCTTCTCAATGATGGCTTGTCACACAAGCCCTCCTCTGGACTACAAATCACTTTTAGATTTTGAGTATATTTTTAAGATTAACATAATAATTTAATTATTTCTATTTTGTTTTCCTTTCATAATAAAATTTGCTTCTCTTTTTTTTTTCATTTGTAGCTTTCTTAGTCAATATGAGGGGACAGTTAGGTGGCACAGTGGATACAGCACAAGGTTTGGAATCAGGAAGACTCATCTTCCTGAGTTCAAATCTGACCTCAGAGACTTACTAGCTGGGTGACCCTGGGCAAATTACTTAATCCTGTTTGCCTCAGTTTCCTCATCTGTAAAATGAACTGGAGAAGGAAATGACAAACCACTCCAGTATCTTTGCCAAGAAAACCCCATGGGGATCACAGAGAGTTGAACATGACTGAGAGAGGACTAAACAACAGGTCAATATGTGACCCCTAGGGGATCATTTATATTTGAGTCTGAAACCGCTGGTCTGGATAATACACTAAACAACAATCCACTAAAACAATCCACTAAACAATCCAATAAACAAGCCCTGATGTGTTGTGTTTGCAGATTTCTGGGGTATAAATGCTGACACCCAATAGGAGCAGGCTCAAGCCTGCTTCTGGTTTTGTTTCTTCTTTAATTTTCTTCTTCCTCATAACATAGCTAAATAAATCTCCTTTTTGTTGTCCTTACTTTCCCTTGCCAGTCTCAGCTTATTCTAGGCCTTAGCACTCTTCATATAATTTGGAACAGGCCATGCCATGATCTTAGCAATCATCTTCTGTTGTCTGACATGGTAAATTCCTTTATTACATGTGCGCCAGGAACATAGTAAGCTTTTAATATATGCTTGTTAATTTATTACATAAATGATACTACTTCTCTGTCATTGGACAAGTCATTTTTAGACTGCATTGGAAAGAACATTGGCTTTAGTGCCAGAGGATCTGGATTCAAATCCTCATTTTACCACTTAGAACTTGAATTATCTTAGGCAAGTTGGCTTCTCTGGTTCTTGGTTTTCTCATACATAAAAATGAGATGGCTAGATGAGATGGTGCCTAGAAGATGCCTTCCAGCTCTGAATCTCTGATCTCCATGATCCATATCAAGTGTGTTGGTAAATGTTTAATGCCCAGCTCTATGGGGGAAAAAAGTCCTCTCAATACACTTTTGAGTTTAATCTTCTTTATTCATATTTTCTTCATCATTTTCTTGAGTCTAATCAACATAAGCAATAAATCAGACTCTAATCTGTAGCCTTTTTCAAAATCTAAGTTCTTAGGAGACAGCTCCAGTACATCCCTGGTCCCTAAAAACCTAATCTTTCTGAGAATTAGTACTGTTGTCCGTCAGATGGGAACATGCTCTCCTTTTCATACTCTATATCCAGCCAAACTAGCTTCCTTGTTGTCCAGGGACTTGTCACCCAACTTCAGTGACCATGTAGAGATTATTTCCCAGTGTCCAGAATTCATATACTTTCTCCTTATCTTTACTTCTAAATTCTTAGTTTTCTTCAAGACTTAGTTCAGGTGGCAACTGTTCCATAAAATTTTTCATGATCTCCCCAATTATTTCCCCTGTTCTATAACACTCATAGGAATATTGTAAGAATAAAATGAGTTAATCAATATAAAATGCTGCATGACCCTAAAAATGTCATTTAATTAAATAATTAATTATTAATAATAATATTATTTATTAATAATTAATATAATAAATAATATAATAATAATTAATTATAATTAATAATTTAATAACAACAACAATAAAGATGACGACCACTATAAAACCCTCCAGGTTTGAGGCATTTTGTGAGTCAGCATCCTCTCAAAACTCTAGTTCACAAGCCCCCATCAATGTGTTTCTTTTATTAAATTAACTAGGGGATACATTAGTTTAAATGGGAAAAAAAAATCAATCAAATAGCATAGCAAAATAAGTGCCAAGAAATCTTCATGGAGAGGCATTGTATAGGGAACACCCACAAAGTGATACCTACATAGGAAACATACCTAACCAGACTACACAGCAAGGGCCAGCTAAGTGGCATGATGTATAGAGTGCTGGGCCAGAGTCAGGAAAACCTGAGTTCAAATGCAACCTCAGACATTTTCTATTTGTGTGACCCTGGGCAAATTACTTAACCCCGTTTCCCTCAGTTTCCTTATCTGTAAAATGATTTGGAGAAGGAAAAGGCAAAATCACTCCATTATCTTTTCCAAGAGTGAGATAAGACTGAAAAACAACAACCATGAACACCAAGGCAGGGGCAACATGTGGCTCTGTTGCTTCTGATCTACTGAAGACCTCTGGTAATGTGGCCATGTGGCTATCTGCTAGAAATCTCTACTCTGCTGAGGTGCTTTTTGCCATGCTATAATCTGCTGGGCTTCAGCTGGTATATGTCATCTTGTTGAGCTGACATTGCAGATGCTAGTATCTTAGTTCTAAAAAGCTTATAGCCAGAGGGAATTTTAACTCTATTTAGTTGCAGACCTCAGTCTGGTGAGCTTGAATTTTTGTCTTTTGAACTTCCTCCTCTCTGCTGCCCTTCTGAACTCTTTAAAGCTAAGTCTCATTTGAATGATTAGTTCTAATTACTATCAGTTCCTAGTTCTAGCAAATTATTCTCAGGGGTTCTACTTCACAAAGGAGATGGGTGAAAGTATGACAAAGAGACTGTCTCAAACCACCCTTCCTTCCTTCCTCCCTTCCCTTATCAAGCCTCTCAAGTTCAGTGCAAATTTCAAGGGTTTAACTGGTAGAAGAGGCCTAAAGAAGGCTCTAGTCCTTAGCCCTACTTCCCCCAGAAACAAAACTGTTCTATTTTTACATGGATTTAGACGGTTCCAGAAGTTGTAAAAGTTGGAGTTATAGCTAAGGGCTCAGATGTGATAGAAAGGTTATTGCTAACAAGCATCTTTTAACTCCTTTACATAAGGAAGAAGCCATATCTTATCCTTTTCTTTCTTTTTCTTTTTTGGTAAACACCTTACATTAGCAGCTGGCTCTGCTGGTTTTATAAACCATAAAAGAAAATTCTAAGGTTAAAGGCTGACATTCACATCACAGGAAAGTTTCAAATAAAATGGGAGTGGTTTGAAAAAAAAAAGTGACAGGTCAAAAATAGACTTCCTGACCAGCCTCTTTCACATCCTCTATACAAATTAAAAGCTTATATAGAAAACCTAGTGTTGTATGTCTTAGAATGCAAGAAGTGCTGCTCCATCCAGCCCAATAGTTTGTGTATTAGTAGGTCCAAGGGACTTTTTATGGGAAAGGAGTTAATAGTTCTCAAGAATTAAGAATGTATATTGAATTCTGATGACTTCCCTGTAATAGCATAGATTTAGGGCTTGAAAAGCTCTTCAAGATCATTGAGTTGAATCCCTCATTTTACAGAAGAGAGAATTGAGGCACAGGAAAGCAAAATGATTTTCCCAATGTGACACAGGGTCATAGAGAGCTGGGAGGGACCTCTAGACCACATGGTCCAACCCTCTATTTTTATGTGTAATATAGCTGAGGCCCAGGTAGGTTAAATGATTTGCTCAAGGTTGTACAAATAGGGTCACAAGTGGGATTTGAACCCAGATCCTTTCACTTCTACTACCCAATTTTTCTTCTTTTAGACTTAAGTGTAAATTGAATGCTTTCTCTGATGTTTCACTCTGGTATGAAGGATTCTCAAGGCCAGGTCAGGGGAACCAAGGCTTAATGAATGCCATAGAGTTTCACAGGCTGCAGATACAAGCTTCAGGATGGTCTGCATATCTGTCATCTGAGGGTCAGTCCAGATAAGTGAGGAGGAATTCCTTGCCATAAGGTTGGCTACCAACTATTGAATGTTTTTGACCATAGTAACTAGTAATGACCATCTACTAAGCTATAGAAAAGATGCAATCTGGGTCAGTAGAGGGAGGGTCTACACTGATACCCGGGGTACCGACGAAAGCATGATCTGAAGATAGGCCACGGGTTTAGATAGGAAAGCACCCTGACCTAATCACATGACTCATTACAAGATGACATGCACAAGATCCACCTGGAAAGAATCATAGGATCATAGATTTAGATGTGGGAAGAATCACAGATTGAACCCTCCTCATTCTCCTCACTCCCCACCCCCCACCACTTTACAGATGAGGAAACTGAGGAAATGTATCTGAGATGACATTTGATTTTTTTCCTTAATAATATTTTTTCTAATTACACATAAAGATGGTTTTCAACATTAATTTTTGTAAAATTTTTAGTTCCAAATTTTTCTTCTCTCTCTCCCTTCTCCCATCCCAAGACAGTAAGCAATGTGATATAGATTATACATGTACAATCATATTAAATATATTTCCATGTTGATCATGTTGTAAAAAGAAGAATGAGATGGCATTGGAACCCAAGTCATCTTGGTTCACCACCAGCACAGTCTGGTGCTCCCCCCAGTAGACCAAGCCTTTCTTCTATGAGGAGAAGTCAGGATTATTTTCTGCCCTAGTGACAGTATTTGCATTTATTTCCAGATGTATGATGATCAATTGAAGTAACTTGGGTTGTTAAACCTGGAAAACAGAAGGCTCAGTGTGGAGGTGACAGTTGTCTTCCGGTACTTGGAAGGACTACCCTGGTGACAAGAAGTTAGACTGATTTTGCCTGGCTCCAAAGGGCAGGCAATCAATGGAAATGACAAAGGGGCAGATTTAGGCTTGATGTGAGGGAAAATGTCCAAAAAATTAGATTTTATCGAAAACTTGAATGTTGTTTTAGGAAGCTGTAACTTCTGCTGCCACAGTGGGTCTTCAAGCAAAGACTGGGTGACCATTTTGGAGACATGTTGTAGAGGGCATTCCTATTCAGGTACAAATTGGACTGGGTGGCCTCTTGGGAAGTCTTTTCTAGGCCTGAGGTTCTAGGAACTCCTTGAGCCTCAGTTTCCTAATCTGTAAAATGTGTGTGTGTGTGTGTTGAGAATAGTTTATCTTATAACTTTTTATGATTTCAGGAAATAATTGGAATTCTTGAAAAAGCCAAAGTTGTTTTTTTTCTCTTCCAAACTGATTCTGTTTTATTGATTAGAGACTATTTGCCACCTTTTGTGACAAATTGAGAAAAGGTTGCAGGAAGAGGGCAGAGCTCATAACCATAGAGAGCTCTGAGTTTGGGGTTGTCTTTTGTGCTTTGAAAAGTGTAGTCATTTGAAGGAAATTGCTTATTGGTCCATTGTGTTAATAGTCACGTGTGTTTGCTTAACTTATACATAAAGAGAAAAAGCAAATTAGGTTTCTGCAGGAAAGTTCAATTAATCAACTAATCAGCAAACATTTATTAGGCACCAACTATATTCCAGGCACTGTGCTAAGGGCCAGGGGTACAAAAAGGGGCATAAAGCAGTCCTTGCTCTCAAAGAGCTTATGATCCAGTAAGAGGCTACATGCAAACAAATGTATACAAAGTGTCAACTTGGAAGTTTGGTTAAAGGAGGCAAACAAGTTAGGTGATATATGTCAATACTGTTTCTTCCCTTTAGCTAGAAGGATACATGTAATAAAGGGAGTCAGAGAACAATTCTGACTTGGAGATGAACAGAATGAGAAAATCTTTTATACATATAGAGCAATCCTGACTCAGGAATTCTGTGTCACTCAGATTTATGGTCTCCATACATATTTAATCATAGCATGAGAAAGGGACTTTCTTTATTGAATAGATTGCAAATACAAAAAGGTAAGAGAGTTGACAAAGTGTCATTTGAAATCACAATCCAGGATATCTGTGTTTCTTCTACCACTAACATAACATAGTATATGTCTATAAAATACTAAGATAAGAAAAGTCTCATTTTTCAACATAGTGTCTGGGTCAAGGCACCTTATCCTTAGAGTCATAAACAGAAGAATGCTCCTGATCAGCTTCATCTTGTCTTGTAGTTGTTGACACAGGAAGGGGTATTCTGGGTTTACTCAGAGAACCAAAGAAAGGCATGTCTGTTAGGTCAAAGTGCTTCTTCTGATTGATTAGTTCAGGTTTTGGTCCTTATTTGGGTTTAAATGATCTTAAATGATTATCAAAAGCAAGCTATATACAAGATAAGCAGGACATAATTAACAGAGGGAAGGTACTGGAATGAATAGGGTTTGGAGAGGCTTCCTGGAAGAGGGGGGATTTCAGTTGGAACCTAAAGGAAGCCAGGGAGGTGAGTAGTTAAAATAGAGGAAAGAGGGTGCTACAGGCATGGGATACAGCCAGAGAATATGTCTGGAACTGAGAGACACAGTGTCTCGTACATGGAACTGCCAGGAACTCAGTGCTACTGACTTGAAGAGTGTGTGTTGGACTGTAAAAAGACAGGAAAGGTAAGAGTTATATATGAGTTGAAAAGCTGATTAAAATTAGGATCAGTGATCTAGAATGGGAATAAATTTCAGATCATTTATTTTAGCAGCCCCATTATTTTTACAGATGAGGACACTGAAGCCAGGGATTGAAGTGATTTGACCAGGGTCAAACAAGTAGTAAGTCAGAGTGAGATTTGAAACATAGTCCTCTGACTAAATAGTCAGTGTTCTTTCTAGTACAAAGTGAAAGTCTTGCTAATCAAGCTTATAATTTACAAGATATTCACAAGATCTAGTCCTGGCACATCTAAACTTTTATGATAGGGGATACAGGACCAGAAACAACAGCTGTGGGTATGTGACCAAATGAATTCATGTACAACATTGGTGAAATTTAGTGGCTTGTTGGGCAGCTAGGTGGTTCAGTGGAGAGAGCACCAGGCCTATAGTCAAGAAGATCTGAGTTCAAATCCAGCCTCAGACACTAGCTGTGTGATCCTGGAAGAGTCCTGTTTGTCTCAGTTTCCCTTTCTGTAAAATGAGTAAACCACTGCAGTATCTTTGCCAAGAAAACCCAAGAAGGGTCACAAAGAGTTTAAAATGACTAAATAACAATACACTGCTGGTAGTGCTGCAAATTGGACCAGCTGATCTGAAAAATAACTTGGAATTGTGCTAAAATGTTCCTGCTTTTGGATCCTGAGATCACACAGGCATACGTCTGAAGGAAGACAAAGAGAAACATCCTATATACCAGTCAGTCAGTCAGTCAGTCAGTCAACAAGCACTTGTTAAGAGCTTATATTCCAGGCACTGTGCCAAGTACTGAGGATACAAAGAAAGGCAAAATGAGTAAATAAAAAACAAATAATCCCCATTCTTAAAGGAGCTTACATTCTAATGGAGGAGACCATGTATAAATTTCTAGGCACATATAGGATATATACAGAGTAGAAGGAAGGTCATCTGAAAGAAGATACTACCATTAAGGGAGAACTAGGAAAAACATCCTGCAAAAAAGTGGGATTCCTGCTGAGTGTTGAAGGAAGCCAAAGAAACTAAGAGGCAGAGGTGAGGGAACAGAGTATTCTGAGCACGGGGGACAGTTAGTACAAAGGAATAGAGATGGGAGATAGACTGTCCTGTTAGAGGAACTGTAAATATGCTTGTATAATTCAATAACAGAGAAGTAAAAGGTGAGAAGATTGGAAAGATGGGAAACAGTTTGTGAAGGGCTTTCAATAACAAAGAGAGGAATCTATATTTTATATTAAAGGTAACAGGGAGTCATTGGATTTTGCTGAGTAAAGAGTGACATGGTTTGACCTAAGCTTTAGGAAAATCAACTTGGCAGCTGAATGGAGGATAGATTAGAGTGAGTAAAGATGAGGCAGGTAGAAGAGTTAGAAGGCAGTTGAAATAGTAGGTGATGAAGGCATGAAGTAGGGTTATGGTTATGTGACAGGTATATATTAGAGATGTTGCGAAGGTAGAATGGCAAGATTTGTCCATAGATTACATATGTAGAGTAAATTAGAGTGAGGAGTTTAGGATTATATCAGATCTGGGTGACTGGAAGGATAGTAGTACTCCAGAGACAGGGAAGTTTGGAAGAGGGAAGGGTTTAGGAGGAAAACAATGAATTATACTTTAGACATATTGAATTTGAGATGCCTATAGGACATCCAGTTTGAGATATCCAAGAGCATTTGGATATTCATGACTGTGGTAGGTCTCTCTCTCTCCTCTCTCTCTCTCTCTCTCTCTCTCTCTCTCTCTCTCTCTCTCTCTCTCTCTCGGAATCCTCTGCATAGAAAAGATATTGTACTCAAGGAATCTGATGAGATCATCAAGCTAGATAAGTAAATGCAGGAAAGGAGAAGGCCAAGGTATGACATGGATGAAGGATCAGAAAATGAGACTGAAAAGGATCTGTTTGACAGATAAAAGAACTAGGGGAGAGCAGTAGCATGAAAACCAGGAGAAAAGAGAGTATATAGGAATATATAGGGTAATTGTTATATTTGTTCAATCATTTTCATTCATGTATGACTCTTTGTGAGCCCATTTGGGGTTTTCTTGGCAAAGATAATGGAGTGGTTTGCCATTTTTTTCTCCAACTCATTTTACAGATAAGGAATCTGAGACCAGGGTCACACAGCTGTTAAGTCTCTGAGGCTGGATTTCATCTCTGGTCTTCCTGACTGTAGGCCCAGCATTCTATCTGCTGTGCCATTTAACTGCCTTTGTATAAAGTGATAAAGTGTCAGAAGCTGCAGGAAGGTTAAGGAGGATCAGGACTAAAAGTGAATTAGTTTAATTAATATAAGATCACTGGTAACTTTGGAGAGAGCAGTTTCAACTGAGTGTTGAGGTCAGAAACCAAGTTGTAGAGAGTTTAGAACTGCTTGAGAACTGGAGACTGATTATAGACAACTTTCTCAAGCAGTTTAGCCACAAAAGGGAGGAGAGATGAAGGGTAGCTGTCAGAGATGGGGAAATCAGGTGAGAATTGTATAAGGATTAGGGGAGATGTGGCCATGTTTGTAACTGGCAGGGAATAAACCAGTAACATGTTTGCAAGTAGCAGGGAATAAACCAGTAACTTGGGAAGAGAAAAGACAATGGAGTCCCATAAGTGCCTGAGGCATGAGTTACCTTGGCTCCATGTGGTTATCCTGTACTTGCTTGTTTCTCTATGTCTCTCTATCTTCTATGTATGTTGCTACTGTTCCCACTGATAATGAGGAAGAGTTAGCCCCAGGTTTGTGGGTGTATAGGGAGAAATGTTTTCTAGCTAATGTTCTCATGTACCTAATAGTTCTAGCTCAATGATACTAATGATCCCATCTGGGGGCGTGTTGGTAAATGTTTAACAAATGGTTTTCCAAAAACATCACCATGCTTTTAAGTAGAATCTGCATTATTGATGCTTTTTCTATAATTTTCTCAAGTCTAGGTGATCAACAAGACAATAAACCAAGTCTAGATTTGTAGTGTTTGCTGATTTCTGAGGTATAAATGCTCACACTGGAAATTTAACAATCAGCTCTTTGAAATGGTTCAAGTAATCTCCAGGTTACATTTCATTAAATGTCTTCACTTTGAGCTAATTATGTCTACTGGCTGACTATTAATGAGAGGCATACTGGTGGGGATTCCTCAGGTATAGTTTTAGTCGGCGGTGTAAATTCAAATAGAAATGGATTCTTTAGAAAACTACAAATTAACATCATCTGTATTATATTGTATTTTTGTTTATTTTGCTAAACATTTTCCAAATTCATTTCAATCAGTCACAAGGGTGGTTGACCTCTGGTTGTAGTAGTTTTATACCCACAGACTATCTCAAATACAAGGTAGTTGTCCATGAGTAACCCAATTTCAGCTGGGGACGGGGAGGGTCATTGAGAATGCTATAGATACAGAAAGGCAGAAGAAAGTATTAGAGGTCCAAGGTCCCAGGTCCTTTTTTTATTATTGTTTTCCTTTTTGCTTATGGAGAGGTGCTGTTAAGGAATAGCTCCTTCCATCCCTTACTGTACTGAAATCTGGAAGTTTAAGGGAAAGAAGCGGGGAGGCAGGGCAGAGAGAGCGTAGTCCTTTCATAGCCATGTGCCTTTGCATTAAAAAAATTAATTAAATTTAATTAATAAGTAAATTAATTAAAAATTAAAATTAAATTTTAAAAAGGTTTAAATTTTATATTAATATTTAAAAATTAAAAACCTTTTAAACAAAATTCAAATATTTCATTGGTCTATTTTTTCTTTAACATCACCAAATTTAAAAAAATTAAAAACCTTTTAAGCAAAATTCAAATATTTCATTGGTCTATTTTTTCTTTAACAGCACCAAATTTTCCCCTAGCATTATCTCCTCTTCCCTGGTGGAAGAGATATCCTTTCAACAAATGCAGGCTGATGTATTTGATTGCTTGTCCTTCCAGTGGGGGTGGGTGACAAGGGAGGAAGAGAAAGAATTTAGAATTTAAAGTTCTATAATCAAATGTTAAAAATATATATGTATATATATACAATTATTATTATTATTATTATTAACAACTACGTCCAACTGGAACTTGAGATATACAGGCACTGTCGTTGGGAGATCCATCCTGCCCTACCGGAAAGTCAGAGGGGTGAGGGGGGAAGACATAGGAGAGACTAGATTGGGGGAGGGGGGATACAATGGGATGGCTGTTTTGGGGCGGTAGGTAGGGGAAAGATGAGAAGAAAATTTGTAACTCAAAATTTCATAGAAATGAATGATATAAATTAAAATAAAAAATATATTAAAAAATGCAGGCTGATAATATTAACAATAGGGCTCATATTAGTAAATTTATGCAATTATCTGTTTTTTTCTGAATCAATTCAACAAACATTTATGAAGGTAGTGTGCCAGGTCCTAAGAATACAAACATAAAAAAGAAATTGGTTCCACCCTCCCCCACAAAGGAGTTTACCTTCCACTTGAGGAGTTGGGTAAGGACTATAACATGAATGAATGGATTAAGACACCTTTATTAAGGGCTTACTCTGTGCATAACATTCTGCTGAGTGCTTGAGATAAAAATAGTAAGGCAGCCTTCTGTGTGAGAGACACATAGAGGAGGATTCAGTGACAAGTCAGATGGAAAGGCCCAGTGGTCCTTAGGGCACAGCATCGAGACAGATGGTGATACATCTTCTTTAGTATCATTGCTGCTAAATAAATCATTTTCATTTCTGACACTAGCCATCTGACAGTGCCAAGGAATTTTAGTGGTGAGAACTTTCTGGGTCTTCTTTCCTTTTCCAGCTACAGCTGCAGGATCTGTAGAGGTTGCTGCCCGATATATTTTCCACAAAGGGAGGATGGGGGCAAGATGGAAGTGGTGCTTGTGGTCTGGGAGTGCTGCTTTTTTGGGGTCCTATTGTTAGGCCCCAGAAGGGACCTGGGCTGTCTCTACCTGGTTTGAGGGGAGGTGATAGCAAGTCAAGGTGATGGTAATGGTTGGGCCTTTGCCGAAAATGACCAGAGTCTCTGGGCCATCTCCAGTAATCCTGATGAATATTAAGCCACTGGACCCAGATGGCTCTGGAGAAGAAAGTGAGTCTGGTGACCTTGCACAGCACTGTCTCAACTCAAATTCAAGTCAATTCCAAGTCATGTCATCATTTCCCTGATGCCATAGTCCTCTTCGAAAATGAAGGACAAACACAACTCCCATCTCTCTCACAGGATGTTTTGATGCTCCAGTTAAGGTGGCTTGTCTGCCCTTGCAGTGTTCCTTGGCAAGCAGTAGTATGTAAGTGAATGAATGAAAAATAATTTATTAAGCTTTTACTATGTACTAAATACTAGAGATACAGAGTTAGGGTCCCTTCTCTTAAGGGACTCACATTCTAATAGGAGATAAAACCGATAGGAGAATTCAATTATGGGGGTAGAAAGATCCAGAGATCCTTAGGATGCAACCATAAAGTAATATTCCCATTGATAAAATTGTATTGGTTTCTGATGCTGAATCATCTGATAGTGCCAAGGACTTGGGTGGTGAATCTCTTTTTTCTATTTCCAGAGGTTCTCAAGAGAAAGGATTTCAGTACCTGCTCCTAGGGGAGGGGTGAGGAGGTTGCACTGCTATTCCTGAGGTTCTTGTATACAGGGTCTTGGATATTACATACAAAGTCACTTCAAGAGGAGAAGATTGTTAATGCTTGGTGAATCAGGAAAAGGCTTGTGTAGGAGGTAGTTACTTGAGCTATACCTGGGAGGAAGTTAGAAATTCCGGGAGGTGGAGGTGAGAATGTCCTGCATGCCAGGGACTGCAATCTTTATATTCCATCAATGAAAACATGGATTTGCTGAAACAGGATCTGATAGGGCTGAACTACCTACCCAGAGCTATGTAGAATAAATGCTACCAGACATGATTCTAGCAGGTTTGGATCAATTGGCAATTGTAATTGAAAGTGAATGGAATAAATTAGTGACTTAAATTCATGATGCTTATACACATATGGATTTTTTATTATGTGGCTCATTGCTGAAAAACTTGGACATCCCTGGTCTGGTGGAAAGCTTGCTAAATTGGAAGCCAAGTGTCAGTGGGGTCAAAGTTTAGCCCCTGCTGTTTGCTAGCTGTGGCCTGCTACCTTGGGTAAATCACTTTGCTTTTATGGTCCTCAGTCCACCCATCTGCACAATGGGGATGATCAGACATCTAGAGCCCACCTCACAGACCTGGCTGCTTTAAAGATCTCTTAGGTAAATGAAATGCTGTGTAAACTGTAAACAGGAGTTATCGTTATTATTTATTATACTGAAACATTGAGAAAATGATGTAGGATAAATGGGTTCTTATCTTGCCTCCAGAGGACAAAACTGACCATATAAACATGAGCAGTAAACCTCAGGAAACTTCTCAGTGCCTTCTCATGACTCTCTCAGATTACAAGCTGTAGAAGAGCTGCTGATTTAAATCAGTGGAGGGAGTTTCCACACCAGGATTCCTTAATTTATGAACTCAGAGATCTAAACTGACCCCTCTCTCTCCAACACACAGACACACAGACACACACCCAAACAACTACTATAGAGTGAAGACAGAGAATTTGTGATGGAAGAGAAAGTATAGTTTGTCTAACTAGGTTCAGTAAATGCTCAGCCCTTTCCTTCCTACCCTTTGTGAGTATTTATAGAATATTAATATAGCACAACACTTTCTTGAATAGGAATCTTCTCAACAATCCCTAAAACATTCAGCTGTCATCTAGCCATCCTTTGGAAACCTCTCCCAAGGCATCTTTGACTTTTTTTTTTAGCTCCAATATTCTCTGTTCTAAGGACCCTCCCATGTCCAGTGCTCTATTCTAAGGTCCCTCTCGCTTTGACATTCTCTGTTCTACAGACCTTCCCAGTTCTTATCCTGTTTCTGTCTAGTTCCTATGTGGTTGCTGGCAGATCCACTTCCCCATTAGACTGTGAGCTCCTTCAGAGCAGGGATTCTTTGTGGTCTTTCTCATCTCTAGCACTTAATACAGTGGCTTACCCAGAGTAGGTGAATCATAAATCATTGTTGACATGAATTTCCTCAAAATTCTCTGCTCTAAGACCCTCTTCAGGTCTAATATTCTCTAATATCCCTTCCAGCTCTCACATTTTCTGTTCTTCCTAGCTTTTAAATCCTCTGTTCAAGTCTCTCCAAGATTCTAGCATCTGTGATTTTGTTCTCTTTCCTTTACCTGTCCCTTCCTCCTCACCCCTTCCACTTTCCTCAAGTATTGGCAAGTATTCTAGTTTTGCAGTCATTGGGACCTGGGTTCCATTCACAGCCTTGCCACTTTCCAGAGTGGCACTGCCATTCAGACCGGAATTCTAATAAAACAGTAACTTCTAACATGTATATTGCACTATGAGTCAGATACTGTCTTAACTGCTTTACAATGATCTCATTCGGTCCTCACAATGACCCTGGGAGGTAGGTGGTATGATTCCCATTTTACAGATGAGGAAACCGAGGCAAACAGATTAAGTGACCTGCTCGGGGACCCACAGCTAGCAAGTGACTGAAGTCGGATTTGAACTGAGGTCTTCCTTGCCAACCTCAAGACACTTCCTCCTTTAACATTTTTTTTAAAATTTGGTTTCCTTATCTGTAAAATAATACTTTCCATCTCAGGGTTTTCCCATGAATCAAATGGGATAATATTTGTAAGGCCCTCTGCAAACCTTAGAGTGGCCCATACGGGCTAGCTCTAATTTCTATTGTCATTACGTAGAGAGCGCTGGAATTGCGATCAGCCAGACTAGATGGCTTTCTTGATTCATTGTTGCTGAGTTGTTTCAGTCGCGGCTGCTTTGCGGGGTTTTCTTGGCAGAGATACTGGAATGGTTTGCCATTTCCCCCTCCAGCTCCTTCTGTAGATGAGAGATACTGAGGCACACAGGGTTACTGTGACTTGCCCAGGGTCACACAGCTAGGCAGCGTCTGAGGCTAGATTTTAACTTGCGGAGACGAGTCTTCCTGACTCCAGGTCTCGTATTCCGCGCATTATGGAGCCCCCTAGCTGCCCTTGATTCATTCTAGTTCTCCAATTAGAATGAAAGCTCCCTGAGGGAAGAGGCTGCTTTCTTTCTGCTCCTTCTTCCCTGGCGCGGAGCCCAGAACACGATGACAGCCGCTCTGTCTGTGGCCACCCCGCGGAGGTGCAGGGAAGCCTGGCTCTTCTGAGCCCGACTCCTCCTGGGCATCCCGGAGCCGCCCCTCCCACGCCTCTGGGTTTGTGTTCATCCCCACGTGCCTCCGGGGAAGGGGGAGGGGAGGGGAGGAACCGGAACTGTCGCCCTTGGCTTTGATCGAAGTCGGGCTGGCCCAATCGGGACGCGAAGAGGGCGGCCTGGCTCCGGAGGAGTCAGCTGAGGAAAGGGCGGCGGGCGGGCAGGCAGGCGGAGGCGGCGGCTGGCATCGGAGACGAGCGAGGGTCGCGGGAGGGAGCGGGGGCGGCGGCTGTCGGTGCGGGCCGGCCCCCGCGCATGGAAGGCCGCGGCGGCGAAGATGGGGCGGGCGAGCGTAGCCCGCTGCTGGGCGGGAGCGGCCGGCCGTGGCGGCCCGGGGGTGCGGGGGCGGGCGCGGGCCAGGCGGCATTCGCGGGGCGGCGTGCGGCCTGCGGGGCCGTGCTCGTGGCCGAGCTGCTGGAGCGCGCCGCCTTCTATGGCGTCACCTCCAACCTGGTGCTCTTCCTGAATGGCACCCCGTACGACTGGGAGGGCGCGCAGGCCAGCCAGGCGCTGCTGCTCTTCATGGGCATCACGTACCTGGTATCGCCCTTCGGCGGCTGGCTGGCTGATGCCCTGCTGGGCAAGTGCCGCGCCATCCTGCTCAGCCTCGCCCTCTACCTGCTCGGCATGCTCAGCTTCCCGCTCCTGGCCGCGCCCGCCACCCGCGCCGGCCTCTGCGGCGACCTCCCGCTCAGCCCGCTGGACAACAGCTCGGGACCCTTCCCCAATGGCAGCGACCCCAGCGGCGGGGCGGGGGGCGGCCGCTACTGCGCCCGGGCCGTGTACGCCGGGCTGGTCATCGTCGGGCTCGGCGTGGGCACCGTGAAGGCCAACATAACCCCCTTCGGAGCTGACCAGGTAGGCCCGCCCCCGGCGCCCCGGGGCACCTCGGTGGTCCGCTGGTCATTCTGTAGAAGGGGCCTCCGCGGCCATCCTTCCCGTTTCTGCGGGAGCAGAGGTGCGAGGCAGCGCACACTGGGAGCTGGAAGAACTTTGGAGCTCACTCGAGTTACAGGTTTAGAGCTGGAAGGGGGCGCAGCCCCTGCAGTTAATAGCTTCGAGGGGCTTTAGGGGCATCTGGGGACCTGGTTACGGCCTTGTGAAGTGGGAGCTGGCAGGGAGTTCTAAACGAGCACATGGGTCCAAAGAAGTTCATGGGACCAACAATTTAGAACTGGAGGGGGACTTGGAGCTCGTCTAGATTTAGGTATTTAGAGCTGGTCTAAAGGATTTCATTGGTCATTTAGTCCAGTCTTTCCAGATCTACAGGAGGAAACAGGCCCATAGAAGCCTAGTCTTGGAGCTGGAAGGGACCTATAGTTCCACGTAAACTAGCAGCCAGCATAAAGCTCCTTAGAGTTTGAACAGTGCATTACATACATAATCTCTTACTTGATTTTCATTGCAACCGTCAGAGATAAGTGTTATTATTATTATTATCCCCATTTTGCTGATAATGAAACTAAGGCTTAGAGAGGTTCCGTGGTGCTAAGTGGCATAGTGACTAGAGTGTCAGAATTGTAATCAGGAAGCCCCGAATTCAGATCTTGTGTCAGAAACTAGCTGTTTGGACTCTTGGTAAGTTGCTCATCCTCTGTGAACCTCAGTTTTCTCACCTGAAAATGGGGATAATAGCACCTGACTCACAGGGTTATTTTAAGGATCAATCAAGATAATATTTATAAAGAACTTTGCAAATCTTAAAATGCTGTTTTTTAGTGACTTGCTCAGTGAGGGAATTGGCTCTGTTGGTTGGTAAACAAGTATTAAGCACTTCCCACTGCCAGGCACTATGCTAAATGCTAAGGGTTGGAGAAAGGCAGAAACAGTCCTCCTTCCTGGGCAGGATCTTTACACTGACTCTGAGGCCAGTGCTGTAGGTGCTAGGACAGTCCGTTTTTAGTCTTAACATCATTTTGTAGATGAGGACACATGCTTGAGAGGTGAAGTAACTTATTGAAGTTTTCCAGAGGTAGTCACTGTTGAAATAGGATTTGGTCTCAGGTCCAGGAGTGATTTCCCAACTCTGCCTTCTCCCATCATAACCAGGGAAATGAGTTGTGGTCAGTCTGGATGTTCTGCAGTCTTCCCTGCCTTTCCTTGTAGTAATACTAATATAATAATCCTAGCTTACATTAGGATAGTATATTATGGTTTACAAAGCATTATTGGTCTCCATTTTACAGATGAGTAACCCTAAGACTCAGAGGAGTAATAACAGTAACTCACATTTATGTAACCCTTCCTTTTAAGGTCCACAAAGTACTTTTCCTCACATCAGCATGGGCAGTAGTATAAGTATCAGCATTTGGATATAGAAGAATCATGTCAGGATTTGACATCAGAATCTGGGTTTAAATCCCATCAAGTGGGTAAATTTTAGCATTGAATTTCAGCCTTGGAAGAAACCTCAGTGGGTATCCAGTACATTCCCTGCTTAAAAAAGGGTCTCTGCTACAATAGGTACACACTATGATCTCCCTCCCGCCCTGTAACGGTCATCTTGCCTCAGCTTAAAGATCTTCAGTGACAGTGCCACTGTTTCCTGGAGCTGCCTATATTCCACTTTTAGATAATTCTAAATATTAAGAAAAATTTTCCTGACATCAGGCCTATTGACAGTTTTACCTTTTAGTAATTCTTACCCACTGTTTTCCCTAAGTAAGTTGTTAATGCAAATGTTTGGTCTTTTCATTTTGATGAGTTGTTACAATTTTGCAGTAGATTGAGATATATACATATACATATATGTATAAGTTGTTTTTCACTAGTAACAGTGATGCAGCATGTTGCAAGAAAAAATGCCTTTGGTCTAATTAATATGAAACAAATCCTTTCAAAGCATTAGTTGCAATATGCTAGTAGTATGTGCCAATCTCCCTATTGTTAAAAAAAAATAGTTACTTCTTTCTGCACTGATCTTTTATAATCAAGTCTTGTGGTAGTAAAATAATTGCTAGTTTAAACAGAGTACAGATATGTTATAGTTTGTGCTTTCCCAACTCTCTCCCTGAGTTTGACTTGTCTAAAACCTAAATATAACCCTTACTCGGTAGTATGCTTGTATATGTATTTTTTCATGTCAGACATCTCATGTCTGGGGTGTGGCCTCTATCTCCAGTATGGTTTTGGTTGAAGGGAAACAATTTTTAAAAATGGACTTTTATAACCTATAGTTAGAATAGGCCAGTCTTCGTGGTTGTTTGCATACTTTTATACTGGAACAAAGTAAAAGACTAGAAACATCTAGACTCATGTAAAGATGTCTGTGCAAGTATGATGTGCAATTTAAAATTTTTCCTAAATGTTTTCTTCACCTCGGTGAATCAGAGATTTTTACTTCCGTTCATTTAGGAGGTGTTTATTGGGCATCTACTATGCACTGGTTTCTGAAATGAGTATTGGTTGGTTCAGAGAAGTAATAACGATTAAATGTTACATACAAATATACAGACACATATTTATGTATCTTCAGAATTTTACAAAGCACTTTACTCACAGCTTTTTCACTAAAAAGAGCTTACAGTCTGTGGTGGGGTGGGGTAGAGGTGGAAAAATCCAATCTGTTGCCAAATTCTTTTGATTTTGTTTTTGTAATATCTCTTGTGTGTGTACTCTCTGCATTCCTATGACACTGAAACCATCCTGGTGCAGGCTCTCATTACCTCATACTATTTTAGTACCCTCTAGTTTGGTTTCCTTGTTTCAGGTCTCTCCCTATTCCAGGCCATCTTCTACTTAGCTTTAACAAATTAATCTTCGAAAAACTCAAGTCTGAGCATGTCACCTCTTTCCCTTCTCTCTCCCACTCCTTCATTAAATGCCAGTGGCTTCCCCTTACCCCCAAGATCAAATATAAAATCCTTTGTCATTCAGAACCCTTTACTACCAGTCCTCCTCCCTCTCCCCCAAGTACTGTGTGATTCTGTAACACTGGCCTCCTTGCTGTTCCTTGCACAGGACTCTCTGTCTCCCTGTTCAGACATTTTCACTGGCTGTTCCCTGTACCTGGCATAATGTGCCTCTTGCTCTGTAACTGCTGACTTCCCCGGGACTTCAAGGCTCAGACAAAATCCCACGTACAAGAAGCCTTTCCTGATTCCCCCTTAATCCTAGTAACTTCTCTCTGTCGATTATCCCCAATTTATCCTGTGCAGATCTCGTTTGCACATCGTTGTTTTTCATGCTGTCTCCTGTTGGGCTGGGAGCTTCTTGAGGGCGGAGACTGGCTTTGCCCTTCTCGGTCGCCCTGGCACTTAGCACGCTGAGCGGCACTTAGTAAGTGCTTACTGGCTGACGGAAAACAAAGCGGGGTGCAAAGGGGAGGCGCGGATAAAGTGGTCTGAGAACTTTGTAGAGGCGGAGCTTACATGTAGTTGTGGGAGTCGAGGGCGGCTTCGTGGACATAGGTTTTTGGGGGGGGCAACATTATGAAGGATTTTTATTTTTTATTTTTATTCACTTTTTTAAGGAAGAACATATTTCTGTAATGACCTAAAATCTAAGGGTTCATTTTCTTTTTTTTAAATTAAATTTATTTGTTTATTTACTTTGAGTTTACAAGATTCAGTTCCACAATCTCTTGAGTTTCAAATTTCTTCCCCTCCCTCTTCCCGCCCCCATGGCGGCATGCAATCAAGTACAGGATCTGCAAATACTTTCACGCTGGACTTGAGTCTGGTTGTATAGAAGGGTTGTAACCAAGGGAGTGAACAATGGGAAAAACTGAAACAAAACCAAACATGGAAAAGTGCCATAGCATGCAGGTTGCTTCAGTCTCCATTTAAACTCTGCTCTTTCTAGATCTTTCTCTGAATGTAGATATCTCCTTCCATCCTGAGAGTTGTCTTATACCTGTGCATTGCTGAGAAGAGTCCAGTTTATCAAAGCTGGTCGTCATATGATGTGTCCGTGATTGTGTACAAATTTTTTCTGCTTCTGCTCTTCTCACTTAGCATCAGTTTGGATAGGCCTCTCCAGGTGAATATGAAGTCCGTCTCCTCCCCATTTCTTATAGCACAATAGTATTCCATTACATTCATATACCACAACTTGTTTAGCCATTCCCCAACTGATGGACATCCCCTATATTTCCAGTTTTTTGCCACCACAAAGAGAGCTGCAATAAATATTTTTGTACATATGGATCTTCCCTCCACTTCTATGATCTCTTTGGGATACAACCCCAGAAGTGGTATTACTGGGTCAAAGGGTATGCACTTATTTATAGCCCTTTGGGCATAGTTCCAGATTGCTCTCCAGAATGGTTGTATCAGTTCACAGCTCCACCAACAATGCATTAGTG
>CM053580.1:557526385-557537196 GCA_028627135.1 Pseudochirops cupreus
ACTTTGTAAAATCTCACTTGCGTTCAGGCACCTATGTCAGTTTGTAATAAGCCTGTCCAATTGAGCTGTAAAAGTCACACTTTCCTTCAGCCATAAAGGCATTAATTCTGCTTCTCCCCTGCCCTTAGCCTCAAAGTCTTTTCCCAAGCTAGCAGTAGGTCTGTTAGATAGTTTCCCATGAATCAATCACCCAAGTATTTTTAGAGAAATACATAGTTCCTTTGTTCTTAGTGGCCAGCTGCTTAGGAACCTTGAAAAGCACTATCAGAAGATGACTCATTCCCAAGATAGAACCTCCCGGAATCCCTGATCAGTCTAGCTTCCAGACTTGGCATCTCTTGAAACAACCAGGCCTATCCTCCCAATAAGCCATAGCTGGACCTATGTCACTCATCCTTGACCAGAAGTTACCTAGTGACGTGTCAAGGCAAAAACCATACCTCCTCACTCGCCCCCCTCCCAATTTTTCCCAATGACTTGTGGGCAATGCGTCTGCGCAGTGAATATAGAAAGTACATGTCCCTTTAAGCCCCAACTCCTCCCTAAACCCCTCCCAAACTCCACCCCCCCCCACCTGGCTAGCATAAATTAACCCTTCTGCCTTGGGGCCCTCGGCCCTCCCCCCCCTGGAACTTTTTGTTCAGCGATTGGACAGCCTGCTTCTTGCAAGATTCTAATAAAGAGACCTTTCTCTATTCTCCTTGAGCTGTCTCCAAGTGATTTAAAATCTTTTTATCATACACAGATACTTATTAAGTGGGTGATCCCTTAGTTAATTTTGCTTTTTGTTTGGTCATTCAGTGATACATTTTCCCTTGTGGTAATGTAAAAAAAAAAGATTTATAAGATTAGAAAAGATGGGGGTTGTGGGCACTGTGGAGTGGAATATATTACCTTTGCCATCTGACTTGGTTGACAAGTTGGTTGGTTTTTTGAACTGCATTTTATCACTATCTTTTAAAATCTTTGTTACAAGAAATTCCTTATAGTGGTGTGGAGGAGGGTGAGGAATATATTTGGGAATAAGTATTATGTTAAAATAAAAGACATCAATAAAATTAGAACAGTGTAGAGGGTGGCCTTAAAAAAGATTTGGCCACCTATCTGACTTTTTGGATAAGTTGCATTCTCTCTGATGTTCAACTTCTTTATATGTAAAATGAGAAAATTTGACTAGATGATCTCTAGGGCTTTTTGCAGCTCTAAATGCTATGATTTTAGATGAAAATGTGATCTAGGGAATGGGAAGGGAGTAGAAAGGAAAGAACAAATTAAAGAAAGATTGACGAGAGAACATCAATTAAATTTAGGGGCCAATTATGGAGACAGAATGTAAGAATCAGGTGATTTCAGAATTTCTGCCCTGAGTGATTTGGAGAGTAATGTGTTACTAAGAGAAATAGAGAAGTCAAAAGTGACAGGGTTTTAGATGAAGAAGATACCTGTTTTAGGCATCTATTAAAAAAAAACTGAAGAAAAGGAAGAGCCATTGGAGATAAGAGCTGGGTTTACCCCTTAACTAGACAGTACATCCTTTCCCTGGGTCTTAGTAGTTCCTTCCAACTTACTGTCTTGGAGAGATTCTTGGGGACTCTGAGGGTCTTGTTTATAACACATAATATGGGTCATAGAGGGATGATATCTCTCTAAACATTTTCATGTGATGTTGATTTCTTCAGCTAGTTTTTCAGTTCCTTGTAGTTTTGAGGTTATGAACTTTATTTTTTTTTGCTTTTTGAAGTGGGGAAGGCAGGGCAATTGGGGCCAAGTGACCCACCCAAGGTCACATGGCTATTATGTGGCACGTGTCTGAGGCTGGATCTGAACTCAGGTCTTCCTGACTTAAGTCTGGCACTCTATTCACTGCGCCACCTAGCTGCCCCGAGATTATGAATATTTGTTAATCTATTAAAAACATTGTTTTTCATAATGTTCCTCATAATGATGCAGTATTCCTATGCCATTAAAAAAAGCCAAACCCTGACAGATATGAAGTATACAAGGAAACATGGGAGTATTTAAATGAATTGATACAAAATGAAGTAAACAGAACCAGAGATGTCTCTTCCCTGGAAAAAGAAAAACTAACATTTTATGTATATATCCATCATATCCATGAAACTTGCAAGTTTTTAGATAGAGCTGGTATGTCAGGGATAATCAAGTGTGAAGTTAGGCAAGGCCCTGATCTTCAGTTTCTTGAACAAATAAATTCTATTGGAATTGGACTATAAAATTGGAGGAGTTCGACTAGATGTTTTTTGAGGTCTCTTCCAGCTCTCAATCAATGATCCTAAAAACAAAACAATTGAAATTGAATACTATGTAATTGTAATGAGCAAGTCAGTACTGGTGAACACATAAGATTAGACCTCCCTCTCTCGGTGGAGGTGTAGGATTGTGGATATGGAATACTGCATATACAATCAGATATGATTAGTGCATTGGTTGGTTTTGATGAACTACTTTTTTTTGTTTATTTATTATAAGGGATGGTTCTGAGTGGAAGAGGGAGGGGGGCTATATTGGGAAATAAAGGCAACATAAAAAACAAAAGATGTCAGTAAACATTTTTTTAAAATTTCGAGTTTTTGTGGCTTGGTATTTTGTCCAGGTGATTGTGGGTAGATATTCAGTAGTTGCTAAATTTTTGCAGCCTGCAGTGATATGTTGCTGTTTACTTGCAAAGTCTTAATTGGTCCATAAATTCAGGCCCCTGAAGAATGAGCTTTCTTTCATTTCTGGTAACAATGACTTAATCTTGTATAATTATCATGAACCCATCAACTTTTTGTAAACAAATCTACTTGACTCAGCCATTTATTCCTTGTCAACCTATTTTTGGTTTAGTTCGTGTGCAATAGATAGCCTTTTGGTTCTCTTCATGGATTTTAGCCATTTGATAGACTCTAATTGATCTCTGATCAGGCTTAACTATTGCTCTGTCAAGAGATATCTGTTCAGAAATTGTTTCTTTAAGTTTTGAATTTGGTTTTACTGTGCAGTCTGAGAATATCAGTTCTCTTCTATTTGATGAGTAATATTCGTATTTATGTAGCTGCCTTGGAGTGGTGGCCCTACACTTTGTTAATGTGGTATGAATTTTTGTTGTAATACTGTCTAAATCCCCTGTCACCCATTTTACTCTTCCGAAGGTACTCTTAAGGTTGGTATTTCAAAGGTATTAATTGAAGATGCCAGTGAGTCTTTTTACATACCCATGTAGAAGCATGAAGCTCTTGAGATTAAAGCCTCCCGGTTAAAAGATTAAGAAAAACAGCTTTCAAGGCAGCTAAGTGATGCAGTGTTTAGAGTACCTCTCCTGAAGTCAGAAGGACCTGAGTTCAAATCCAGTCTATGACATTTATTAGTTGTGTGACCCCAGGCAAGTCACTTAACACTGATTACCTCCAATAAAGAAGAAAACAACAACAACGTTTTTCCTGACCTGGTGTGTTCATATTCATAAAGATCCTTCACAGCATGTGTTCTTTAGTAGTATTCTTCAGTTTTTCTTTAAGTATACTCAGATGTTCTATAACTATATCTAGGAAACTGCCAGGTCATGGGCCAAAAGAAGAGAAACAAAAAACAAGAACATTAAAAGAAAATTTACCCATTATGCAAGCAAAATACATTGAACTTTAAGACAGGAGGAGCAGAGACAATCTGAGGATTGTCTCCCAGAGGAACACAACAGGACAAAAAACTTGTAACGCTGTAGTGAAGGGAATAATAAGGAACTGCCCTTTACATCTGAAAATAGAAAATGAAATTCCAATGGCACGAATTCACAGATCAGCTCCAGAAAACAAACAATAAACCTTTCAACTCTGAGACATATGCAGTAGTGGTTAAATTTAACAGTTCAAACCAGAAACACTAAGTTCTGCAAGCCACCTGGGGCAAGACCTTCAAATACAAAGGAAAGGACGTTAGAATAACTCAAGAGCACCCACTAGAAAAAGGAGGAAATGAAATAAGTAAAGTTTTCTGAAGAGCACTGAAGCTTAGAACACAGCCCAGAGTGACCTAGCCTGCAAACCGAGCTTAACCATACAGGACAAAAAGTTGGACAGACATTCACCAAGGAAGCTTTCAAAACATTTTAGAGAGAAAACCAGAACTTGAAAATATTTGTGTCTTAAAAACCCCAAACGACAGAAATGCAGGAGGAGTGAATAAAGGTGGTGGTGGCAACAGAGTTACAGGAGAATGACTAGTTTCTTACTAAATGTACACATGGAGACAGAGGTGAAAGTGGAAATCTGGTAGAGTTAACATTGAAGAGGCAGGCATTATGGGCAGAACCTGGCAACAGCTTGTCTACAGATGAATGCTTTTATGGGACTACATTACATCAGAGGAGGGTACATGAAAGGGAGTTGAGGTAGGGAATAGAGGGCTAGGGAGGAGTGAGAGCTAACAGGGAGGGGAAGGTGACGTGTGTGGTCTGAGAAAGATGTGGGGAGTAAGTGAAGAGACAGGGGGAAGATTGAAAAGGGGAGGAAAGGAAAAAGGGCTTACTTTGGAGGTGAGAGGAATGCTACTATGGGTGAATGGAGATGAGAACTTTACACTGGATGTAGCCTGGGGAATTTGGTGCCTGAAAAGTCTACTTGACCCAGGAGGGTGGGATTTGGAACTCTGGGGGAGCAAACGGGCACCTGGACTAGTGGGAGAGCATAAATATAGGGAGGGGCTTTCCAGGCAAATGTTTAAAAAAAAAAGGTAAACAAAAGAGAATCCATGGGGATGGGATGGGGTGGGGTAGGAGGGCAGGGAGGTGTTGTCACGGTCATCTTCAGCCTGTCTGACACCTGCTATAATAGGTATTGTTTTGACTGTGAGGCCCAGTGGAAAAGGAGATTCCATGCCCTGCTAGGCAGAGGCAGAAAGCACTTAGAGGGCTGAGCCTAGAATGGAGACCTTGGAAGCTTTGATTGCATGAAGAGTACAGAAAAAAGAGAAAGACTAGATGACTGTAGGGGTCATGAATAAGAGAATGAGGGTCAGAGTCAACAGAAAGAGAAGATGGAAAACGAAGAGAGTGGGAAAAACCCTTTTTTGGAAAGGGACACAAAAATGAAGTAAGAAACGAATGAATAGGAGGAGCTGAAGGGAAGAAGAGGGGCTACCTGACTGAGAGGAAAAAAGAGGGGGAAGAAATATATAACTAGATAAAAGCAGGAGAGAGAAACAAAAGTATATGTAAAAACTACAGACCCTTTACTTTTGTGGCATATTGATTAAGCACATTTATAAGCCAGTTAGCTGCCATTGATTTATTTCCTTATTTGATATTCTCAATACTGAATACCAAGTGCTTTGATCAGAGCTCACATAACTGAAGGGGAACTCAGAAGGTCTCTTTCTTTTTTGTTTTGCTTTTTGGAGGGCAGTTGGGGTTAAGTGACTTGCTAGTTTTTGTATTAAGTGTCCGAGGTTGAATTTGAACTCAGGTCCTCCTGACTCCAGGGCTGGTCCTCTATTCACTACACCACCTTGCCACCCCTTCAGAAGGTATCTTTCACTCTGAAATTGCCTGTCCTTATAGGGTAACTTCCATAAAGCGTCTCTGTCAAACTTCAGCCTCAGGGCAGAATGAAGATTGTTTTCTTCTAAAGGTTGTTTTCATCTGTGGTTATTGGTGCCATGACTTAGATCCAAGTATCTGGCAGAAAGACAGCCTTTTCTTGGACCGCTCTTCTCCAAACCCCTGGTATCAGCAGAAGGTGAGATTATTTGAAAGCTCTTAAGGATGGTTATTGGAGGAGAGCTGTCCATTAGGTTGGTTCCTTGTTTAGGCTCATGGCATCCAATCATTTAAACCACATCTGTCAAATGTCTTGCAGGGTAATTGATATATGTATATGTGTGCTTGTCTGTAGCTGCCCTCTACTGTGCACTGTGAATTGTATGCTTATTATTTGGTAATTTTTTCCTATAAATTTAGAAGCCATCAAACAGGACTGGAACTGAGCCAATTTTGGCCACCTCACACTCCCTTTAACTTCTAGATGTGATGACTGGTCAAATTCAGAAAGCCAGAGAAATGGACTGATCCCCATAATCCAATGATAAGAACGCCTTCACTTTCCCTTTGCTCTTAGTATTGTGTGATTTAGTGACTTAGGAATTTAGCCACTCCTGTCTCCTTTAGGAATCCCACAAATCAAAGTGCCATTACTCCAGGGATCTTGACTGGCAGAAAAGGGGAAAGAATCCTTACATGGTTTGTTTGTGGATTGTTTGAAGTTCTTGGACTTGCTGAGTGTTTAATGGGGATATGATCGTGTATGTGAGTGAGGAATGAAGAACTTTAGCAGTGTCTTTGGAAGATAGATTGGTTATAGGTTTAGATTGTCTAGATGAGAGCATTAGCAGAATAGCATTAGTTGCTAGGGGCTGTTATTGACATTAGTGTGATAATGACATTGAGCCAATTATCTGAGGAAAGTTAATATCTTCAAGTGTCTTAGGTTTGACTCTTGCCCTTTTTCTCTATGAGGAAGCAGACATACTGACCATTTTATGGATAAAGAACAGATCCTTAGGCCCTCTAGACATGGAAGTCTATCTGAAAGATAAGCATTATCTTTGGGAATGGACAATGGAGAATCTTAGGCTAGGGATATCTCTGCCCTGGAAATAGGAACACTGCTCTTTTATGTATGCATCTACTTTAGAAATGAGACTTAATAGTTTTTTGGGTAAATGGTTTTGGTATACTAAGGATAGTCCAGTTAAACAATTGCCCAAAGAAACATCATTTTGACTTAGATAAAATGGCACACTTAAAGTATCCTTTGAGATAAACTCAAAAAAAGTTCAGAAGAGACAAAGTCCTCTTTTCTTCCTTCTAAGGAAGAGAAAAAACTTATACCAGATATGGATATCAGAAAAGTTAGCAAAGTATTGTGGGGTTTTTTTTTGTCACAAAATAACAGAATTTGAGAGTTGGAAGGGATCTCAGTGATCTCCAGTCTAACCCATACATGAAAGGAATATTTTTTATAACATACCCAACAAGTGATTGTCTGTCTTCTTGGTTATATGAAAGAATAAATGTTGATAAAGATGTTCATTTTTGTCTTTTTCATATACAGTTTTATACATGGAGAATCCTTGAAGTGATAGCAACCACTACTAAAATTGAAGTTCATTTTAAAAGGAAAGGGGAGTTTTGGTAATGAAACTTCCTCAAATATGACCGGTCATTTTTTTTTCTTCTTGGTTTACCTAACCAAGAAGAAATGAAAAAATGAAAGATGTATATATGTGTATATTTGTATGCATATATATTTGCATATTGTAAAGAGGGAAATATAATGCAGAGATGAAAAATACGTCTCTTTTCTTATTCCTAGGTCTTACTGTGTTGAAAATTTTTTTAAATGACATTTATGTTTCTCCAAAAAAGAAAGAAATAGAATATGACCTTTTAAAATAGAAATTTACAAATTATAATGGGAGCAAGGTACTATCAATGAAGAAGCATTTATTAAAATGCATGCTATGTAACTGGCATTGTGCCAAGGCCTGGAGATATGAAGACAAAAATAAAATCATCCTTGCTCTTGTTGAGCTTATGTTTTATCAACATGAATTTTCTTTGGATGCAGGTATTCACCTTCCTTAATTCCTAGTTTGTCCCTCTGTGGGGAGTTTGAATGTTTGTAGTCAGCCCTCTTAGTTGTGAATGACATAAAAACCAAAAAAGAAAACCCAAAACAAATTCTGCTTTGATGAACCCAGGCCTTGTTCTTCTGTCCATTGATGGGTCCTGTAAGAGTGACAATGTCAGGCCCCTCCATGCAGGAAAAGTCATTAAAAAGCCACCAAATGTCTTTGCTTACTTAGCTCAGAGTTAGTTGTGCTCACTTAAGTCTATTCTGACCTCTGATAAATCTACCACTATCTATACTGAATCTTCTCCACGATTATGGGTCGTCTGTAAGAATGCTTTTGCTGACTCTTCAGTCCAAAATATATATATATATATATATACATATATATAATATATATATATGTATATATATATATATATATATATTTTTTTTTTTGGCAAAGCAATCATGGTTATGTGACCTGTCCAGGGTCACAGAGGTAGTAAGTGTCAAGTGTCTGAAGCCATATTTGAACTCCTCCTGACTCCAGGCCTGGTACTCTGTCCAGTTCACCACCTGGCTGCCCCTCAAACAGTTTTTGCTTTCCCTTATTTCTCCCAAACGTCCACTGTCCAGTTTAGATGACTGCTTTTCTATGTGATCTGTTCTTGATCCTGAAGAAACCTGGGAGGTGGACAAGATGCTTTTTCGTCTAATCACCTTTGACCCCTTCTCAACTGCTGTCAGACTTTTCATGCAACGAACCCCCCAAATGGCTGTTTGAAATTCCAACCTGGATTTGCCCTTGTCCTCTTCAGGATCATTTAAGACATCAACATTGATTTAGTCATCTGTGTCAGTATTGGGTAGAACTTTTGGAGTTAGCCTTAAGCAAAAGCTTATAATGATTTTTAGTTCTTCAGCTTTTTCTTCAGACATAACTCACCATTTTTTCACTTTTATTTCATTTAATATGGGTTTAGAGATTAAATTATTTCTGAGGATTGTCCTGCACTGATTGGCTACGTGATGCTGTGTAACTGGGAGCAAATGATGTAGTTGGCACAAAGTTGCGTGCCACCCATGACTGCTGCTGGTAAAGATGTATTTCCAATTTTATTGTCAGGTAATCCTGGTACATAATTCAGGTGTTTATAACGTTAGTACATTTCAGGAACATTTGTAGTTCACCTGATTTACTAGTCAGTCCTTCCTGTGCCCAAGGAATTCCAGTGAATGGGGTATTGGTGTTTTAAATTTGTTTCTGTGTGTCTGACCTTCTTGGGACCCGGCGCTCACTGTACTCTCCTCAGTGTTGAAATGATCATCACGAAGGTTCCAAGTAAGGACAGACTGCAAGGCTGTGCTGCTTTGACTATTTATTTGATTCTTAGAAATATCACACTAACTAGGGCACTAACTCCATTGAGTATCACCTTTCCTTTTTTCTTAGTTCTAAGTTCCACCCTTTTCTGACTGTTTCATCTTAGCCCCAGCTTGGGATGTAGAAGCATCTATGCTTGTTGAGGTTTCAGTAAATGTCTGTGGTCATCTGCTAGGTGACCTGGGCCCAAACTATTGATGTCATTGGAATGAACAGGTAGAATACCAGAATTGATACTGATTTGAAATGTGAGTGGGAATTTCCTGTCTGTTTAGGTCAAGGTTTTTAGGTCTAGGATTGAGTTCGTGGGCCAAACCAGCATTTCATAGTTTCTTTCAGGCCTTTTTAACTACCCATAATGGCCTTAGGGATCGCTCGGTTCCCACATCCATGCTGTGTCTCCCCAGTCTGCCTTCTTTGCTGTTACCCTCCTCTTCTGGCAAGGGAGTTGGGTTGGGTTGGGCTTTGAAGGTGTTTTTGTTATTATTGTACCACCACCACTACTACTGCTGCTCTATTCCTGCATGCTCATAGAGGAGGAAATCAAGGTCTAGAGAAGTGTAAAGTGATTTGGTCAAGGGTTACATCAGTTGGAGACTCAGTTTATATGCTGAGGACACACACCATAGTAGGAGTTTTGCTGTAGTATTGAGCTCTGTAATGTCTACCTAAATTAAAAGTAGAGAGAATTTGTGGGTTCTCAGGCTCACAGATCTTAAACAGGAAGGGATCTCATAGGCCATCTTGTCTGGCCTCTTCCTTTCATGAGGATGAGAAAATGCAAGCACAAGGATGGGAAGTGACTTGCCCACGATCACACAAGGCAGTAAGCTTTAGAGATGAGATTTGAATATGGTTGTCTTGAATTTCTTATATGTAATTCAAAGTTTTTGACATAAAAATTCATAGGAGCTTTCTAATCTATTAAAAGCCATGACAGTACTATTGCATATTGCTAATTTTCTTTTTTCTGTCTTTGTTTTAGGTTAAAGATCGAGGTCCAGAAGCTACTAGAAGATTTTTTAATTGGTTTTATTGGAGCATTAATTTGGGAGCAATTCTTTCATTGGGAGGCATTGCATATATTCAGCAGAACATGAGCTTTGTTATTGGATACATTATCCCAACAGTTTGCATTGGAGTTGCGTTCATGGTATTTCTCTGTGGTCAGAGTTTTTTTATCACCAAACCTCCTGATGGCAGTGCTTTTACTGATATGTTCAGGATTTTAGCATATTCCTGCTGTTCACAGAAACGATTCAGGGAACGTAGGAGCAGCAGGTATGTAGTGACAAATCAGTGTAGGCTTTGTGGTTAACAGTTCAAAGTTCAATATTGATATGAAGTGCAAGATCTATGATGGGGCTGATGTTTAAGCTGTAAACCATTAATGTAGGACTTTTCTTTTCTTCCCTTGATTTTTGGATTCAGGTAGCTTTAACAAAAAATTTGGGAGGAAATTAAGCACGCTGAATTACATTTACTTTTTTAGGGCATTGGTTCCATCATTTTACCTAAGTAGATCCTTTCCTTCTTTCTTAGTTCTAAGTTCCACCCTTTTCTGACTGTTTCATCTTAGCCCCAGCTTGGGATGTAGAAGCATCTATGCTTGTTGAGGTTTCAGTAAATGTCTGTGGTCATCTGGTAGGTGACCTGGGCCCAAACTATTGATGTCGTTAGAATGAACAGGTAGAATACCAGAATTGATACTGATTTGAAATGTGAGTGGGAATTTCCTGTCTGTTTAGGTCAAGGTTTTTAGGTCTAGGATTGAGTTTGTGGGCCAAATATTCCTTTACTCACACCAGTTCTACAAA
>CM053580.1:557537296-557565737 GCA_028627135.1 Pseudochirops cupreus
AATTATATATATTTATTGATATTGATATATATCATGTATATATATTTTTAATTTAATTAGAAACGGTTTGGATTGACTAGGCAGCTGTTTTGACCTAAGTAGGCATTCCTACATAGAGCCTAGCAGGAAATAGGATGAAAATTAGTGGTTTTGTTCTTAGAAGATGGAGGAAAACAGAAGGTAGAGCACTGTGTGACCATACTCTAATTGGATTTCAGAGGCAAGTAGGGCCAGAAAGAAAATAGATGCAGGAAGAACACAGCAACCCTTCCTTAACATAAGAAGTAGGATACTCCTGGTATTTAGTACTTAAAGAGACTTTAGGGATCACCAAGGCCAATCCATCTTTCTGATAGAGGGGGAAATAGACCCAGAGAGGTAAAGTTACTTGTATAAAGTTGCCTGGATGCCTCTGGAGGCAACGGGGCCTAATAGAGTTAGACTTTCAAAAGAGATATTTGTAGTCTGGGTTACTTAGAATTTATATGAATAATGTAAGATATATTTTGACTCATTTGTGGAATAACTTGTTCGTATTTCTAGCCTGTTTTCTGTATTTTTAGTGTAGCCATTCAGCATGTTGTATTCAAATTTGAACTGTGTTTTGTTGACTGTTATAAATAGTATATAGATTTATTTGGGGGTCAGATTGGATCAGGCACTACACCTGCGGGTCTGAATTAAAATTTGACCTCACAGAAGCTAGCCATGTGACCTTGGGCGAGTCACTTAACTTTTGTTTGCTCAAGTGTAAAATGGGGATAATAATAGCACCTATCTACCAGGGTTGCTGTGAAGGTTAAATAAGATAAAATTTGTAGGCATTTAACATAGTAATTGACACATAGCAGGCACTTAACAAATCCTTTCTTCCTTTCTTCCTTCCTTCCTTCCTTCCTTCCCTCCCTCCCTCCCTGTTTTTTTCCTTCTTTCCTCCTTCCCACTCTTTTCCCCTTCCTCCCTACCTCTTGTGCTTTAGTGGTACTAAGTGTAATTATAAGGTCATTTGGAAAGATAGGAGTAAAGGTAACTACCGAGTGGAAGTTGGCTTTATCTCCTTTAATCCGCTAGAAGAGATAAGAGCTGATTTAATATGTAACTTCCAGTAAATGGTGACTCATAGCCAGAAAAACTAATGTGTGTCTAGTAGCTGAAGAATTTACTTACTATAAGGCTGAATGTCATTCATTGATAAGATAACATTTAGTGCTAGGGGATGGGGATATGGGAAGGGAAACATTTAAAGACACCATAGTTTACATAGCATGATTTCTATGCCCGCTTTGCCATGGTGATAAGGTTGATAGAAGTTGCTGAGGGAAGCTGTGTAGTGGTCTGGACCCTCCAGTTAGTTGTATTAGCTGGCAGAAAGTACCATATGACCTTTCCTTATTGTTTTGGATGTAAGCATTTAATAGCAGAGGACATCACAGCGATTTTAGTCTTTCACCTAAGAATTGCACACTCGTACACACGATGTCAGTTTCAAAATTAGCCATTTACATAGTGTATGTGATAGGGCAGAAGTATCTTTATTTATTATGGTCCTTCCTTACCACAGGTGAAGAAAAGGAATTGTTATGAAAATATTTCTACCTGTGTGGCAGGTGGCAGCAACTCCATTACATGTGTCTATTGACTTCTCTCCATTGTTGGAATTTATTTTATAGTTAAATAAATTTATATGGGAAGGAGAGAGGGATAGTTTAAACCTGGAACTATTCTATCAGTTCTTGATATGTGGAAACAGTGCTATAATTGAAGATTTACTGTTTATTTTATATTGTATTCATAGATGAAAGTAAAATTCTGGCAAAGGTATGAAATGAAATGTGTGTGTGTGTGTGTGTGTGTGTGTGGGTGGGTGGGTGTGTCGGGGGCGGGGCATGGAGAATGGCTCAGTTGATAGAGTAGGATTCAGTTAGGAAGACCTGGATTCAAGTCTTAGCTCAGAGTCTCACCGTTGCATGTCACTTATCTGCTCTGAGAATATAAGTTTGGAACACTTTAACTGTCCGCAAATTGGCAGAGGTAGTTTCTTCATGGAGAGTTCCCTACACCAGTAAATCACAGCCCAGAACAAATATACATAAATTAGCAGGTAAAAAGATAGATAAATAACTCACTGGGTAGTGCAGACTAGATAAGAGCAGAAGCCAAATCCAAAGGGGTTTCATTATCAGAGGCTTCTTCTTATAAGGTAGTTTCCTCACTAAAGTACTACCCTCTTTTTCCTTTCCCTTCTCATGAAGATTGTAATTGGCTTCAGTGTTTTTTACATATTTATAAGTGTGTGTATTTGAAGGTGAGAATGGATTGGAAATAATTTTTAAAATTGGCTTATACTTCATATATACATATATATGTACATGCATACATATATATATACAGACATATATATATATACACACAAAGAATAGCTGTAAGATTGTTTCTAGGGTATATGATATTTCTAGTGAGTATGATATACATATGTTGGAATATAATTTTAATTACCTATATATGGTATGATGCTTACCAGATGTATTTGTCATCTGTTGATTATTTGGGTAGCAAAGTAGCCTATGGACTTGTCTCAACCTCTTTTTCACGGTTGTAAATGGTGAATGACCAATGTTAGCAGTCTCCTGTTACAAGCTCTAAGGTATCATATACGTTGGATCAAGGAGTTGAAATGTTAGAGCCAATTCAGTTCAATTAACAAATGTTCACTAAGTGCCTACCATGTGATGTTGAGCCAGACAGATTAAAGGAAAAAAGGACAAAAGCAAAAAGTACTTTAAGGGTGTGGTGTGTTTTGGTAATTTTTTTACCATTTATTTTAGGCCAAAGGAACAGGCAGAAGGTTTAACTGCATGCAAAACTGTGGTTTTCCTTACCCAGGAAAGAGCCTCTTCCTGCCCATGTATGAGGGCAGTTGGAAGAGTCTGGAATATAGAGGGGGCAACTTCTCAGGGAGAAGAATTCTTATTTTTTATCTAATAAAACCAAAGAAATAATATAAACCCACTCACTAAGCTATCAGAGAAAGAAAAAACAATTAAACAGCTTTTTAATTGTTCCTTTTTGCTCTCCTTTTGATGAGGTGTCAAGGGGTCAAGGAGTTCAGGGAGTCCAGAAGTCCCAATAACCAGAGTCCTTGGAAAGCAGTCTGGAATGAATTCATGGACTCAAGCATTCTCTGAGTCAAGGTGGCAAAGATTTATTGTTGCTCTTTACAACAGGCAGGAGGTTAGGGAACCTGCAACCTTAAAGGAGTATAGTTAAAGTTTTTATAGGATAATCTTTAGTAGAATCTGTGCTAAATATGCTAAGTAGGTGAGTCAGGGCAGGATTAGGGAGGAGTTAAGGAGTGGTCAGTTCTTAAAGGAACATGCACTTTTAATATCTACTGTACAGGCATATTGCCCAGAATTCACTGGGAAATAGCCCAAGGGGAGGCTGCATAGAGGTGTGGTTTTAAGCTTGAAATGTCACCAAATCAGCTAGTGGTCAGGACTGACCAAACTGCCACCTAACAATGTCGTGTTTGACAAGATGGATGTTGGGAGTATATATATATATATATATATATATACATATACATATATATACATATATATATATATATATATATATGTCTGAAGCTAATGTGGGATTCAGGATGTATATAATGAACTAAGGAGTTACTTATAGATAATCTAGTGAAGGATTCATAGGTGCAGCTTGTTATTGTACCATGGGGAGATAAACATTTGTCTGGGGCTTGATCTTGAATGGTTGCTAGGCAGAGTAGTGGCAGGAGAGAAGGGGCAGAGATAATGCTCTGAGGCTGGGGAGATTTGAGGCTAGGGAAAAATGTGATTTTACAAACTGAGGTCTGAGCTTAGGCACCCAAGAACCCCATCACTTTGGTTCTCTTTACCTGCCGCCTCCCCCCTTGCCCTTTCTTCCTCACCTTCTGTCTCTCTCCGCCACATCTTTTATCTGTTACTTTCAATTTAAAAAATAGTTACAGTGTAGTTCCCCTTAGGCTGCTGTTTTCACTTTAGTATTATTTCATATATGATATTTTTCCATAGTTAAATGGTTCTCTGATGGGTCATTTGTAAAGCTGCTAGCTACTACATTTAGTTATGTTAATATATATCACTGTTGGTATAGTCATTTCTCCATTTGGATATTTATTATTTACCTCCTATAGTCAACAAACATTGAGGAAAGTGAAGAATAGTCTGTTAACAAGCATTTATTAAACACTGTGGTAGGGACTGCTAGGTGATGGAGATAGAGAAAAGGGAAACATTTTTTGTTTTCAAGAAGCTTATATTCTTTAGGGGGAGAAAATAAGTACATAACAGTGTGTGTGTGTGTGTGTGTGTGTGTGTGTGTATACACATATATATGTATACATATACATATATGTACACACACATACACATATACACACACACATATATGTGTGTGTGTGTGTGTATATGTATATATATATATATATACACATACACATACATGCACTCACACACAGAAAGAGAGAGTCATTTTTTTGAGGGAGAGGCTTGGAAAGAGCCAGAATGATGAGGAAAGACTTCATGTAGAAGGTGGTTGGGGATCCTTAACTAAGTCTAGCTTTGCTATGGGCAGCCCCTGGAAGTTGAGGGCCACTAGACTGCCTGAGGAAGGGGGGCCTGGCCCAACTCAGAGCTTCTGTGATGATCAAGGAGTGGTTGTAGGAGATATATTGTATTTGTGGTTGTAGGAGGCATAATATCATATTTGTGGAATAACAGGAAGGCCTATTTTGGCTGGACCATCGTATGTGTAGAAGAGAGTAATGTATAATAAGGCTGGAAAAGTATATTGGGTCCAGGGTGTGAAGGGATTTAAGTGTCAAAGAGAGGAGTTTTTAATTGATTCTATAAGTAATAATGAGCCACTGGAGTTTGTTGAATAAGGTAAGTAGCTCGGTGAGACCTGTACTCTAAGAATGCCCCTTTGTCAGCTCTGTTGAAGCTGGATTGCAGTGGGGAAAGACTTGAGACGGAAGACCAGTTGGGAGGCTCTTGTGTGATAGGGGCCTGAATCAGGATGGTCTCTGTGTGTCTAGAAAGGGGGGACAGATTCAAGGGATGCTGCTAAGATAGAAGAAATATAATTGGATACATGGGGAGAAAGAGATTGAGGAATCAAGGGTGACTCTCAGATTGTGAATCTTGTTACTGGAAGACTGATGGTGTTCTTGGTAGAAAATAGGCCAGTTCAGAAAGCGTGGGATAGGGGTGCGGTGAGGGAGAGAATGAGAGAAGGATTAGAATTGGGTAGAAAGATCTGAGAATCATTTGCATAGAGATTATAATTGAAGCTATAAGAGCTGATGAGATCACTAAATGAGGAGAGAAAGAAAGAAAAAGAGAAAAGAATAGTGAAATATTAACAATAACTGGCATTAATAAAGTACTTGGCAGTTTTCATTTTTATCTTCACAACAAACCTGTGAGTTAGGTGCTATTATTATCTCCATTTTACAGATGAAAATACTGAGGCAGACTCACTGAGACAGTCACTTGCCCAGAATCACAAAGCTAGTAGCTGTCTCAAGTTGGATTTGAATTCAGATCTTTCTGATTCTATGGCCTTCCTGACTCCAGGGGTCTGACTTAAGAATATTTGTTCCATACATTAACTAAAAATACTGTTGTCAGCTAAGGCATAAGAGATGAGCATAGTAAGCTAAAAGTAGAGCAACTGCTTTCTTCAACCTGTAGAACTGTTGAAGCAGTATTGGGGCACCTTAATGATGGCTGTTACATAGTACACTTTTTACTACTGTAACTGTTTCTTTGAAAGGTGTATGTATAATTTATATACAGAGCCACAGAAAAGGAAAATGGAATATAGGAAAGAAAAAGTGGGACTGCTAATTGTTAGTGGGCAGTGTGGAATCCATAAATATATATAGTAAAATACAATCAAGAATATGCCATTCTCCAAACTTTTTTTCTACATTCATTTGGCTATAGATCAATATTAAACTAATTCCTGTATTTTATTTCCTAAAGAGAAACCATTGGAGTATTTCAGCAGTCTCATAAAAAAAGTCTATTTGATTCATGTAAAATGTCCCGTGGAGGGCCATTTACAGAAGATAAAGTGGAAGATGTAAAAGCCCTAGTCAAGATTATCCCGGTTTTCTTGGCTTTGATACCTTACTGGACAGTATATTTTCAAGTGAGTGGAATTAAGTAGAATAATTTGCTTCAGTTCCCTATGATGGCCACCCTAGTCCGTTCCCTTGTCCTTGAAATATTAGTTGGGATGCAGTATAGGTCAGTAGATAATTAACAAAAGAAGCAAAAAGCTTAAGTCAGCCTGTTGGAATGGCTTTGTATGGGACTCTTCCCCAGACTTAATCTGTAATGTCAGGGGATAGATTTAATGTAGGCCAGGCGTTATTCTTGTTGACTTTTACGCAAGAAGTGTTAAAGAACTTTCTAGCCAATTGTAAAAACCCTAAAATTCACCTCTTTGCTCATATACCAGTGTGGCACCCGTAGCTTTCCTTTCAGCTAGGACTATCCCTTTCATCTGTGAATAGTAACTACTTAGTACTTAAAACAATTTTTTTCTTCTTCATATTTGGTTAATATGTTTGATTCACTTATTTCTCCTTCCTTTTCCCTATTTCCTGACCATTTTCTTTTTCGTGGATCAGTGTTGAATCTCTACAGTTGCTTAGACTGACCCCTTATGTGTAGGGTATCAATGTGGTTATATATCTATAGAGGAGTTATAGTTGTATCTTTCAAACCCATTCTTAATGTCACATTTCTCTGTTATATCTAGATGCAGACAACATATGTTTTGCAGAGTCTTCATTTGAGAATCCCAGAAATTTCAAGTATTACAACTACTCCACATACGGTAAATGAAACCATAGCTATTTCAGTTATGAAAATAGGCTTATTATGTGCAAAAAAAATTCCTCTTTACTTCAGTTCTTTTTTTTTTAATGTTTAACCATTCTCCAAATGATGGACACTTACTTTATTTCAAATTGTTTGCTACAACAACAACAAAAAATGAATCTATACAAATATTTTTGTACATACGAGTCTTCCCTATTTGTCATCTCCTTAATATATGCCTGAAAGTGATATTGCTGGGTTTACAGGTTCCATACCACTTTCCAATGGATAAATTCATGAAAGTAAAAGACATTGTAATCATACAGCTTTCAGATTTTCCAAGCAAAAAAAATTACCTTCTACAAAGACTGTGGCAAGAAATATATTAGTTTACAGCATCATAGATTTAGAGCTAGAAAGAACCTTAAAAATGATCTAGTCCAACCTTCTCCAGTTTTGTTGTTCTTTTTTTAAAAAAAAGGTTTTATTGATATCTTTTGTTTTTATCACTCCCTGTACACTTCCCCATGCCTCCCCCTGGAAACCCATCCTTTATAACCAAAATAAATAAAGGAAGTACAAAAAATCAGCAAAACTAATCAGTAATTTGATATTCTGTGCATTTCGTCATACTCACGAGCCTCTGCGCAGGAGCTGGGGAGGCGTCTTTTCAAATCTCTGCTTTGGGGCTAAGTTTGGTCGTTATGATTTTGTAACATTTGCTTTCAACAAGTATTTTATGGTGGTTATTCTTTCCATTTACATTGTTTAGTCATTTGTATATTGTTTCCTTGGCGCCACTTACTTTACTTTGCATCAGTTCTTATGAGTCTTCCCATGCTTCTCTGTATTCATCATGTTCTTCTTTTCTCATGGCCCATAATATACCCTTACATTCACATACCACAATTGTTTAATTGTTTGGGGAAGTTCCCCCAATCAATCATTTACTTTGATCCTAGTTCTTTGCCACTACAAAAAGTGTTGCTATTTGAGTGGATATAAAATCCTTCTTTTGGCCCTCTTGGATATGGCCAGCAGTGAACTCTCTGGGTCAAAGGATATGTATGGTCATTTAAAATACTTTATTTGCATAATTCCAAATTGATTTCCAAAATGGTTATGTCAATTCACAGTCCCACCAACAATGCTTAAGTATGCCGTTCTTTACACGACTTCTCCAACATTGACTATTCCCATCCCCTTATTTTACAGATCAGGAAACTAACACCCATAGAAATTCTGTTCAGTCATGTCCCACTCTTCATAACCCTGTGTACTATACTACCCATGGGGTTTTCTTGGCAAAGATATTGGAGTGGTTTGCCATATCTTTCTCTAGTAGTTTAAGGCAACAGGTTAAGTGACTTGCCCAGGGTCACACAGCTAGTGTCTAAGATTGAATCTGAACTCAGGTCTTCCTAACTCCAGGCCTGGTACTCTCTCCACTAAGCCACATAACTGGCTAAGATTACACAATTACTAAAAGTCTTTGACCAGATTTGAACCCAGCCCTTTCTGACTCCAAGTCCAGAGCTATGTTCATTAGGACACATCACAGTTAAGTGCTTAAGATCATGCAGGTAATAAATAGCAATGCTGGGATTTGAACCCAGGTCTTTGGATTCTTAAATCGAGTACTTTCCCCACTACCCCATGTGGTCTTCTATGTGATTATGAAATTCAAATGTGGGTGCTGGTTTTTGATGATGGAAGCAAGCAGTAGAAATGTGAGCATAGCAATCTGGCCCACACCATAGGAATCCTATGATAGGGAAGGAGCCCTTCCAGGTGGACAGTGTGAAGGAAGTTATAGACACAAAGGCCCTGGCACCAGGTCCTGCCGCATTTGCCAAGCTGCTGCTTGTATCCTCTACTATTATTTCCTGAGATAAGTAAAACACTTCTAACTTTTCAGACGCCAAGATGGAATGGAAACAGCATTCTTTCTTTCTTTCTCCTTCTCCTCCAATTAGCCCCAGATTGTCGTTAGATGACTGTAATAAGAGCCAGTTTACTTCAGTTCTTTTCACTTTATACCAACCCCCTAAAAGTAGTTGTGGGACAAACAGTAGTAAGGATAAGTAAAAGTGTTCCACTTGCAGTGGAACAGTTGCTCAGGTATTGTGGAGTCTTGCTCTTTTTCTATGAAGAAAGGCTAACGGGTGTATTCTGGTAGTGGGTGGTTGTGTGGTTGTTGGCAGTAAATTTGTAATGGCATGCTGTGTTCCTTAAACATCCCTACCCTATGCCAGAGAATTGGAGTAGGGTTAGCTAGACCATACCTGGAGTTGTTTAGTTTGGTGGAATAGTGGTAAATTGAATTTGTGGTATTAGTCATACCTGTTTCCTGAAGGATTGCTTCTTTCATCTAGGTGCCTAGGCTGGAAGAAAAAATGCTATTTCACAAAAAATGCATAAATAGAGCAGTGTTACATAGAATGAGTGCAATTTCATATGACTAAGTGGCAATATGTTGGAAGAAAGACATACTGATTTGACTTATTTCTAAATATTTTTCCCCCATCTATGAAGTCCTTGTTTCTCAACTGTGCAGTTATGAAATAAATCATCAGTAAATACATATGTGGTAGTAAGGGAACTTGAAAAATGAAATGTACTGTATGCGAGGCTTTCTTCCTTACTTTTTAAAAAAAAGATACCTATGTCATTTAAACCGGTAATTTAGATACCTTTGTCATGGGCAGGTCACCTACTGTCTCCATTTTAATTGTCCAGTTTCCAGCAGCCTGGCTGACTATGTTCGATGCATTGCTGATCCTGGTCCTTATACCTGTAAAGGATAAACTAGTAGATCCTATTTTGAAGAGAAATGGTTTGCTGCCGTCATCTTTAAGAAGGATTGCAGTTGGCATGTTCTTTGTCATGTGCTCAGCCTTAGCTGCAGGTAAGAATGCGTCAGGGGTGCACAGAAAGTGACTTGTGTTTCAGCCCCGAAGAAGCATATGCTACAAACATCCGGGCCGTGTCAGTAGTGATGGCAGGTGAGTGACATGACAGGTGTGTGTCCCTGAAACTCTTGTTGTAGAATATAGGAATTTACCTCTTTGTGCTTTAGGAAGGGCTAGGGTAGTGTATATAAGGAAACAAAATGTTTGGTCTTTTTTTCTTGTTTGCTTAAATAATGCATAAAAAAGGAAGAAAAGAAAAAACCATTTATGTGCCAGGCACTGTGCTGAGTGTTTTACCTTTATTATCTCATTTGCCCCTCACCACAACCTTGGACGTAGGGTGCTATTATTATCCCAGTTTTACACATGAGGAAATAGGCAAATGGAGGTTAAGTAACTTGCTCAGTTAAGTAACAGCTAGTAAAAATCTGAGGTCAGATTTGAATTCAGAACCTCTTGACTCTAGGCTCAGCACTCTATTCATTGCATCACCTTGGTAGCTTTTATAAAGTCCCCTTATTCCTCTGGGAGATAGGCATGATTTTTTGATAACAATAATAACATTTATATAAATCTTTAAGGGTTGCAAAATGCTTTTACATGTATTACTTCATTTGAGCTTTAGCAATCCCATGAGGTAGGTAGTACAAATATGATTAGCCCCATTTTACATTTGAGGAAACTGAGGTTCAGAGAGGTTGAGAGATTTTGCCTGTGATCATAGAGCTAGAGAGAAGTGGGATTTCACCAGGGTCTTCCTGAGCAAAGACTGTGGCCAGTCCATATACTGTATGCAGGCCTGTATATTGGAAGTCTGTGTTAGTAAGTCCTGAAAAGGACTGTAATTGATGCAGGTGATGAGGAACTATGTTGGTGCTTAGGGGCTTCTAGATTGTCATCTCTGAAGTTGTTTCATAGAGTTGTTGTTTGTCCTTATTCTCAAGGACCAATGACATCAAAGTGATGTCTTGATTTGCAGGTGAATTGGATTTAAATGAGGGAGGGCTGTGCAAAGTCACTAGCTTCACACTCTTCTCTGGAGCCATCTAGGCCCTATGGTAAGACATAGGGAGGGTGACTGGAGATGGCCCCAGTTGCACTTGGAGACCTTGGACTTTTTAAGCTAAGGTATTTCCCAGGTCTAGGTTTGTCTGAGGTAACACATATTCAGTGATTTAAGGGCTGGGTAAGAAATAAGGCAGAAGATGGCCTAGTTTACTTACCAAAAAAAAAGTCAATCTAGGAGGGGAAGACCCTTACCTAAAGTCAGGAAGATTTGAGTTCAGATCTAGCCTCAGACACTTAGGAGTTGTGATGGAGTACTAAAGAAAAACCATTCTTTTTGTTGGCAGCAGATGCAATTATACTTGACCCTTATAAATAAGCTTACAATTTTAGTTAACTTTCATGTACCTTGAGTGGTTATCACTATTGTGTCTATCATTTGTGTTTGGAATGTTATATTTGGGAGTGAATTTTCTCTAAAAATGTGAGGACATGAAAATGAAACTAGTGAACTAGTGTAACTTGTCATTAATTATCCGTTATTATGAAGGAGTTATGCACAGAACTGTTGCTGATGTAGCGTTTGACATCTGTTTGAAATAAAAGGTGAATGATATGCTCATGATAGCAATACATAGATGAACATTTTTATGGACATACTTGAAGGATTTATGATATTATCAGTATTGAGAACTCCACTAACTCAAATCTCTTGACTTAGTAAATTCTAGGGAATTGTCTGATGTGCAGAGAGGTTAGGGTACCTGCCCAGGATAACACAGTAAGTAAGTGTCAGGGATGGGATTGAACACGTGTCTAAAGCAATCCAAGCCCGCTGCTTTATCTGTTATATCAGGGGTTCTTAATTTCAGTATTTTTATTTATAATTTGTGTATTTTATTTTATACAATTAAAAACATTATTCTGAGAAGGAGTCCCTAGGTTTTGCTAGCTTATCCAGAAGGCAGAGGATGCCAGAAAGGTTAAGAACCCTTTGTATTACATTACAGGACTCACTTTACATGGATAGTGGATCAAATGATGCAGACTTTTATTGTGCCTAACCATTATTCCTGGTCAGCAGTGAAATTAATGTGAACAGCAGCCAGTACATTTGTCCTACAAAAGGTTGTTCCTTATAAAAATTCTTTTTTGCTTAAAATCAGTTAAGTTCATTTGTGATATGTGCATATTGTTATACTAAGATGTTTTCAAAGTTTTTTTTTATGAAAAGGAAAGAAATTTAAGTTGATGTTGTGTCAGGGTTATAGACATGGTTTTTTAATTGCACAAAAGTTAAGTGTTCACCACAAGAAATCCAGGAAAAGGGACAAGTTGAATAGTAAAAATATGCCCTAATATCTGATGGCTAGAGCTGAGGTAACATTTCCCAGAATCACTGTGGCCTCAGTCTGTACCTAGTCCAGGCCATGTTAGACTTGTTCATACCTGAACCAGAATCCTTTCCCCAGTTTACCTGGCAGGTGGTCATTTACCTTGGGCAAGGTTGAAAACCTCCTATGATGGGGAACCCTCTACCACTTGAGGTGATCTCTACTTTTTGATACCTCTAAGGGTTAGGAACTTTTTCTTTCCATCAAGTCTGCATTTGCCTTTTATAAGTTCTACCCTCTGGGGAGAAGCAGAGATATTCTAATCTCTCTCCTGCATGACAGGCCTCCAAATGTTTGAAGGCTTTTGAAACTGTTTGGCTAAGTAAAATCTTTATTTTTGTAGATACCTCAGGTCATAAGTATAGCTAGTATAAGGTGTTTAACATGAAAGACTGACTTAAGGCAAATATTACACACACAGCATTTAACATATTGTGTATATTTAAATCTCTCATTTTGAAGGGTCTCATTTGGCATCTGGCTCAGCGCTTATCAGTATGTGTCAGAAATGAATGACAAGAATGGAAGAGCAAGGCAGGCTTACTTTCTTCTTAATTAGTGTCGTAGTCACTTCTGGTGGATAGTGGGGCTGAAAAGGTGGACACTGAAAGAGTTCTGGCAAAGCATTTGTTTTGGCAAATAATGAGTGTCTTTTGTTTTCTAGTCTGAACTGAGCTCACTTTTGGTACCAGCCATGTGCAAAGTTATATCTGAGACAGTTTTTTCCTTTTTAATTTTTTGGTGATGAAAGAAGGTAGGTAGTAAAGAGCATGTCTTAATGAAGTTAGACAAGCCATCATAAAAATATTTACCTCTATACAGAGGTCAGTTAAAAGTAGCATTTTCTTCATGTACTACTTTCTTGTGCTTACTTAAAATGTAAGAACCTCATTTGCATATCATTTTACCATTTACTTTACTTTATCTTAGAGTAACAGTTTTCAATTAGAATTGTACTAAAAAGACTACTCCAACCACCTCTTGCTTTTCTTATCCCTTCCTAAACAGCGGTTACTTACCATACATGCATACTTGTATGTACATATATATTATGAAGTTGCTTCGTTTAGTAAAAGTTAGGTCTTTAGATTCACTAACAAAAGAAGTACCGTTAACTTTATGAACTTAAAAAGGATAGCTTTTCTTTGGATCTCTGCTTCCCTGCCTTTCAGGGAATGATTTATGAAGATAGGGGATAAGGAGACTTCTCCTGTTTGGGTGTAAACTTTTTTCAATTAAAATGACAGTAAGAAAGTCAGCATGAGGAAAGTTGAATAAGCATAAAAAATAATTCCAGAAATGAACAGTACTACACGTTAAGACGTCTAAATAATACCACATAAGTACTTGTTATATCATCTGATGCATGTATGAGATGATAAAAGACAGGGACTAGGTAAAGATTACCAGTCACTTTCTACTGCTTCTAAGTATCGTATACAAACAAACAATTGAGAAACCTTTGCCTTTTTAATTCTAGGAATTTTAGAGAGTAAAAGACTGGACATTGTGAAGGAGAAAACAATTAATCAGACAATTGGAAACGTCACCTACCATGCTGCTGATTTGCCAATATGGTGGCAGGTTCCACAGTATGTGTTGATTGGAATGAGTGAAATATTTGCCAGTATAGCAGGTGAGTCTTGTTACAGATTCAGCAGTGGTCTTTGAATCCCTGTAAATGCAGTGGGCTGTTGATGTGCACCTATTTGTTGTCTCCTCAAAATGGAGACTTTAAAATGCTGTTTGTAAATTGCCCCGATATTTAGTAGATCTACATATATAGTGTTTTATCCAAAGAATTACTCTTATTTTTGAAGTTAAGATTTGAAGCTTGCTCTTATTTTTGAATACATGGTTTCTGATTCACTTAGTATGTCAGATGTAAAGATCTTCTTTACTTTTAAAGTAAATATGAGGTTATGTTGGGGGGAGGATATTTTATCTAGGTAGAAAATACGCCTCTCTCAAATGGCCATCCTTCCGTGAGCATTTAAATTTTTGATAGGTTGTACACTTTATATTAAACAACCATACATGCCTATGACTGGCTTCCCTTGTAAATATGTAATAAAACTTTTCCAAATTGAATCACCACACTTTACCAAAACTTGTTTGCAGGTTCTGCTTGATTAATGCCAACTTGTAACTGCTCTACAAGTAAGTCTTAGGAGTAGTACTTGTCCCTTTTAGAAGAGGTGGAGAGATTATGTTTGAAAACACTACTGATTTCCATTACTGGAGATGATGGAATATTAATTAGCAAAACAAAACAAGCAATAACCATTGATGTTTTTTAAATGGTTATGATGGTAATGACTTGATTTTTCCTTTCTATAAATTATAGTCTTGATTTACCTATGGTGTAAGAAAGGATAAGAAATTGGACTTTGAAACTTTTCTACCAGTTTGTAAGATTCAGCACTCTCTAAAAATGAATCCTGGCACTAGGGAGATGGTAGTGAGAGTACTCTTAGATAGTATCTACATTGATGATGGCTTCATTACAGGATACTGTGTTCTTCACCCTCCCTGAGACAGAAAACCAGAAAAAGGCAATAGGGCCTTCCTCAGTCAGATTTAATAGCATTCATTATATTCATTTTTCTAAATAATCTCATATGTATTTTTGATATTTTACTTTTGAGAGTATTAGAAGATATTGTGATTCATTCTAACCTAGTTCTTAGGTAGGTTTGTGTTTCTGAGCTAATAGATGTACTGAGTGATAAAAAAAAGTAACAAGTCGTTCTGTAATCTATAATCCTGCTTCCATATCTGTGTAGCATGTTTGGTGACCTATTTATCTCCAAGAAAGGAAGTAAATAGTATAGGGATTATAAGAAGCTGCATCAAGAAAGAAAATGTATCCTTATTTCTTATATGTCATCTCATGGTCATCAGCTTGTGTCGTGAGTTTGTATCATCAAAAAGGAAGGAGGTTCTCTGAAAGCGTCACTTTTTGCATCTTAACCCTGTGGGTCTAGAAAAGCTGAGCATTTGGCTTTTGATTGCAGTTGGTCATTACCAAGGATTTGTCACTGATTTACATTGAGGCATAGATTATTGTTAATATTTATTAAATTTGCAGTTGACACAAAGCAGAGTCCTAGGTGACAAAGGGATCCTGCCAGCTGAGGGGCCAGGACTGAATCTGAGAAGACAAAATTTAAGAGGCATAAATTAAAAGTCTTCCACTTGAGTCAGCAACAAAGAAAATAAAATAACTTTATAAGTACAAGATAGGGGAGATGTGGGTAGACAGCCATTTGTCTGCAAAAGGCCTGGACGTTTTAGTGTATTCTAAGATTAGTCTGAGTCAGTTGGATGATATGGTTGTCAAGAAAGACCACATTCTTAGGCTGTCTGAGAAGAGGGGTGGCCTCCCTTTACTCTGCCCTGTTCATGCCATGTTTGGAGCATTGTGTTCAGTTTGGAGTGCCACAGGTTAGAAAAAACACCAGTAAGCTCGAGAGCATCCAGAGGAAGGCATCCACAGTGATGGGTGGCTTATTCATTCCCAACACAGAAAACAGGTTAGGAACTAATCAATAAAGCTGAGTCAAGAAGATATGGCTCAGCTTCATTCCATGCGAGTATCACTTGAAGTCACTGGACAATGTTTATTCTAGGAGAGAGAAGCCTTAGGGAAGGCTTATGATATTTTTTCTTCTAAGTATTTGAAGCACTGTCATTTGGAAGAAGGATTAGACTAGTTCTGTTTGGCTCCAGAGGATAAAATGAACAGCAATGAATAAACATTGCAAGGAGCTGACGTACTGAGAGGTAGTGCATTCCTCTTTGTCAGAGGTCTTACTGTGAGACTCCTTGCCAGGCACGTTGTAGGAGCAATTCTCTTTTTGATTTGGGTCAAACTTGATGACCTTTAAGATTCCTTCCCTTTCTGAAATTTTGTGACTAGTCTTGAAAAGTATTAATGGTCAGTTTAGGGCCCTTAAGAATTATGCAATAGGTTTAATAGTGATAGTGGTTTTCATAGATATCAGTTCTGTTAGGTTAACATTTAATTGCCTGTATTCCATGCTTTCTCTGTTTTTTTTCCTTTTAACAGGGCTGGAATTTGCATATTCAGCTGCTCCCAAATCTATGCAGAGTGCCATAATGGGATTATTCTTTTTCTTCTCTGGAGTTGGGTCATTTTTTGGCTCAGGACTGTTGGCATTGGTATCAGTGAAAGGCATTGGATGGATGAGTAACCACACAGACTTTGGTAAGGATGCTTTGTTGGGTCTAGTCTCTGGGTAATCTTTTGCCAGTCCTTAATGAACAGGCAATATTTCTCATGATGTGACTTGCTTTGCAGAAATCATCATGGAACCTTTATTTCTCCATACAAAGATGCTCATTTCCCCAAGAGATTGGTGGTGGTAGATACAGACTAAAAGCATATAAATATAGATTTAATTAAATGCCAGAATTTAGTGCTACATGTTTCCTGTGTAGGTAAACTGACTTACTTAAAAATATTTTCCTGTAATAGTAAGAAAGTTGGCTGGTCATACTGTATACTTAATATCACAAAGTATGATGGATAACATTGCTTATAATTGTAGGTCTACATATTTTATTAATTACCTGCAAGTCAAAAATGGCCCTTTTATCAGTCAGAAATGGCAACCTTGGTAGCTTAAAAATGGAATGGAATCTTGGTAACTGGTACTTTAATCTCATAATACGTTTGAATTCAGGTGATTCAGCAGCTGTAGGATTAAGTCCAAGCTTCCATTGTGGCCTGCCATCAAAACACCCCTTAAACTTGCATTTTGACAGTGACCTTTGACCCTTATTAGATGGAGTCACAGAACTTTAGAGTTAGAGAGGATACTCAATGGCTGTCAACCAAATATATTCTCTGTACCTTTTCTTGTACCTGAATAAGAACCTTTGGTACCTTTTGCCCCCAAAATGGCCATGAAACCTTTGCTTGAAGTTTTTTAATGAGTGAGAACCCACTCCCTCCAGTCCATTCTACTTTGAGGTAGCTCTAATTGTTAGGAATTTTTTCCTTACATCAAGCCTAAATTTGCTTCTTTATGATTTTCATTCATTGTTCCAATTTTTGCCTTTCGGAGCCAACCAGAACAAGTATAGAACTTCATATTTATTGCTAAATTTAATCTGACTCCAGTTATCATCCAAGTTGTGAAAAAGCCCCCACTTATAATTTCTCAAAGTGTTTAGTCAGCTGCAGTATAAGTTAGTGTCTTTTATTTTGATACCCACATTTTATCCCCTACCTCTGTGTATAACCAGCTTCCCAGTACCTGCAGTTGGCACTTCTTCCATAAACTTTTCTTAATATTGTCTTTTGGATTTAAGGGAGTCTTAATGATACTAGACACTGCCTGCTTGTGTGTCTTGTAAATTCTTGTTTTAAAAACATTTTATAAGCGGTGAGTTATATAAAGATAATAGATATATAGTATACCCTCATGTGTATGGGTCTGTGGTGGTAGCTAGGAAGGTTCTCATGTCACTGTTGGCTTATGTTTACTTAACAATAATGAGCTGGTTAAGGGTTGGGAGATATATGGAGATAGCTTAAACACAACATGTCCAAAACCAAACTCATCCTTTCCTTCAACAACCCCTTTGTTTTTACAAACTGGCCCATTTCCTTTGAAGGCACTGTAATCCTTTCAGTCTCTCAGGTTCATAACCTTGGCATTATACTCACCTTCTCATTCTCCCTCACCTCACACATCCAGTTAGTTGCCAGATCTTGCTCTTTCTACCTTTACAACTTCTCTCAAATCAGACCCTTCTTTCCACCTTAGTTGAGACACTCATTGCCTCTTGCCTAGGTTATTGGACTAGCTCCCAAATTGTCCGTCTTGCCTCAAGTCTCTCCCTGCTCCAGTCTATCCTACAGGTTCTTTTTTATTTTTTTATTTTTATTTTGTTAGCGTTTTTTTTAGCCTTTTTTAGGGAGGGCAATTGGGGTTAAGTGACTTGCCCAAGGTCACATGGCTAGTTTTTGTGTTAAGTGTCTGAGGCCAGATTTGAACTCAGGTCTTCCTGACTCCAGGGCCAGTGCTCTATTCACTGTGCCACCTAGCTGCCCCAATCCTACAGGTTCTTACTTAGTTAACTCGAGTGGCGTCTTGTTTCTATAATAAGCTTCCATGTTTAGCTTTTAAAGCCCTATACATGTCCTGGCCCCAACTCATCCAGCCTTGTTGGGCATTACTTGCCCTCCCATGCTTTTTAGTCCAGCCAAACAGGCCATCTCTCTGTTTTTCATACTGTAACACTCCTCTTTTCTCTCCCTCTTTATACTGCCTGCCTCACATGCTTGACATGTTCTCCCTCCTTACCTCATAGAATTCTTTTCTTTCTTTAGGATGAAATTCAGCCACCGTCTTTGTGGGAAGTCTTTCATGATCTCAGTTACCAGTGCCCTTCCTAACTTGTATTTAACTACTTTGTACATATTTATACTTATTTGCTTTATGTTGTGCCTTTCTTTATATGTACTTGTTTTCTTCCCCATTTGAATGTAAGCTCCTTCTGATGAGTAGAACTTCTGAGAACATGCTTTGTACTTGTTTCCTCAGTGTCTGACATATAATAGGCACTTACTAAATACCTGTTCATTGAATGATTTATTAAGACTCCAAAACTAGAAGCAACCAAATATATTCTCTGTACCTTTTCTCAAAAACGAATTGTTAGCCAAGTAATAAAAATGCCCAGATAGTGAATATAATGTTCCCCAGTTCTCAACACTGAATCGAACTCCACTTTTGTTTTATATAAAGGAGTAAGCACTGGAGGTTATCTCATGCTAGGCTCTCCTGGACTCAGTTAAACTAAAGATAATTTTCTAGGCATAAATAGCACATTATTTATCGGCTTTTGGGGTCTTTAGTCATAGATGTCTTTTTTTGTGTGTGCTTTTTGGAGGGAGGATGGAAGGGCAGTTGGGGTTAAGTGACTTGCCCAAGGTCACATGACTAGTAGTATTAAGTATCTGAGGCCAGATTTGAACCCAAGTCCTCCTGACTTCAGGACCCATGCTCTATTCACTGCATCACTGAGTTGCCCTCATAGATGTCTTTATCCTCTCATAGAATAACCAGTAAATATTTATTAAATGGCTACTATGTGCCAGGCGTTATGCTAAGGACTGTGGATACAAATAAAAAAGAAAGGCAATCCCTACCCTACAGGAGCTTATAATCTAATGGGGTAAGACACAGAAGGAAGCTGAAAAGCAAGGGAGATAAAGGGGGGAAAAGGCCAGGGTCATGACAGAGAAGCCGGCCACAGGGGAAATGAAGAGATGTGTTTGCTGAGCCCCTTCCTTCACGGAGGTTTGGAGTTCTTGGTTCTGCTCTCTCATCCCGGGGACAGAAGGTAGGGAAGAGTGGATGATGAGGCTTTCCTAGAGATGACTTTCCTTGGCCATGGTGGAGAATTCAGGGACATCCCAAAATTGAGTAGCCAGGTGGCAGCCAAGATCTTTGTACTGGGCACCCTCCTTAGATTGATGTTTAAGTGGAGACATTATTTTAGAGGAATGCTCCCACCCACCCAGTACTTTACCACTGTAGTATGTTTCTATTTGCCTAGTTAACAAAAGAGATATTAGTGACTTGCCCAAGGTCACATGACTAGTAGTGTTAAGTGTCTGAGGCTGGATTTGAACTCTGGGAGTGGATTGATTTAGATGACAGAACTCTAAGGTCCTTTTCCCTACCTGATTCCTCAGCAGAATCATTTAATATGAGCATAGATTTACCACTCTGGGAACTTTAGAGATCATTTTATAGTTGGTGAAACGGGTTTTAACACGAGTCTTCTGACTCCTGTTTCGCATTCTTTTCACTGTATCATACTGTCTTCCAATAGTAGCAAGCAGGCCGGACAATAAGATTAAGTCTTTGTTTAAGTAGACACATTCTCAGAAAATGAGATGTGACAGATCAGTGCATCTTCATGATATAGATTTTTCATTTGTGGCTTTCATTTCCTGAGGATAGGTATGTTTTTTCTCATATCATTTGTTTTGGAAAAAAAGAAGTCAACTTATGAAAGAAAGCAATTTCTTCCTTCACCCTTCCTTTGAAACCCAATGGAACATTTTCTTCCTGCTATTCTTTCTCTCCTTTTCCCCACTCCAACATGTGTATGTCTCAACAAGTTTAGAAAGAACATAAATTCACACCAAACTCAACGCAGCTCAGTATATAAGGGAGATCTAAATGTCAAGATCTTTTGTTAAATTTTGGGACACAGTTTCGTTGCATATGATTTAGAGAAGTAGGTGTGCCTGTGAATGCAATACATTGGCCTCCATTACTCTTTGAAGTTCATAAAGCTGATTTACTTGTCTCAGTGGAAAATTCTGTTATAAATTCTTCCCATTTTATTTGTGTTTTTCTTTGGCTCATTGACTCTTGTTTTTGTATTTGCCCATTTCCTAGTTGACAGCTTCAGTTTTGTTTCCCTTTCTACTTCAGAAAATGCTGCTATAACTACCTTGGTGCGTATGTGACTTTTTTTTTTAAATCTTTGACTTCCATGGAGTATATGCCAATAAGGATTTGGTTGTTTTTGTTTAGAAATGGTTAAGAACATTTCTTAGTGTAATTTCAAATTACCTTCCAGAATTGGGAACCATTTCATAGCTTTCCCAGTAGTATATTAGTATGCCCATCTTTCTACACCTTCTCCAATACTATTTCCATCTTTTGCTATCTTTGATGACTTGCTGGGTGTCAGTTGATTTGCACTTTTTTCTTAATGTTTGGGGAATCTGTGCACTGGAGAATAACTCTAGGTCTTAAATGCTTTTGTTAGTTGACCATGTATTTTGAATATTAGGCAGACCTATATGAGAGATTTTTGATGCAAAATTTTTTTTTCTGAATAAACAGCTTCCTTTCTTATTCTAGTTGCATTAGTTTTGTTTATGCAACACCTTTTCAATTTCATGTAATCAGAATTATGTATTTTATTCTTTTTGGACACTTATAGGCTTTGGTTAAGAATTCTCCTCCTAGTCATAGCTATGGAAGCTACCTGACATAGTCTCTTTTATTATGAATTTATTTAGTGACATTATTGTGCTCATTTTAAGTTGAATCTTTATGGTTCTCTATAAATTTTATCTATGAAAAAACAATCGTTTTGTGTCTTTTATGACTATTCCCTCAATTTCTTTGTCTTATTGTTATAGCTAGCTTAGCTAGCTTTTCTAGAATCATGTCAAAAATTAGAAGTGACAGTGGACATCCTTGTTTTACACCGGATTTAAAGACCTCTCGTGTTTCTCTATTACAGATAGAGTTAGCTCTTGGGTTAGAGAGATGCTTTTTGCCATATGAAGGAATACTCCCATTTATTCCTGTGCCTTTGAATGTTTTAAATCGAAATTGGTGGTATGTTTTATCAAAAGTTTTTTTTATCTCTTGGCATGATCATGTGCTTTTTATTATTTTTATCATTAATGTTATGTGTTCGATTTATAATTTTCCTAATATTGGATCAATCGTGTTTTCCGGGTATAAATCCAACCTGGTCATAGTGTATAATACTCATTTTGAATATGTTGTTGTGTAGTCTTTTATGATGGTGTTTTCTTCATTATGTTTGCATATATCTTCATTCGTGACATCAGCCCATTTTTATCATTCCTGTTTTTCAGATACCTTACATTGTCTCCAATTTTTCTCCCCAATCTTTTGACTTTTTCTAATATGTCCTGTGGTCTCCATGGTCTCCTGTTTGCCATGTTCTCCTGGGATTCTACCACTTTGGTGAAGTTTTCTACCTTCTCTTCTTACTATTTATTTTTCTTCTAATTTTTGTCCCTAGTCTGTTGCACTGACTTGCTTTTCTGTTATTTAACCAGTACCAAATAATATTGATGATTCAGTACTTTTTGGTACTAGAAAGGCTGTTCCCCCTCTGGTTTTTTTTTTCTTTAAAATTATTATTTCTTTTGTGATTTCAGACTTTTTTACTCTCCAAATGAACTACACTGTTATCTGTCTACATCTGTAAAGCATCCATCCTCTTGGTTGTCTGTTATAACACTAAATCTGTAATAATTTAGGTTTAATTTATTATATTGGACATGACCCAGCCATGAGGACCAAAAATCTCTGTAGTTATTTGAGTTGCTCCTTATTTCTTTGAAGAAAATTTTGTTACTATATCTTTATGACTCTTGAGTATACCTCGGTAGACCCAGCTGTTCTTTACATTTTTTAGCTGTTTTGGATGAGATTTTGCTGTTCCTGTTGGTATATAAAAATGATATTATTTTTGTGGATTTATTTTTTATCTCTCTACTTCCAGAAGCTATTGTCTCGATTCCTTTGCTGATTTTTTATGGTTTCCTAAGGATACCATCATATCAGCAGCAGTCTCTCCTCTTTAGCTAAGTCTATGCCTTTAATTTTTTTTCTTATGTCTTACTGCTATCATTAGCATTTGAAAAACTTTGGAACAATTACAATTGTTAGTATTCTATTTACCTAAATTTTATTAACTTACGGGTTTTTTTTTTTGAGCTCCATTAAGTATTCAGTGATGGAAAACTTTTAACTTTTAATTTTAAAATACCTATTTAAAAATAGCTAAGGTGTTCATTATTTAAAAACTTACTGGTTACTGGTTTCAGGTTATTGACAAGTCATAACTATGCTTCAGTTCTTAAAGGATGTTTGATTTTATTGGTGTGGATATGGCCTCCATCAATATAAATTACAGCCACTCTGATTCACAGACTGTCTTTCAGAATTGAGGCTGAAGAATCATCATCTTGGAGCCAATCTGATGGGAATATATCTTAGTTTATTGTAGCCACCATTCTTGAAGCATTTAGGACTGAGCTTTTGCTCTAGGGGTATACCCTTTACAATTCTAGGGTCACTTCCACACCACTGTAAAGCACCGGAGAAGGATTTTAATGGGAGGACCATTCATAAATGTCCATTATGAAGGCTTATTGTTCTTCATAAACTTTATTTTTACGTATCTGTTGATAGTAGCATTTTATTAATAAAGTCAATCAGTTCGCCAAAACCAATCTTTGGTTAATTGGGTACTGTAATTAAATATTTTTAAAAGTGTTTGACTTATGAGTTTGTTTACTTAATAAACTATAAGTAAACTTTATCAATCACCTATTAATTCTGTCATGTTAACTGCTTTTTTGTAGTGACATTTCTGAGCTGGCTGAAGTGCCTCTCTTGTAATCTAGTCAGTTCACCAGCATTTATTAAGAGTTTACTCTAGGTCAGGTGCTGTGCTGAGAGCTGAGGGTATAAAGGCAACAACAGTCCCTGCCCTCAGGGATCTCATGTGTCTCCTACTTTAGGAACAGAGCCTGTCACCTCTTGTGTAAAAGCCCTGCTGCACTCAGCCAATCCACTTTGCCCCCTCTCTAGGTAACATTAATGGCTGCTACCTGGACTACTACTTTTTCCTGCTGGCTGCTATCCAAGGAGTGACTCTCCTGCTTTTCCTGATTGTCTCTGTGAAATATGACCGACAACGATCTCGGGCCAATGGAATGCTTGTCAATGGCAAGTCCTGATGTTCCCTGATCTGCATGTACACAGTGAAACTATCTTGATCTTGCGGATTTTTAGTATACTGCCAAGCTGTGGATTGGACAAGAGGCGCCATTAAATGCACAACAATTTGTTCTACCTGTGTCTGTTGTAGTTTCTTTTCTGGTGAGCTGGGAAATGCTTTCATTCTTATCCTTACATTTGGAGCCCCTTGCAGATTTGTTCAGTAAATTTATACATTATTCAGCAAGTTTAAAGTAAATACTTTGAAAAGTCTTGCTTTGTCTGACATACCCACCCCCATTTGTGGAACCAGCATTAGTCTACTGAAAATATTATTTTAGTTTAAGAATTAAGTTCTACAGTTCCTTGTGGAGTACCTTTTTATTGGAATATGAATCTTTCCTTTACCAGGAAGTATAAAATTATTGATAACTTCAGGATATATTCTCAGTTTAATTGTCCTAGAAGGGAGACTTTTGATAGATTGTGGTTGTCCAAATAGCCCTAGCATGCAGATTATCCAGTTACAGAGTAATTTTATATGAACCTGTACTGTTAATTTCAACATGAAAAAAATAATTATTCCTTGGGGAGTAAATTCCAAATCTTATACAGTTCTTTCAAATTATTGGAACTAATGAGGCCTCTTTGGCTTGCTAAAATTTTATATTTTTAATCTTTGAGGCCCTTAATTTTATCATTTTCAGTCTTAGTAATTCATGACTTTCAACCAGTTAGTGAGAATTTCAATTTAGGTAAATAAATCAGTCCTCTGAAACTCAGACATGTTTGAAAGTTTTGCCCTATACTACTTCTGTCATAGAAAAGGAAGTTTCAGAAATTAAAACAATTCAAATTCAGTACAGTTGTATCATATATTATTACAAGGGTGACATCTAGAAACATGTTCTACAGATGGCCAGTCTCAGTGCAATGTACATTTATGTAGGAAGGAGTCACAAGTAAATTCATTCTTTAGAGGAAGTATCTGTTTTAGAACATACTAGACTTGCCTTCCCCAACATTGGGCAGCAGGACCAATAGAATCGTGTGGGGTATAGGGGTGTGGGAGTGTATCAATGCATACCTTGACTTTGTGCACTTGAAAGTAACCAAATACCCCCCACTCCCACCCAGCCCTAGTTTACCAGTAAAATCTTAATCAGATGTGAGACAGGATAATTTTTCAATTTTGCAAACCTTGAAATTAAGCATATAGAAATTTTGTTCCTTCTTCTTTGCCCCCCCCCTTCCATCCCCAGTAATCTATATCTAAGACCACATGTGGAACCCTAATTTTTTTCTGATAACTCATTTCCTCCCCATTCCCACTGTCCAAACTGCCCTCTCATCCTCTGGTTAGTCTTTCCTTTATTTCAGTCTGTCCCTCAGCCAGCAGAAAAATTTTATTTGACGGATTCCTAGCTCTGCTGATGTCATACCTTCCCCAAACTTTTTCATTGTCTTCCAGAGAAAGATTAGATCCAATTTTTAAACACACTGCACTCTTGCTAATCTTTGTGTTTTGCCTCACTCTGTTTCCTTTCTCTGGCAGTTGAAATATTTGATTGAAGAGGAAGAGAGAGTAACCATGTGAGGAATCTGGAGCTAGTGGTGGTGATATTAATTGGTTTCTTTAAATTATAAGAAGGTAGTAAATCATGGTAATTCTCTCCTTTCCCCTTCCTAATAGGGGTGCTAATTAAGGTAATGGAAGACGTAAATGTACAGAAGGCTGCACATGGCTGGAGTCACCTGTGTTCACACTCACCTTTCCCCTCTTTTCCTCCTCCTTCCCAGAGCTTGTCTCTCTACAAATGAGGTTCTTTGTCCTGGGCAGCTGAAAGTGATTGAGGAATATCTACTGTAAGGCACAAATCCACGCATATAATTGATGCCAGTGATATATATTCCCCAACCAAAGCAGCCATGAACAGTCATATACAGAGTTGCTATTTATGGCTCGTAGGCCTTACTCCTGCAGAGAAGTACTTCTCATATGGACATCTCTCTTCTTCAGCACTCAGTTCTCCTGTCTTAAGACCTTAAACTTATCTCTTACCAGGCAAAGGAATAAGTATTTATTAAGCTACTATGTGCCAGGCACTTTGCTAAATGATTTGCAAATATTGCATTTGATCTTCACAGCAACCCTCTAAGGTAGGTACTATTATTAGCTCATTTTACAGATGGGAAGACTGAGGCAGACAAGTTAAAAGATATCCCCATCTTATAATTGAGGGAACTGAGGCAAACTGGTTAAATGTCTTGTCCTTAAATGTCTGCGTCTGGTGTTGAACTTGGGTCTTCCTGATTCCAGGCCCAGTGCTCTGACCATTGCACCATCAGGTTCCTACTGTTCCCTTTCCAAGGTCTTCATCCTACAAGCAACCTTGTTCTCCAGTGACTCAGGATCAATAAGGACATTTACGGACTTTTCTTCTCTGCCTGACCAAGACAGATGTACTTTTGCTGTGAAAGGGCACCTGCGAAGGCATGGTTGCTTCTTGAAGAAATCCTCCTGTTTTGTTACTTCGTGTTGCTGTTTCTATCCTTCCATGTGGGATTGGTTTCACCCCTCTGATATGACCTCTGTGACCTTGGATAAGTCAGTTAGCCTCTTTGGACCATAGTTTCTTCATATATTAAATGAAAGGATTCAGCGAGTTAAATGTCTTATATCCCTTTCAGCTTTAAGTCTATGGTCCTAAGAGGTTTAGTGACTTGTTCAAAGTCATACAGGTAAACTGCAGAACCTAAATTCAAAGGCAAATCTTTAACTTAAGATTCAGTGTTTTTTCTTTGCATCACTATCTTCTATTATTGCCTTTATTATTTGATAGTCAAATGCCTTCTCCATTTACTGTCAGGAATGAGGAACTAACAGTTCCTTAAAAATGAACTGAAATGTACTCTGGTCTTAATTTCTTGTCTTAGTATATGGATAGATATTCAGGGATCTCATTATGGAAAGACCAGGGTGACTGAACTGTTCTGGGGAACTGAAGGAAAAATGTAGTCCACTGGGAGCTAACCATGGTGCTGAATCTTTATGTCTAGCACAGGACTCAAATTCAGTTCAAGCACCATGATCGCTATATCCACATCTATCTGCCAGAATTCACTGACCTTTATGCCTAACGTTTAACCAGAATTTTCTCACTTGCATGAAGGAAAAAGTTCTTCACCCTGTTGATGGAGATTATTGTAGGTAGTATAATAATAGTAATAATAATGGATATGTGTCTTTTTAAGATTTTCAAAGCACTTACAGTCCCATGAGGCAAACACTACAGTTAATAGGATCTCATTTTACTTATGAGGAAACAGGCTTTAGAAGAGTTACGTGATTTCGTGATGTTCACAGGGTTAATAAGTGTGAAAGTTGGGCTTAAAATCCTCCTGGTCCCAAGTCCAGCAGTTAGGCCACTAAGTCTTGGCTTTTCAGTTTGATGTTGGCTAAGTTATTTTCTTTCTCTGGGCTTCAGCTTCCTCATAGGTAAAATGAGGGAGTTAGGCTACATGACTTAGGAGATGTCTTCCAAGTAAATTCTAGTAGATGTTATAAAGTTATATTGATAAGATTTTGGAAAGAAAGACATTTCCCCGGAGGACCTTCAGTATGCTAAGTGAGTAACTGTCTTAGGATTTTGTAGCCCAGTTTTGAGTTCATGATTCTATTGATCTTTGTGGCACATCTTTATTAGTTTTGTTTGTTTGCATGTTTTTCCCCTGTTTAGGTAGCATACTGAGCATAGTAGGCATCATTGTCAGTGTGAGTCAAGAAAGGTGCACCTGCCCTGCAAATGAGTGGAGAGTTGGAGGCCTCCCTGAGAGTCCACATAGGAGTTTAGTGGGAGGTGGAACAGGGAGTTCTGGGCTTTGCAGCAGGAATAATATGAAATACTTACAGCTACCATTTAAATAGTTCCTTATGGTGTGCAAAGGTCTTTGAATAGGAGAACTAAAAAGAGCCTTAAAACCATTTTAGTTGGACACTCCTACATTTCAAGAATAAGGAAAGTGGCCTAGAGAGAAGTGATTTTCTAGAACGTGCCTCTACCTTCCTGCTCCCACCCCCAGTTACTGCTAGTGCCTTCCCTCTTGAGATTACCTTCCCTTTAGTCTGTAGTTAGCTTTGATGTGTCTGTTGTCTTACCCTTTGGAATGTCAGCTTCTTGTGAGTGAGGACTATGTTTTTATCTTTGTTTTTTAGTGCTTAGCATAGTGCCAGGTATGTAGTAAGAGCTTAATGTTTGTTGGCTGACTGGCTTACTGAAAGTTAAACATGTAGTAAGCAGGCAAAGCCACGACTTAAACCCATGTCCAGATCTAATGTTTGTTCTCTCCTACCGCCTATAATAATCAGAGAATTTCTGATAATGTGAGAAACATTTCCTTCATATAGGTCAGGAGATTTTGCTCAGGCTCTCACAACCCTTTGAGGTAGGTAATGAGATATTATCTGTATTTTACAAATGAAACAGGCACAAACAGGTTATGTGAGTTGCCCAGGGATGTGCAGCTAGTAGTTGGCAGTAAATACTTGTTTAGTGCCTGCTAAGTGCTGGGAATTATAAAAGGCAAAAGATAGTTTCTGCTCTCAAGAAGCTTACAATCTAATGGGAGACAATATGCAAACAAATATATATATATATATATATATATATATATATATATATATATATATATAT
>CM053580.1:557565837-557592824 GCA_028627135.1 Pseudochirops cupreus
TGAAATGCAAATGAGTTGGATTTAAGTGAGGGATGGTTGTGCAAAGTCACCAGCCTCACTCCTTTGGAGCTGTGTGGCTCCAGAGGCAGACTGTAGATCAGGATGACTGGAGATGTGCCTGGATACAGTGGATGATAGTCTTTTTAAGCTAAGGTGTTTAACAGATCTCAGTTTGACTGAGGCAGCACCCACTCAGTGATGAAGGCTAGGTAAGAAATGAGACAGAGAATGGTGGGGTTTTAGTTGGGACTTAAAGGAAGCTGGAGATGTTAGAAGATGGAGAAGAGGAGGGAGAGCCTTCCAGGCATGGAGGACAGCCAGAGAAAATGCTTGGAGCCAAGAAATGGACTGTCAAAGATGGCTAGGTCAAAAAGTAAGCATTGGGAAGTAAGATGTAAGAAAACTGGAGAGGTAGGAGGGACTAGGCTATGAAGGGCTTTGAATGCTGAACAGCAATAGGAAGACTGTGGAGTTTGTTGAGTAGGGAGGGCAGGTGGGTGATCAGAACTTTGTTTTAAGAAAATCACTTCAATGACTGAGTGGAAAATCTACTGGGTGGGGAAAGACTTGAGACTGGCAGACCCACCAGCAGCTATTGTGACAATCCCGGTGTGAGATATAAATTTTCCCCTAAGTACCGTTTTGGCTGCATCCCATAAATTTTGGTATGTTGTCTCATTGTTGTCATTTTCTTCAATGAAATTATCCATTGTTTCTATTATTTGTTCTTTGACCCACTTATTTTTTAGGATTATTTAATTTCCAGTTAATTTTTAATCTCTCTGTTGCCCATTATTAAATGTAATTTTTATTGCATTATGATCTGAAAAGGATGCAATAGTCCAGGCAAGAGGTAATGAGGATCTGAAGTGCCCATGTAAGTGGAGAGAAGGGGACAGATGTGAGACTTGGCAACTGATTGTGTGGTTGAAAAGCAAACAGACTCAGCCAAGTTGACAGAGAGACAGCCACTTCAAGGAAATCTTCAATAACAAATATGCTTCTCAGCCTGAAAGAGAAGTATTTGAAACCATCGAGATAGAACAATTGTTAACATTAACCAAGCATGGGAGCACTCAAAAGCACTGTGTTAGGTAAACCCCTAACAGTTTCCGAGAGTTGGGGGAAGTCACTTAGAAAAAAGGACTTGGGTGAAAATATTTTAGTTAAGTTGGACTGATAATAGAAATATAAAAATAAAAAGGCCCATTTTCCTTTCTGTGAGAATGACTAGGAAAAAAAAGACAAGCCTAACAATTGTTAACACCAAATGCAAAGAGGCTTAATGCCACATTAAATGCAAAAGAAAAAGTGATGGAATAAATAGAAAAGCAGAATCCAACCGTGTTTAGCTTACAGAAAACACATTTATCCAGAAAGATTTGAGTAGATTAAAAATGAAAGAATGAATTAAAATTTACCATGCTGTTGAATTTATCCTTCAACATTTATAGGCTGTGTGACCTGGGATAGGTCACTTTGTCCTCACAGCCTCAGTTTTCTCATCTGTAGAATGAGAATGATCATGATTGCAATGTCTGCCTCATAGGGTTATCATGAAGAGATTGCTTCATGCTGTGAAGTGCCATATTGATAATTTTTTTCCATTAATATTATTATATGACTGCCATAGCACAAAAAGTTGAAATGACACTAATGATACTAGAATATTAACTGTGCATGTACCAAATATTAAATCATATATGCATCTGATAATTCTATCACAAAACTTATGGAGGAAAATCTTAGTACATCCCTTGGAAGAAGAAATGGGGTAAAAATCATATATCTGTAAGGAAATGATGCCTATCTGTAAGACTAAAAATAGTTTCATCAGTGGAACCATAGTCAAAGGACATGAAAGGACAATCTGCAGTTGTCAATCAGCAAACGTTTATTAAGTGCCTGATATGTGCCAAGCACTGTGCTAAGCACTGGGGATTAAAAAAGAGGAAAACAACAGGTCGTACCCTCAGAGAGTTTACAGTGTAATATGAGAGATAGCATGCAAACAGATAAATATGAAGCAAGCAATATATAGGATAAATATGAAATAATTGCCAGAGTGAAGGCACTAGAACTAATTGAGGTCGGGAAAGGCTTCCCTTTAGAAGAGTGGTTCTCAACTTTCCTAATGCCGCAACCCTTTATGTGGGCGTATCTGCATGTGGGCGGACCGCCTGAAGACCGATAGAGGAGCGTTGTCTCAGTTCCTAAGACCATCGGAAATATGTATTTTCCGATGGTCTTAGGTGACCCCTGTGAAAGGGTTGTTTGACCCCCCCAAAGGGGTCGCGACCCACAGGTTGAGAACCTCTGCTTTAGAAGATGGGAGTTAGGTTGGGCCTTGAAGCAACTTGGGAGGGGGGCGGAGATGGAAGGTGGGGTCAGTACTTGGAGAGGAGGGGGAGCATGGGGAGCAACCAGAGAGAATGTCCAGAGCCAACAAACGGAGTGTATTGTTTGTTTGTGGAACAGCCAGGAGGTCAGTGTCACTAGATCAAAAAATGTGTGTCAGGGAATAAGGTGTAAGAAAACTGGGGGCTGGCCTAGAAGGGGCTTTGAAAGCCAAACAGAACATGTGTATTTGCTCCTGGAAGCAATAGAGAGTCACTAAATTTTATTGAGTAGGAAGCTGATTTGATTGAATTTTTTGGATAATGCATTCCTGTTAATAAAGTTGATTTGAATGCCTCCACTGTGTACATTTACATCTTTATAGACTATAATGTATTGCTGTGCTAATTGTTATAAAACTTACACAAAATAGAAATAAAAATGTTGAAATAACGTTGGAATGGTATTTCATATCAAATGGTAGTTAGAAGCATTCAGGTGATGCAGTAGATAAAGTAGTGGGCTTGGATTCAAGAAGATCAGGATTCAAATCCTACCTTAGATACTTACTAGCTGTGTTAACTCTGGACAAACCAGTTAACCTCAATGAACCTCAGTTTCTTCATCAGTAAAAGATAACAGTAGTTACTACCTCACAGGATTGATGTAAGCACCAAATAAAGATGTTGTATAAAACATGTGCAAACCTAAAGTGCTGTATATAGCTATATATATATATATATACATATACATACATACATATACATATATATACATATATATTATATTTGTAGCTATTATATTTGATTCTAGACTCAATAGGGAATCACTGGAATTTATCAAGTAGGGGAGTGATACAGTCAGACCTGAACCTTAAAGATTAAATTGCTTTGACAGCTGTCTAGATGGTGCATTAGAATGAGGAGAGACTTGAGACAGGACGGCCAATTAGAAGGCTGTTGAAAGAGTCTAAGCAAAAGATGAGAACCTGCATATACTTAATATGTGAGATGTGGGGAAAGACTAATACATGTGGTGTGAGGGCTGCCAAGCCCTTTTAAGGGCTGCTCACCCACCTTTGGTGTCCACTCGACTCACCCAGCTCTCACCTGTGGCTCTAAGAAGTTGTAGTGTGCAGTGACCACACCCTGGTAAATTGTTTTAACCAACCAAGGGGTCTCCAACCCATCAGTATGTTAGTGGGATGTCTACCCAAGCATGTGAAGACTTCCCCTAGAGCAGGGCTTCTTAAACTTTTCTTACTTGTGACCCACAGTTCAAGAAGCGCTGCCCTGGAGGAATGGGTAGATGAGAACAGTTTGTTCCAGTGGCCATGAAGGTGACTGAAGCAGGTACCGTGGAGCACTTAGAACTTGGTAAGACATCAGAGATGCCATGGTCACCCACTGCATCTGAGCCATTGCTAGTCATCTTGACTTTGTCTTGCCCCTGGATTCCAATGACTCTGAAAGAGATAGTGAGGTTGATGAGTATTGTTCACTTACCTTGGCAGTGTACTTTCCAGGGATGTGCACATAGATGATGAGGTTGATGCATACATTGCTAGAGCTAGTTCAGTGTTTGGGAAGCTCTGAAGGAAAATGTGGGAGAGGAGAGTTGTTATTAGGCTGCCTACCAAACCGAAGGTTTATAAAGCCATGGTGCTGATCTCATTGTTGTATGCCTATGAAACTGGAACAATTTACCAGCACCATGACAGGAAACTGAATCACTTTCACTTGAATTGTCTTAGCAAGAGTTTGAAGATCACCTAGCAAGATGAGGTACCAGACACTGAGATTCTTCCTTGAGCTCATCTACTAAGCGTTCAAACTCTATTATAGAGAGCACAGCTCCAATGGGATGGCCACGTTATTTGAATGCCAAATATATGTTTCCCTAAGAGACTTTTACAGAGAACTCACACAAGGCAAGTACTCACATGGAAGTCAGAAGAAGTGATATAAGGACACTCTCAAGGTCTCTCTTAACTTTGGAATTGATTGGGACACATGGGAGACACTGGCACAGAACTGCCCAGCATGGAGTGCCAAATAGGAGGGCCATGAAGAGTCAGACATGACTGAAAACGACTGAACAACCACAAAAATTGTACACTATTAAGTACCTGCTATGTGCCAGGTGCTGTGTGAAGTACAGGGGATAGAAATTTAGACAAAAAAAAGTCTCTGCCCTCAAGGAACTTAAAATCTAAAGGGGAAGGTGATACATAAAGGGAAGTTGAAGGTAAGAGAGGACATGAGAGGGCATGAGGATGAAGTTAAAGTGGAAACTAAGCAGATGGCTGGAATTCTGAGCTTTCTGTAGAGGGAAGCCATGGGAAGAGTTTTGTTTTTTTTTGCTCCACCCTCCAATCAGAAGCAATTGTGGGTACTGATGAGATGTGAGTATGAAAGCTGAAGCAATCTCCATGATCATGAGTTTCCTGGTGATGTGCTTATCCTGAGGGGTTTGGGGGAGGTGGGATGGGATGATCATGGTGACAGTAGTGATGAAGTCAAAACCAAGAAGAATAGTTATTAACAAATTAATTTTGTGAAATTGTAATGATAAAACAGCACCAGATTGGATACTTGGGGTGAGTGAGAACGAAAAGTTGAAGATGACATAGAGGTTATGACCTGGAAGGATCCATGGTGCCTTCAGAAGTGTGGGAGTGTTGGTCATGAACAAAACCCAAACCGGAAAAGCTTTAGGAAGAAGTTTAATGTGTCGGTTGGCCAAAGGGAGAGCCAGAGGGGGAAAAAAAATGTGGCTTCCTCAGGAGTATCTCTGAGTTTCACATTATATAGAGTTCAAATAAGGGTACAATTTGCAGAGTCTTACATATAGGCAATTTCCAAAAAAGAGGTAGTTTCCAGATGTTGCTTGAGATATACATCAGTGAGTAAGTGTAAACATTCAATACAACTTGGGTGAAACCAAAACGTGAACTTTTGGGGTGGAACTAAAACGACCTTGGTGGGGTTTCAATCATTGCTTGCAGCAATCTGGGATCAGCATGACCCACACATCACATTCTAGGTTAAATAATATCCAGCTAAATAAAACTAGCATCAAATATTATCTAATAAAGTATTTTTCTTGCAGAAGAGGGATGGTTTAGGGGCATAGGAAGGATAATATAATGAGATCCAAAGATGTAATCGTAACAGGCCACGTCTGCTCGTCCTATGAGACTGTTCCACTTCAAGTGATGGGGTGATGGTGAGAACCTTCATTATTACTTTCCTCCTCTTCCTCATCCTGTTGTGGTCATCAGGATATCTGGAGAACAGGGGGTGGGTACAGTTACATCTTCTTGACTCCAAATCCAGTACTCTCCACTCTACCATTTAGACTTCCACATTAGACTCTACTAAAGGGCAGAACTAAGAGCAATGGGTTGAAGTCTCCCAAAGGCAAAGGAGAATCTTCCTAACAATGAGATTTCTACTGGAGTGGAATAGTCTACCATTTTCCTCTCAAAGCTTTCAAACAAAGGCTGGATGGGCCACTTGTTTGTTGTTCAAATGGCATTTTTGTACACTTTGAGACCACTAGGGGGCTCCATAGCGCACAGAGTGCTGGTCCCTGGAGTGGGGAAGATCTGAACTCCAATTCAGCCTCAGATTCTAATTCACTGTGCCATCCAGGCCAAGTCACATAGGCTCTGCCTCAGTTTCCTTGTCTGTAAAGTGGGGATAATATTAGCACCTACTTTCAAGGGTTGTTGTGAGGCTCAAATGAGGTACTATCTTTAAAGTGCTTAGCATGGTACCTGGCACATGATATCCCAGTTTGTCCCCTTGCCTCAAGCATCTCTCCTCTATAGTTTCTCCTTCATATGACTGCTAAATGGATATAAATGCTACATAAATGTTTATTCCCTTCCCTCTTCCCTTATTTTTTTCTCTGCACCTTTTAACACAGTTGACCGTCTCTTGTTTTTGCTACTCTCTCCTCCCTTGGTTTCTGTGACATGGCTCTTGGTTTTCCTATCTGATCCCCCCCCCTCCTTATTAGCCATTGTTCCATGATCATCCACATCCCACTTCCTAACTACTATTGTTGAAGATACCAACAAGTAGAGACTTCAGAGAGCCCTTTCTCTCCTTTCCCTCTAGTTTGAATTACTCAATTTTCACCCAGCTACAGATCCTCCTTCATCTCCACCCCTGCCACGGTTAACTGAGAACCCAGTCTGACCCTAGGGCTCACTGTATTATTCCAAACAGTCATTATTTGTATATCTTCGTCCTTGCCATTGCTCCCCAAGGCACACTGGACTTACCATCTGCTTCAACATTTTTGCCTCCAGACTCCTAGGCATTACCATATGACCTGGCATTGCACCCTAAAGACCAGCTGTTCTTCCCATCTGTGCTGAAATGGAATGTTGCTATATGTGTTGCCTTCCTTAATTAGAATGGGAGCTCCTTAAGAGGAGGTACTCTCTCTCTTTACCATCTGTGTTCTTTTTACTTAACGGTTCTTGGAATACAGTAATTGCTTAATAAATGCTTTTGGGGTTTTTTTTGTTTTTGTTTTTTGATTTTTGGAGGGGGGGAGGCAGGGCAACTGGGGTTAAGTGGCTTGCACATGGCTAGTTAGTGTTAAGTGTCTGAGGCTGTATTTGAACTCAGATCCTCCTGACTCCAGGGCCAGTGCTGTATTCATTGTGCCACCTAGCCACCCCAATAAATGCTTTTCCACTCCATTCCACAAAGCTGTCATGAACCCATTCTCTCTCTCCCCCTAATCCCTTTCTTTCTTTCTTTCTTTCTTTCTTTCTTTCTCTTTCTCTTTCTCTCTTTCTTTTTCTTTCCTCCCTCCCTCCTTTTCTTCCTTCCTTTTTTTCCTTCTTTCCTCCCTCCCTCCCTCCCTTCCACACCTCTTTTCCCCTCTCTTTTACAAGCATGAAATGGGCAAAGGGGGCATTCAGGTAGTCAGAATATTCTTCCTGGTACCTGTCACACAATTCAATTCAATGAGCATTTTAAAAAAAAGTGCTATGTGTGTGCCAGTCACTATTGTAGTGGCTGGGGATGCAAAGACAAAAATGAAAACTGTCCCTGCCCTCAAGAAGCTTCCATCCTATTGGGGAGATAGACTTTAAACATTATAATAAGCAAATATATGGTAATTTGAGGAAGGAGCACATAATCACAAATTGGGTAGTAGAAGGGAGAGTCTACAAAGGCTTCACCCAAGAAATGCCACCTGATATGAAAAGCCTTAAAGGAAGATGAGAATTCAGGAAGATGGAGAACATGGAATCATAGCTCCAGAGATGGAAGGCATCTAAGAATTCACCTAGTCCAACCCCTTCACTTGACAGATGAGGAAACACAGGCCGACAGCATTTATGTGATGAACAGGAAATGGACTTCCTGTCATAGTGGGACAACCTGTGGAAACGCCAAGGTGGCAAACAGAACAATGAGTGGGAGGGATGGCTAATAGGCTAGTTTGCCTGGAATTAAGGAAAGTAACATGAGGTAGGAGGGCTGCAAAGGTAGTTTAGAATTAGACTGTGGAGGGTCTAAGAAAAATGCCAGATGGAGAAGTTCCCACTTTATCTTCAAGACAACAGAAAGCCATTATTATATGTATTTACACATACATGTTTACATATTATGTGTTTACATATAATCGTGGTACACATTGAACATTGAATTTTTCCTAGTTGAGGCAAGTCTCTTTCATGGTTTTTATATGGGACCTGGCTCTTGGGCCATAGCTAGACAATTTAAAAGCTGGAAGCTAACAAACAAAATGTTCAGAAAGCCCCAGCAGTCCCATAGTTCACCCAGTAGAAAGTTATTCTGGTCAAGTGGTTTTCCCTGGTGCTGACCCCTGTTCTAAATATACTTTGAAATCTGAGAATTGGGCAACCCCCAAGATCATATCCTGTTCTCTTCCAGGTACCTCTCTGAATTTTACAGGCTGCCCCATGACCAGAATAGACTCCCTCTCCAGTCGTACCTGCTGATATCCTTTCTTCTTTTCCAGTCCTGGCCCAGGTACTCATTTGGTAACTAACTCTATTCCTAATCCTATGTGCTAACCTGATTCTCTAACCCTAACCCATAAAAAATTTCTGCATTTCTCCACTGTATGAACCAATCTCTCATATATCAGTAGCATTTCCCTATCTGAGAGTGTCCACAAATACATTTGCAATTTATATTTGGACCAGTAGTTTCTCTTTTTTTTTTTGAGAATTTCCAACATTTTTAGCAAAAAATGATGAAGATTCATCTGCAGTATTTATTAGGGCAGAAAGGGAATTCAGATATTACTTATTCCATTTTACCTATGTGGAAACTGAGGCCCTTAAAGGAAAAGTGATTTGACCAACATTATATAATGAGCCAGTGATAGAGTTGGGTCTACAACCCGGGTGCACTGATTCTTCATCTTGTGATTTTTTTTTCACTGTACTGCCGAAGAATGCTTGATTACAGAACATTATCCAGCCTTTTCTGATCTGTATTCTTTTCAGTTTAATTCAACAAACTTTTTTCAAGTGCCTGCTCTGAATTGTGCGCTGGGGAGAGGACAATGAAATATGATATAATCCTTGTTCTCAATAGGATTATGATAGATATATTGGAGGGGTGGTGGTGGTGGTATGTGTGTGTGTGTTTGTGTGTGTACTAGTATAAGATACATACAGAGTGTCTTAAGTGCATAAAAGATCAGTCATGAAGAATGAAGAAAATAAGGATTTATCAAGCACCTACTGTGTGTTAGGCACTGTGCTAAGTACTTTACAAGTATCTCATTTGGGGAGGAAATTTGAGGACTCAATCATTATTAGATACGATAACTCTGGGAGGAAGGTACAATTATTTTCCCCACTTTAAAGATGAGGAAAATGAGTCAGGCAAAGGTTAAGTGACTTACCCAGGGTCACTTAGCTAGTAAGTATCTGAAGTCAGATTTGAACTGAGGGGTTCCTGACTTCAGGCCCAGCACTTTATTCACTGTCCTCTTCTCTATGAGGGACTGAAAAGGGGAGGGGGTGGGAAAAAAAAAAGACAAAATGGCTTCACGGAGGAAAATATCTCTCTCGGGTCTTGAAGGAAAGGAAGGATTTCACCAGGTAAAATGATGGATGGAGTCTGTTCTGGGCATAGGGCAGCCTGAACAAATGCACAGAGTCAGGAGAGGGGAAGAGAATATCAGAGAAGAGTGTACTGAGAGGATAATGTGAGCTAGGGTTGGAAAAGAAGGCTGAAAACGGGTCATGGTGGACCTCAAATGCTAAGATTAAATGCGTTTTAAACTACTTTATAGAGTAGTAAAAAAAAAAATAACTAGTAGGGAAAAAACCCCCAAACCAAACACGTACAGCCTCCAGAAAGCTTTTTCACCCTCTATGACTTAAGAGGGATTGATAGCAAAACCCACTCAGTGGGGGTAGGCTTGTTTATCACTTAATGAGATACTGTTAATGCAGAGCTATAGCCATAAACACTTTGTGGATTCCTAACCAGTACCATGAGTTATTTCAAAGGAATAAATTTTCCTGTGTTGTCCCCTTGGTGACAGATGGCAAGCTATGGCATTCAATTTGCTCCAAATCTGTCACAATCATTCAGTAAGAACTTATTAGTCCTACTATGCACTAGGCACCAGGCAAGGTGCTGGGGTTAGAAAAATAAAAATAAAAAAAAAATCCCTGCTCTCAGAGTCTTTGCATTTTATCGATCAAGTGTACAAATGAATTAAATAGATGCAGAATAAAAAACACATAAAAATGGCATAGAGGAGGAGACGGGTAACTAGTGTTTGGGGGGATTGAGAAAGGCTCTGTGGAGATGTTGGTGCTTGACTGGAATCTTGAAGAAAGTGAGGAATTGTGAGGTGGAGTGGAGGAGGGAATATATGACAGCTATGGCAGAGGAGAGAGGGAGCCTCATATATGAGGAACATAGAGATTGACTACAGAACATTATCCAGCCTTTCCTGATCTGTCCAGTTTGGCTGGACGGTGATGGTCAGGAAGAGGGGTAACAAAGCTGGGAAGACTGGTTGGAGCTAAATTGTGACAGGCTTTAAAAGCCAGATAGAGGTGTTTATATTTTCTCTTACATGCGTTAGAGCAGTGGTGTCCAATTCAAATAGAAATGGGATCACTAGCCCGTAAAGAAGGGTCCCTGCAGGCTACATATTAACTTAATTTTCAAATGTAGAGCTACCTATATTTTATTGTATTTTCTTTTATTTTGTTAAATTTTTCTCGATTACATTTTAATCTGTTTCAGGCCATACTTGGGAGTGTTGTGGGCTGCGTGTGGCCTGTGGCAGTTGTGTTTGATGTCTGTACTACAGAACCACTGCAGTTTATTATAGATCAGGAGAATTTATTGAGTCTGGGGCATTGACAGACTTGAGGAGGGACATGATCATTTTCTTCAAGTAGTGGCTAAAAGGGGGCAGCTAGGTCACGCCATAGTGCACAAAGCACCAGGCCTGTAGTCAGAAGATCTGAGTTCAAATCTGGCTTCAGATGCTTACTAGTTAGGTGACCCTGACCAAGTCACTTAACCCTGTTCGCCTCAGTTTCCTCATCTGTAAAATGAGCTGGAGAAGGAAATAGCAAACCACTGCAGTATCTCTGCCAAGAAAACCTCGAATGGGGTCACAGAGAGTTGGACACAATTGAAAATGACAGAACCTGGGTTCAAATCTCATTTCAGACACTAGCTATGTGACATTGGAGAAGTAATTTCTGACCTTCAGTTCCCTCATCTGTAAAATGGGAATTTTACTTCATTTGCTTCAAAGACTACCGGGATCACCCTAAAGCATCATATCCCTGTCAGTTAGTGTTAGTTCCATTCATCCACCCATTTATTCATTCATTCTAGGCTTATTAAGGGCCTGTTTTACTGTTTCCTCTCAAGCCACTGTGCAGTCACAAATTCTTGAGCCATGACCCTTAGGGGTACCTTACTTTTCCTGAGGAGAAGGGTTGGGTTATCATGGCCCAAGCATTCATGTCCTAGCAGCCAGCCTCTCAGAGACAAGAATTTTCAGGCCGAGAAGCCAGTCCTATGGTAGGGCAGGTAGGGGAGGACTCCTGGGTCTATAATCTAGCTTGGTTGGGCCTTTGGGAGTTTGTGTACCTCTGAAGACTCAGGTCACCTCCATGCCACAGTGAAGAGTAAGATGCTATTAAAAAGTTATTTCAACATCATTTGGGGGATATATCATGACCACTTTCGCTGGGTTCCTGAATGAGACTTGGATGGGGGGTGGGCTGTGTTTTAGTTTCAAACTGACAGGATCATAAAACTGCTGTGGAAACCCTTTTGCTCATTAAAACATAATCTCCTTCCTCCGATCCATACATCATCCTATCAGTCGCCTCCTTAAATCAGCCTCCACTGTGACTTGCTTTAATTACTGTTGTACGTCACATAATACTTGCAGGAATCTATGCATGTCTTTGTCAAAATTCCCTGGCATTATTGTAAAGGTTTGCTTGGGGCTGAAACTCGCCAAAATGACTCCTGCTGAGGTGTGGACTTTGAAGATGTCCCCACTGAGTGCTTTAGAATGTCTCTCAGTGTGGTGTAGGAGAAGGAAGGCTGGATTCAGAGTCAGAGGCTCTGAATTTGACTCCTGGCTCTGCTACTTGCCATCTGTTTGACCTTGGAATCCATTTTCTTCCTCTGTTAAATGTGAGCGTAGGTGTGGTCCTAGAGGTCTAGGTCCTAGAGTCAAGAAGGTCTGGCTTTGAATCCCCTTTCAAACACTTCCTCTGGGTATGACTCTGGGAGAGTCTCTTGGGCATCTTTCTCATGTGTAAAATGAGGGGTAGGAGTTGGATTTGATGGCTTCTCAGGCCTCTTCTTGCTCTATATCTTCTATGTCATGATCTTATGAGTAGACCTGTTGGATCTTATTCATCTTCTAAATCTAAGCTCCTCATATCAAGAAGGCAATGGGTAGAATCATTGCTTCAGAGGGGGAAAGGATCGTAGAAGCCATCAAGTTTAATTCCTTCATTTTACCTAAGAAGAAACTGAGGCACGAAAAGGTGAGTGTCTGAGTTGCGATTTAGTAGTTGATGGTGCCCCAAGCCAGTTCTAAGGTAATGAAAGTAGACTCACAGCATCTAAGATTGCAGTGTGAGCATTTACACCTCAGAAATTGGCAAATTCTACAAAGCAGGGCTTGTTTTGTGGATTTTTGTCCAGACTGAAAAAAGTGAAGGAGAAAATTTTTTTCATTGACTTGTTTAATTTACTTTTAGTTACAAGATTCAGTTCCACACTCCCTTGAATTTCAAATTTTCTTCCCTCCCTTCCCTCCCCCCACCATGGTGGCATGCAATCAGGTATAGGATCTGCAAATACTTTCACATTGTACAATAGTCTGGTTGTATAGAAGGGTCGTGAACAATGGGAAAAAAGAAAGAAAACCAAACATGAAAAAGAGTGATAGCCTGTAGATTGCTTTAGTCTGAAGGAGAAAATTTCAATAATGCAGATTTAACTTTAACGTGCATCATGTGCCCATTGCACCCCTGCCTGAGGGCCTCTGTTTTGGCCAGCCTTGCTTCCTTCCCTTGCAGGGTAAGCTTCTGACTTCCTGTACTTGGACCACCGTGCCTAGACTGTGATCTTACCCTGAAACCTGCCTCAGCACCTGGGCCTCCCCACCCTGTTACATCCATTTACTTCTGAAGCCTTCTTATTCTGGAGCACCCCTCCTTTTTCCACTGGTAAGCTCCTCCCAGGATCTCCATTCTAGGGAATGACCTAGGCCAACCACATTTCATTTTGGCTTTCCAGACCTGAATATTATATAGTCCCTGATATAGGTTATCTGGGTACCTTCTTTCCTGTCCTGCCCCATGCTTTTTTTGTGTGCGCTTCCTTTTGTGTGTTATCTTCCTCCGTTGGAATGTAAGTTCCTTGATGGCAAGGACTATTTTTTTTTACTTGAATTTATAGCACTTAGCACCATACTGGGCACAGAGTAAGCATTTAATAAATGCTTATTACCTGCCTGCCAATAAGTGCTGAGGGCCCAATTACTGGCAAGCTCACAATAGTGAGATGTGATAATAGAGTAAGAGATGGGAAAACTCAAAAGCAGATAAGGACAGTAACAGAGGATGAGAACCAGCCTCTCACAGTGTTCCATGGTGTTCAGCGTCCTCTACTTAAGAAAATGAGATGGACTTTAAAAAATATCACAAAAATTATTTAAAATCAGTAAAGCCTTGGAATTCAGAAAAATAACCATTAATTATGTGGAAATTTCACTTACAAGACCAAAGATTTAGTACCGGAAATTACCTTGGAAATGATCTATTCTAACCCTCTCATGCTACAGATAGGGAAACTGAGGCTTAGGAAGGAGAAGTTAATTGCCCCAAATCACACATGGCAGATTTAGTATCTGAACTCACGTCCTCCAAGACTCCAAATCTGGGGTGCTTTCTAACTGACAGTCTGTTGAATGCCTTATCTCTTTAAATGATAACAGAATATTTCCTCTGCTGTGGCGGAGTGCCCTGCATGTCCAAGGCTCTTAATAGATTTTTGTTCAATTATAGATATAGAGTAAAATGTCACTATTTTGTAATGGTTGTAGACGTTTACACAAAGGAATTCTTGAGACCCAAAATGAGATTCCTAAGTATAGGAGGAGAAAGAAAATGGTGAGTGTGTTTCAACATTGGGATCTCAGTAAGAGGATGCTGGTAGATGTTTAACAAGCAGCTCTCTGAAAAGATGTATGTACAACATACTTTAAAGCACCACATTATTAACATTTTCGCCATCATTTTCTCGTCAAGATAATCAAAGAAAGAAGAAACCAAGCCCTAATTTAGAGCATTTGCTGATTTCCAAGGTGCAAATGCTCACTCTAGGAGTAAGAAAATAAACATTTTTAAAGCATCTACTAGCGCCCAGCACTGTGCTAAGCACTTTACAAATATTGTATTTGTAAATTTGATTGTCACAGCAGCTCTGGGAGGTTTCTCATCCTTTGTTTCAAAGAGGACCAATGACATCAGGAGGGTGATGTCTTGACTTGCGAGTGAATTGGATTTAAGTGAGGCAGAAATGTGCAAAGTCACCAGCCTCACTCTCTCCTCCACAGTCATTGGGGTCCAGGGGCCAGATATAGGTCAGGACAACTGGAGATGTCCTAGGATGCAGTGGGTGATCTTGGCATCTTTGATATCTGACGAAGCTCTAGGCGCTCCACAGTGCCTGCTTCAGCCGCCTTCATGGCTGTGGTAAGAAATTGTTCTCATTTGCCCATTCCACCATTGGACATCTTCACATGGTTGGGGTAGACACCCCCATAACTTGCCATTGGGTTTGAGGCCCGTCAGTTGCCCCCAATTTGGCTTAGCCCATCTGCCAAGATAGTTTTACCAGGATGTGGCTGCTGTGCATTCTACAGGAGTTAGGAAGTATCATGATCCTCATTTTATTATTGAAGAAACTGAGGCAAAGAGATGTCCGGTGACTTACCCAAGTTGACACAGCTGATAAGGCTGGATCCAAACTCAAGTCTTCTTGACTTTGGGACCAGTACTTTGTCCACTGAGCCACCTAGTTACCTCAACATTTAACATTGAAAATTTAACAACCAGCTCTCAAGAACTGGTACAAGCTGACTTCAGGACCATCCTGGGTCTCAGTCCTTTGGAGACAAAGATACAACTGGGTCACAGTTACCAGAGGAGACAGGATCCATTAAGATCTCAGTCACCAGAGTCTCAAGGATATAACCATGCCTCAGTCAGCAGGAGAGAGTCCCTGTGCCTCTGGTGTCATGAACTTTATGCTCCAGCAAAAGAGGAAAGGGGGTGGATGAGCTTTCAGGATCATCATTGACTCCTCCCTCTCCTTTACCTGCCACAGGCAATCAGACATCCCATTTTTTGCATTTTATACAGAATTGAATAAAGTCTATTCCATTTCAAATTTAGTGCCCTAAACAAGAGGCTTCTGGGTGGATAAAATGGTGGACTTGGATTCATGAGGTTCTGAGTTCAAATTCTGCTTCATTATTAGTTGTATAACCTTGGACAAGTCACTGCCTCAGTTTCCTGAGCTGTAAAATGGGGATAATGATCACAGTTGCTTTTAGTATTTCTTTTCAGTCATGTCTGATTCTTTGCTACTCCATTTGAGATTTTCTTGGCAAAAATGTTGGAGTGGTTTGCCATTTCCGTCTCTATTATTTCACAGATGAAGAGACTAAGGCATACAGGGTTAAGTGACTTGCCCAGGGTCACACAGTTATTAAGTGTCTGAGGCCAGATTTGAACTCAGGAAGACAAGTCATTTTGACTCCATGCCTGACAATTCTATCTACTGTTCCACCTTGCTTCCCCTAATAATTAATAATGATAATCATGCCTGCCTTCAAAGGCTATGTGGATTAAATGAGATGGCACATGTATTACAAACCTTAAAGTGCTATATAAAGGTTAAGTGTGTGGGGCCTGGGAACCCTGTTACTCCCTGTTTGGGGGAACCTGGATATGAACTATATCCTTAGTATACTGGATTTTCCTGGAATAACTCTGGGTAGGTGCAGTGAGCCAAAGGGTCAGTCCTGGCCTGTTTGAGCTTTAGGGAGCCTGAGCTTCTGGGTTTCACTGAAAGATTTTAAGATCTATGTGTAAATCCTTCCCATTTACCTTATTAGATGGAAATGGGCTTAATTGAAGAGCTCTAGAAGGAAAGGCAGTCTAGTAGATTGGGGTCAAATTCCAGCTCCTTTAATCCTTACTTAGGTGTACAAACATTTCTCCGGGCCTCTGTCCCCCTTCTACATAAGGAACAGCTTAGATTAGATCAGGCTTAAATTTCCTCTCAGCTCTAACCCTACGATCCCATGGAGGCACCTTCCTTGCAGATTCAGGTTGAGCAAAACCAAATGTGTCAGGCTGAAACTGTTTTGTTTTTCAACTTCATAATTATTTTCAAATTACATTGTACCCATCCAATACCCTGATTACTTTTAAATTCTGCCTCATAAAAAGTTAATGGTCTTCAATATTATTAAATTGCTCCACCTGGTACAAAATTATTCTATCACTTTTAAACCAAACCACTTATTAAAAAGAAAAGAAAACCACTGCAATAATTTGAAATTGCTAGGTGTGTTGCAGAGTGACTTAATATTACTAGAGTAGGTCATATTATGTATATATTTTGAGATTCCAAATGAGAATGGAGCCAGAGGAGATCAAGGGACACACATGTCCTATGTGAACACACACACACATTCAGCTAGATCTGAATGAGAATGCAGCTGGATGAGATCGAGGGACATGGGGACAGACAGACACACACACACACACACACACACACACATGCATTTGTGTGAACACACACTCAGTAGAGTCTGAATTAGAACTAAGTTAGGTGAGATCTGAATGACATTTGTCAGGCTCCCTATTTGCTTCATAAAGATGCTATTTGATAGGCTGTGTATGCTGGTGTCATACTCAAATAAAAATGGGGAGGGGGCACTAAATCATACTTGAGGGTTCCTGTGGACCACATATTGACTTAGAAAACTTCATGTCAACATTATCCAGCATTTTGTTATTGTTTGTTTTATTAAATATTCCCCAATTACATTTGAATCTAGTTTGAGAGCGTACCGGAGTGGTGGCTGCCAGGGAGATTTGTATTTGACACCTCTCCTGTTGGGGGCTGAGTCCCAGCTTTGGCATCAGAAAAGACCTCGGTTCAAATCCTGCTTAAACCCCTTCCTCACAATGTGGATAGGTCACTCCACGTCCTTCTCATCAGCGGCCTTGCTGACTGAACCACAGACCATTCTCTGGAGGATTTAACCCTGTGGTCCCCTGGAACCTCTGCCCTGGGGAGCTTGGTTAATGCCTCCTATGGCCACGTTGAGGACTTGATCTCTTCAGATACAGATCTGCTCTGGAATCTGAATTGGTGGGAGAGGACACCCAGTCCTTTGCGTTCACAGGTATTTGCACTTTAAAAGAGTTCAGGTTCTTTGCCTCTCAACCCTTTCCTGATACGCCAAGATGTCAATACTTGTTCCCTCTTGGAACTCTTTGTATTACGTTACAGAAGCTTTATATTTATTTATTTATTATTTTTGCTTTTTCTTTTTGAGGTAGGAAGGCAGGGCAGTGGGGGTTAAGTGACTTGCCCAAGGTCACACGGCTAGTAAGTGTCAAGTGTCTGAGGTCGGGTTTGAACTCAGGTCCTCCTGACTCCAGGGCCGGTGCTCTGTTCACTGCGCCACCCAGCCGCCCCAGCTTTATATTTGTTTATCTGTGTATATGTCGTATCACCCAAGTGAACATGAGCTTCCTCATGGCAGAGAAGGCTTTGTTTTTATTTTTCTTTTTCCAGTACTTAGCATAGAGTTTTGTCCATATTTGTTGTTGTTCAGTCATTTCAGCTGTGTCTGACTCTAGGGTTTTCTTGGCAAAGGTACCAGAGTGGTTTGCCACTTCCTTCTCCAGCTCCTTTTTCAGAAGAGGAAATTGAGGCAAAGAGGGTTAAGTGACTTGCCCAGGGTCACGCAGCTAGCAAGTGTTTGAGGCTGGTTTTGAACTTGGCAAGATGAGTCTTCCTGGCTCCAGACCTGGCCCTCCATCCATTATGCCATCTAGCTGCCCTGCTTGGCACAGTAGTCACTTTTTCCTAGGCAAGCGACACGATTTGTGCCCCAACTAAGGAAAAACAAGTGAGAAGTTTCCTCGTCTCTTCCACAGGGCCAAGACTGGCTATTAGAATTACACGGCAGAGTAATTCACCTAGTGGGAGATGGAAAGTTAAGCTGTGGAGTTGAGTTGGGAGCCAGGGAGTGACCTGCACCCAGGGCCAGCAGTGCGAGGATGCCATGAGGATAAGACATTGGGGCCCTCCAGGGCAGGAGGCACGCGCTTCTTCGAGCCCGGGTCAAAGGTGTGCGCTTTTACTGGTATTCTCTATGTGTGTGCCCACTCTTCCCGCTGGGGCTGTGTTTTAGCTGCATTGACTCTTGCAAGGGCCCCTTGGGTGGGGCCGCTATGGGATGGATGTTCTTGGGAGCCTGTCCCATGTAGCAGGGTCAGTAACTCCAAGGAAGATTCTGCCGGAGGCCTGCCTGTGGGCACAGAGCTAAGGCTTTTTTCTCCTTTACAATTGTTTCTATTTCTATTGTTAAGAGTTTCATTCTTGGAAATTTCCAGTCTCTCTTAGGCTGACTTGCCTTGTTGAATTTTACTCCGTAGGATTCTTCCTATCCTTTCATTCCATTCTTTGAAATCTTTTCTCTTGAAATCTAGGGTGTGTATGAGTCTGTACTCAACTTTCTTCTCTTTTCTCTATTACTAGGTTTCTCCCTTCCTAGAAGACTTCATGTAAAGCCAGATGAACCTGGTTGAGTAATTTGTAGAGAGGATTCTTGTTCAGATGCAGGTCAGACTAGATGGCCTCTAGTGTCTCTACCGATTTTAAGAGCCTTTGAATCTAGTGGCAGTCAGACTGTTCCCAATACCTGAAAAGCACTATTTTGTCATCATTGTGCCACAATTCTCATCCTTTAAAGCTCAGGGCATGTGACATCTCATCTGTGAGTCCTTTCCTGATTCCCATTCCCCCAAGCTGTTATTGTTCTCTCCCTCACAAATTACCTTGTACATACTGTATCTTTCCTTTCCTCCTCCCCACAAAAATGTAAGCTCTCTGGAGACAGAGATTATATTACATTCAACTTGGGGAATACCACTTGTACACAGATAAGTAGATAAAAAGCTTTTAAATACAAGGTTATTTGAGGAAAGAATGAAACGGAAGGAGGGAAGGAGAGACAGAGATGGAGACAAAGAAACAGATACAGAGGGAAGGAGGGAGGAAGGAAGAGAGAGAGATAGAGAGAGAGAGAGAAAGGAAGGCATGGTTGTTCCTGTGTTTGCCCTTCATTTTCAAAGAGGACTATGGCATCAGGGAAATGATGACATGACTTGCAATTGACTTTGATTTGAGTAGGAGAGGGCTGTGCAAGGGAACCAGCTTCACTTTCTCTGCCAGAGCCATCTGAATCCAGTGACCAGATATTCATCAGGATGACTGGAGATGACCCAGGATGCAATGGGAGACCCTATACCTTTTAGGCTAAGGCCTTTTCAAGTACTTACTTAGAGTGAGGTAATGCCCATTTAGGGGGAGAGGCAGGACTATGGCATTCTGATGGGCAATAACCTCAACTGGGCTCATTCTCATGAGCATTTTGCTTAAAGAAGAAAATAAATGGATACCAGAACCAGTTCTTAATCACTTGTAAAGAAGGGTTCCAAAGTAAGGAATTTAAACTATTTTATTCCCTACTGGCCTATTGGAAGCAGGACCAGGTCAAGATAAACCACAACACTTTTTGTGCATCCAACAAGAATGTTGGATATGTGCCCTGAGACTTGGGGTGATGATAGTAGCCAAAATAAAATAAAATAAAATTTTCATGACAGATTCAGGCATGAATCATAGATTCTCAGAGTTGGGAGGGATTTCAAGTCTTTTCCACGTAAGGGTTCAATGTAAAATCAAAGAAGAAAACACTTTTGAAGGCACAACTGAGATTTCTGACTTGGGCCGGGAGTTTGGAGGTAGAAAGAATATATCATAGATGAGAAAGAGAAGGGTCATTCAACACATGGAGCTAAGATACAGATTCAAGATTCTCTCCCCCAAAGGGGAGACTGAGTCTTCTGGAGGAGGAAGCAGCTACTTCTCCTTCTTGGAATGATAAAGTGGGTTCCCTAGTCCTATCAGGTGAGAAATCACTCAACTGTGGTTCAAAAAAGATAAGACAAATAGTGATGTTCAATGAGTCCTGGGTGGTTGTTAATGAATGAGGCAGTGAGCTCTTTGTTGACTTGATAATAATTAAAGAAGTCTGCCAACTTGCTAGAATATGTAGTCGAGCCATGAGAGAGAACTTTGAAAGATTTATCTGGTGAGTCATGTGGTCACAAGCAGTAGAAGCATTGATAAAAATTATAAAGTCTTGGATAAGAAAGTGAACACATTAGGGACACAGGTGGTGTTTTCTTCATTATTGCCAACCTAAGGCAAGGGCTTTAGAAGAGAAAACAGATTTGGGGAGTGAACATCTGGCTAAGAAGATGGTGTCTGAGAAAAGACTTTGAATGTCTGAATCACAACTTAATTAAAAAAATTTGGATCACAACTCAAAACACCCCGTGTGCCCCTGATGTCTTTAGTTTCTTAAAATGTGACAGTGACAGACTCTTGGCCAAGAATGTGGCGTATCTAACAAGTCCTACTAAGAATGTTTTTGCTGGAGTCTTGCAAATCTCATCAAATTGTGTAAAGAGAACTCTAAAATTATAATAACTAAAATAAAGGATGGCCTAATCAACTGGAGGAACATTCATGGATGTGTCAGATTAATGTGGCAAAAATAATGATTCTTTCCTAATTAATTTATGTATCTCATGCAGTACCAATCAAAATATAAAGGGGCTTCTTTATGGAAATAGACAAGTCATAATGAAATTTATCTGGAAAAACAAGAGAGCAAGAATATTAATGGGCACTCTGAATAGAAAAGCTGTTAAAGGGGGTCTTGTTCTCTCCTACTTTAAAATATATCACACAGGGGCTAATGCCAAAATTGTCTGGTACTAGACAAAAAAGTAGAGAAAGAGATTGATGGAATGGAATAGACATAAACTATCCAAACAAATCTGTACAAAAATTAGTGTTTGACAAACCTTTAGAAAATAAAAATTGGAAAAGGACTCATTATTTAACAACTGTAATTAGTAAAATTATTTGTCACTTTGGCAGGAAAAGAATTTGAACCCTCATTTTTTACTATGTGCCTCTGAGGATTACAACTGAATAATACTTAAACATTTAAAAGCAATTAACTCTGGAAAATATTGAAGAAAATTGAATGAAATATTTATTTCAGTTGTGAAATAGAAATGATTTTTTTTTTAATGGAAGGTGTTTTGGGGATCAAGATAGAGGCACTGGAATATATTAAAATATTAAAAAGCTCCTGTATAACAAAAACAATATAATTAGAAGAAAAAAGAAAAACAGCTGATTTGGAAAAATATAGCAAATGCAATTGATAAAAACTGGACATCAGAAATGATAAGTAACTGTTAAAAAGCCAAAGTGGGAATTCTCAATGTGTAACAGATAAAAGTCAAAAGATATGAAGAGATAACTTTTCTAAGAGAAAGGACAAATTGTTAATAATTATTTAAAAAATGCTCAACTTTACTAATAATTGAAGAGATGCAAATCGAAACAACTTTGAGGTGTTGTTTAACATGCACCCAATTGGCAAAAGTAGCGAAAAGCAACAAAATCCAATGCTGGCACGGTTGTGGGTGGGGGAAGGAGAGGCATATTCATTCATTGCTGGAGGAGTTGCAATCTTATAAAAATCTTTCTGGAGAGCAACTTGGCAGTACACAGTGCTCCCACCAACTGCAGCTGCTAGTTCAGTCCCAATATGGTCTCAGCTGCATTCCTTGGCTTGGCCACTGTCCAATTCCTCTGGTTGTCTCCAGCCTTCTCCTGGTCCTGCCAGCATCTCTAGTCTGCCCTTGGTATTCTTGGCCTGTACATTCCTTTGCTTCCTGCTGCATGGCCAAACAAGTGTAGACTCCCAGAAAACTCTGCCTTCCTCCTTCTCCATCTCTCTGCTTTTGGTCAGACAGAAGGCTCTTCAAGGTTCAAGCAAGTAGAAATCCAATAACTCTAGTCTCCACTACAGTTAAGTATTTGTCCATATCCACTCTAGCTAGAGTCTGTATAACTTTTATCCTCTTCTGTTGTTCTGGACCTTAGCTATATAATATCAGTAAAGGTTATAAATATAATTATACTGTTAGATACTTATTATTACCATAATAATAACAATCATACTAATTAATTCTATGATTAGTATAATTGTTATTATTACTCAATTCTATGAGTAATATAACACAATAATAAATTAATATCATAATAATATTGATAATAATAATTCCATATATGATGGGGGCTGGTCTTTTTGATCTTAACATGTGGCCTGTGAATTTAGATCTCAGTTCTTTGTCTTTCTTGATGTTTCTTCTTTCATTTTAGGTGAAGTAAATTGGAGGTTAGAACCTTGTGAGTTTCAAAAGGGTTGAGGGGAGCCAACCCACCTAGGAGTCTGCGAGTTGAATCCAAGCCAAGTTTTGCATCCAGCCCAGTACCAATGGTGAAGGGGCAGTGGACAAGGACCTGGGCTGGCAGTTGCTCAAATTCCCTGTCTCTTCTCTCCCCACCAGGTCCCACTGCTTCAATTATACTCTTTTTGAATATGAATTTGGAATCTATTGTGAGACATGGGAGACACTGGCATAGGACCACCCAGCATGGTGCCCTCATCAGAGATGGGGCTGTGCTCTATGAGCAAAGCAGAATTTGAAGTAACTCAAAAGAAAAACGAGATGTGCAAATTTAGAGAATCCACCCCAAATGTTCACGTGTACTGTTTGTGCCTGACCTGTGGTAGAGCATTCTGAGCTCATATTGGTCTGATCAGCCACAGTTGGACCCATTATAACTTGACTCTATCATAGAGATGTCATTTTGATCTTCTTCCAGACCAAAGGACAGCAACCAACCAAACCGACCTATGGGGCAGCTAGGTGGCGCCATAATGCATAGAGTGATGGGTCTGGAGTTTCAGTCTTAACAGGGTTACCCTAGGCAAATCCCTTAACCCCATTTGCCTCAGTTTCCTCATCTGTCAAATGAACTGGAGAAGCAAATGGCAAACCACTCTGGTATCTTTGCCAAGGAAACCCCAAATGGGGTCACAGAGAGTCAGACATGACTGAACAATAACAACAACCCAATTCTATTCCTCCAACCCTGGTTTCTCTCCTGAACTTCAGTTCTACATCACCAGCTGGCATTGAACATCTCCTGGATGTCTCATAAGTATCTCTAAATCAGCGTGTTCAAAATTAATTTCATATTTTTCTCCAATAGCATTCCTTATCCAAACTTCCCTATTTCCATTAAAGCTATCATTATCCTTTCAATCACTCAGATTCACCACCTTAGAATCATTCTCAACTCTTATCTTTCCCTAACACCCAATCATTGGCCAAATTTTGTCATTCTGCTGCCAAAACATCTTTTTAACCACCTTTTATGTCCCACTAATCCAGCTTTTATATATTAGTCCATATCCTCACCACCTCTCACCTAGAATGTTGGAATAACCTAATTGGTCTCCTTGCTTCTCATCCTCCTCCCCCTAAAATCCATCCTGCACAATCTAATAAATTGATATTCCCAAAATAAAGGTCAGAATACATCGCTACCCCTACCCAGAAACCTTCAATGACCTCCTATAGCCTGTAGGATAAAATAAAGATTGCTCTGGCATTTGGAGCCTTCCACAATCTGTTTCTTGTCTTATTTCTTTTTTGAATTAGATTTCATATTTTTTGTTCATAAAAATGTATTTTCTCTCCCCCTGCCATCTACCCTATTGCAGAAAAAGAAAAATAAATTCATTGCAACAAATATGCATAGGTAAGCAAAACTAAATCCCCCATTGGACATGTTTAGTCTCATTCTGTACCCAAGATCCATCATCTCTATGTCAGGAGGTGGATAGCATCCTTTACCATCCATCTTCTGGAATCATGAATAGTGATTGTATTGATGTCATTGTAACTATTGATCATAGTTCTTACAGCTTTAAGATTTTGCTTTTACAGTATTGTTGTTGTTATTGTAAACCAGTTGTTTTCCTGGTTCTGCTCATTTTATTCTTCATCAGTTTATACAAGTCTTAGCTTTTTTGTTTTTTTAAGGGATACTAATGTTATAATGTACATTGTTCTCTTCTTAAGTGGTTCTACTCACTTCACTTTGCATCAGTTCATAAAAGTCTTTACATGTTTCTTTGAAATGATCTATTTATCTAATTTTTTATAGCAAAATAGTATTCCATCACATTTTACATAGTCATGATTTGTACAGTCGTTTCTCAGTTGATGGGCATGCCCTTAATTTTCAATTTTCTACTCCTTCTCTATCCACTTTCAGTTCTAGTTAATAGCTTCCTTTCATCTTTATGCCTTTGTAAAAGCTGCCCCCTCCCTGTGTCTGAATTAACACCCTCCTCATTTATCTCATAGACCTCATCCCTTTTGTTTTGGCACTTTCAGTTTTATTGGTGCTTTATTTTCATGCTATATGGATTACCCCGTCTGTGAGAGAGCTCTTACAAGTGAAACAGTTAAGTAAAACTAATGATACAGGGCCCTCGTATATGAAAATAAAGCAATATCCCCCACCATAACCCCCTCATTAAAAAGTTAACAGAAATATATTTTCTCTCCCTCCCACTCATACCACAAGAGCAAAAGAAAGAAAAAACAAAAACAGATTTTTGGTAACAAAAATGCAGTAGAAAAAACCCCCCAAATTTCCCTGATGGCTATATACAAAAATACACGTCTCATCCTGTGTCACAAATCCATCACATTTCTGTCATAGATAGCATATATTATCAATGCATCTTCTGGAATCATGAATGGCCATTGTATTGATCATAATCTTGCATGTATTTTTCTCTCGATTCTCATTTCATTCTTCATTAAGTTATAAAAGACCTCACTTTTTTTGTAATATTGACATTATAGTATAAATAGTTATATCCATATCATTCTGTATCAGCTGTCATAAGTTTTTCATGTCTTCCTGTAACAATTTTTTTCCTCATTTCTTACAGCATAATAGTGCTCCATCACATTCACAGACAACAACTTATTCAGCCATTCTTCAACTAATGAGCATCCCCTGAGTTTCCAGGTATTTTTTCTGCACCGCAAAGAACTGCTATCTTTTTTTTGGAAAGCCTTTGGCTGGCATGCAATTTCCTCTTTTTTTAATCCTTGCTGAATTTTTTTTTTTCTTTTTGAAGGGGGGAAGGCAGGGCAATTAGGATTAAGTGACTTGCCCAAGGTCACATAGCTAGAAATTGTTAAGTGTCTGAGGTCACATTTGAACTCAGGTCCTCCTGACTCCAGGGCGGGTGCTCTATTCATTGTGCCACCTAGCCGCCCCTGCTATCCTTTTTTTTTTTTAATATATATATATATATATATATATATATATATATATATATATAGAAAGAGCACTTTTTCCTTCTTCATTGATTTCTTTTGGGTGTAGGCTTAGAAGTGGTGTAGCTGGGTCAAGGAGCATGGTGCAGTTTTTATGTATAATTCCTAATTGCTTTCCAGAATGGCTGTGCCCATTCCCAGGTCCAACAACAGTACGTTGATCTACTCGTTTTCCCCACGGTCCCTCCAACATTTATCGTTTTCCGTTTTTGTCTGTGTTTCTTAAAAGCACGACTTAGATTCTACCTCCTGAATGAGGTCTTTCTTGATCTCTCACCTTCTCCTTCCCTACTGAAATTTTTTTATATTTAATTTGGAAGAATAAGAATGAAAACCGAGATGGTCATGTCGGTCAATAAAGATTTATTAAGTGCTGCGCCAAGTGCTAAGGATGCAAATCAAGGCAAAAGACAGTGCCTACCCTTAAGGAGCTCACAGTCTAACAGGGGAGACAACAAGGAAACAAATGTGCAGAAACAAGCTAAGGACAAGATAAAGATGAAATAATTAACAGAGAGAAGGCTCTGGCATTGAGAATGGTTAGGAAAGACTTCTGGGATTTTAGTTGGGGCTTAAAGGAAGCCAGGGAAACTGGGAGGTGGAGATGAGGAGGAAGAGCATTCCAGGCACAGGGTCGGTCAGTGAAAATACCCAGAATCGGGAGATGGTGAGTCTTATCTGGGAAGGCCAGTGTCCTGTCAGAGACTGAGTGTAACTGTGTGGTGAGAGGGTCTGAGATCTCAGGCTAGGAGGAGAAGTCATCAGGTCCAAGCCTCTTATTTTATAGGTGAGAAAACTGAGGACAAGGAGCAGGAAGTCACTTACCTGAAGGCTCAGAGCTAGTAAATGGTTGAGTCAGGATTTAAACTCAAGATCTCCGACTCCACATCTGGTGTTTATTTCCTCATTACTCCATGATTTTCAGACGAGGAAACTGAGAATAAGACATGACCCATGCCCTAATAGCAGAATGGTGGTATAATGATTTCAAATCACATTATATGTGGAGAGGGTAAGATATGGATGACAGATCCACTGTTACCCTCAAGTTATCTGGAGGAAGGGAGGACGGCCTCCAGCACATTGGATAGGCCTCTCTCAGATGTACTTATGGGAGGGTATGGATAAGAACTGCACCTGATGGGCAGGTGTGGATCTTTGTAGGGAATTCCCCAATCACTCAGATCACACAAATATTTGAGTATTTGAATATTCTTTGTACCCTCTTTCCCCTAATTGAATAGAAGCTCCTTGAGGGCAGGAACTATGTTTATTTCTATGTCCCTGGCACCTCACAGTGCTTGCCTCATAGTATGTTTTCAATAAATTTTTATTGAACTAATTTGACTTGACGCCAACATAAAAATGCTCCTAAAAAGACTTTCTTTTCTCTTTCTTTTTCCCTCCCCTCCCCTTCCTTCCCCTTTCCTTCCTTTCTCTTCTTTCTTTCTCTTTTCTT
>CM053580.1:557593324-557608573 GCA_028627135.1 Pseudochirops cupreus
TTTCTTTCTTTCTTTCTTTCTTTCTTTCTTTCTTTCTTTCTTTCTTTCTTTCTTTCTTTTCTTTCTTTCTTTCCTTCCTTTTATATGCAACTATCATCCTATGAATTACAGAGAGTAAAGAATGAGATTACCAGACCTAGTGATGGAAACTTTCTTGATGGGACACTGGGGTTCATGTTTGAAGTGGAGAAGAGGAGGGAAGAAATGATGGGAAAGAGAGAGACCTACAGGCTACAGGGAGGAGTGGGGACTGAGGCCAGACTTCAATTAGTTCATAACTTTGCCTTTTCTCCTGGCTGCAGGTGGTCTGTGTCAGCCAGCTGGGCTTGGCTTGATTAGGAGTACAGTCTCACAGTCTAATCCTGGGCCACGCAGCTCTGCTTGGCCACACGCGGACACATATCTGTGCCTCACATCGCCCATCTCCCAGGGCAACCTTTCAGCCTGCCCAAGCCTGGGCCTATTCTCAGCCACCCCAAGTAGGGAAAGGGAGCCAGTCTGGAGTGTCCTGCAGCAGGCCAAGCCACAGCAGCTGTCAGAGGTTTTGAAATAACTGTGCCCTTTGTCTCTGTAGCAGGCTCCTGGGGCACAGGACCTGCCAGTCCCAGTACCTAGCAACCATCTCCCCTGAAAAAGGGTTTTTCTGTAGGCAGTCATTTTTTTGTGTGTTGTGGCTCCCCATGGACTGTCCTCTGACAGCTAAATCTCCAAAGGCCAAACAAGGAGAGGAAACTGGGGGCCTACCTCTTAAATTGCCCCCATGATCCTGGGACCAGTTAGAAAGGAGAACAAACGATTAATGAAGTGAGGACATTCACTCTGGGGCTAAACCCTGAAGTAGGAGCTATGGGGATGCCCTGGATGGTCAGACAGTCACAGTGCCAGGACAGTTACCCCTCTCACTCTAGATAGCCATGTGTCATTTGGGTTCAGCCCTTGCCCATGCCTCTCAGTCCAGGTGGGGCATCCATGGAGTGCATGTCCAGCTAGGCTAGAGGCATGAAAGATTTGAGGCTAATTCACAGATGGCAGAAGCATTATAGGATGCCATGGACTGATCTCTAGGATGATAAGGAATGTTAGAAGGGTGGGAAGAGTTAGTGTTAGATTCATAAGACACGGGTCAGCATCCTGATCCCAACATTGACTAGCTGTGTGACCCTAGGTGAGCAATTTCACATTTCTGATCTCTAATGTCCTTGTCTATCAAATGAGATAGTATTTCTACTATCTGCCTCACAAGGGAATTCTGAAGAAGTTTCTTCTGAATACTTTGGTGCATCTGGACTAGGGCGACCAAGATGGTGAAGGGTTGGAGAGGCATGAGTATTGGTTGAAGGAACTTGAGTTTAGCTGGAAAATAGAAGATTCAGAAAGGATGTGAGAACTATGTTCAAATATTTGAAGGGCTTCATGTAGAGAAAGCATTCTATTTGTTCTAGTGGCCTCAGGTAACTGAAGCATCTATGAATACTGCTATTAATAAGAAAAATGAATTGTGCTTCTATAATGCTTTGTGGTTTAGATTGGGAGGGGACCTTAGTGGCCTTCCAGTCTAATCCATTACCAAAAGGACTTGGTACTATAACAGACCCACCAAGTGGTTATCCAACCTGTACTTGAAGACTTTTAATGGGAGTGAGAGGTGGGGGGAGGCAGACATACTACAGCTTAAGGTCTATCTCTGGATACTTCTCTGCCTCTCTGTCTCATTTTCTCTCTCTGGCTCTGACTCTCTATCCCCATTTTTCTGTCTCTGTGTCTTCATATCTGTCTGTCTCTATCTTCCTGTCACTTTCTCACACGCACACACACACACACACACACACACACACACTGACACACACATAGACCACAGAGACATCCTTGTGATACAATTTGGATCTTTTCCTTTTTCTCCTTTTTTTTTGTACTAAATATTGACTCTCCCTCATAGCTGCAGATGGCTAAAACAACCTTCAGCAGTTCTGTAATCATTACAAGCTAAGGAGGCTCCGACAAGAGTAAATATTTAGTTCAAGTGCTTTCATAAAAAGAGTAAGTGGGGGGGGGGGAATACTTCAAGTGAAGAGTTCTATTGTCAGCCTGTCAATCCTGAGTGGTTCCCAAAGTCTGGGAGAAATGAGACTAGAAGAATCCTGAACAAACAGTAAGGAATAAAGACTGGAGATCTCCACCCATAGCCCTTTCTTGGCCCTTGTCCCCCCAATTTATTAAGGCAATAGCCTAATGAATTCTATGCAGCCAGAAGAGAGTTAGGGAGAATACTGGGAAGAAGTGGTATATGCTTCTCCCCAGAAAGCAAGGCTGCAGGAGGTGAGCTGGCTAGTGAAGAATCACAGAATTTCAGAGTAGGAAGGGCATGCATGCATGCATGAATGGATAAATGAACGAAATTACATTTATTAAGAGCTTTCTATGGGGATGAAAAGAAAAAAGTGAGCCGGTCCCTGCTCTCAAGGTACTTAACAATCTAATGGAGTTAGAGACCAGATCTGTGATTTCATTGATATAGGGAAGTCTTGCATTGCCTTCAAAATAGATTTCATTTTCATGCATTTGATGGGACTCAGTTGCTCCTTCTGACTTCATTTTCTTTGGTGCCATTTTCACTGCCTTATACGAAACCAGAGAGGTTATAATCCTACTGACCACTGTCCTGGTCAGACCACATCTAGAGTATTGTGTTTTGTTTTAGGCACCAACGTTTAGCAAGGGCATTGATGAGCTATAATGAGCCCATAGGAAGGCAACTGGGAAAGGGAAGGGCTAGAGCATATGTGAGGGTTAGCTGAATGAACCAGTGTTGTTTAGCCTGGAGAAAAGAAAACTTGAAGTGTGCATAGGCTGCCATCAAAAATTTGAAGGGGATAAAACTTGTTCTGCTTGGCCCTGGAGGGCTGAACCAGGAACAGTGGGTAGAGTGGAAGTGACCTTGGCTTCTGGAAGGAAAAGCCAAAGGAGTGTCCTCTCTAGGCAGTTTTTCTATCAAGCAGGAATAACATCTAGGATAAGCCTGGTATTGTACAATAGCTATTAGCCTTGGAACCACTCTAATGAAGATTTAGAGTGGCTGATCACCAACTTGGCTGCGGGGGTATACTTTCTACCTGGAGCCATATTTAAAAGTTGGTTTTTTTTAAGTTATTGAGAGACCTGGAAAGATGCCGACGAACCAATGATGAGTAAAGTGAACAGAACCAGGAGAACACTGTACACAGTAACAGCAACATTGTATGACAATCAACTGTGATTGATTTAGCTCTTCTCAGAAATACAATGACCCAAGACAATCCCTAAAGACTCATGATGGAAAATGCTATCCACATCCAGAGAAAGAACTATAAAGTCTGAATGTAGATCGAAGCATACTATTTTCACTTTTTTGTGACTTTTGCCTTTTGTTCTGTTTCCTTTTTCACAACATGACTAATTTGGAAATATGTTTACATGCTTGCACATGTATAACCTATATCAGATTGCCTGCTTTCTTGGAGGGGGAATGGGAGAAAGGGAAGCAGAAAAAAAATTGAAACTCAAAATCTTATAAAAAATAAATGTTGAAAACTATCTTGATATGTAATTGGGAAAAATACTATTTACAAAAATAAAGTTATTGAGGTAAATATAGAAATCTATATTGAAAGAATTATATTAAGTTATAGAGTTAATATAGAGATCTCTATTAGTGAAGTTGGAGAAGTTTATATAGATCAGTTTTCTCATTTCTCACCCATTTCATGCTTTTGGATTTCTTTAGACCTTCCTATCATGCCTTCTATCTCCAGGAAACCCATCACTGGGAAATCTCATTATCCTGCAAGATTGAATCTGCCTGGCACTCTCATCTCATCAGTGCCCTCTGCCCCTCTAATTGGACCCTCTGACTGAGGACAGGACCGTGAACTCTAAGTCTTCTATTGAACACAGTATTCTTCCAATTTTCCACCAGTTATACTGTTTTTGGACTTTTCAGAGTTCTCTATCAAGCCACCATTCAAGTACTTTCCATTTTATCTCTGCTTTTCGGTTTTCCTTTTCAGTTGTCTTTTTCCATTAGATTATAAGCTCCTTGAAGGCAGGAACTTAAAAAAAACCCTCTTGTTTGTATCTTTAGCACTAGCACAGTGCCTGGTACATAGTAAGCATTTATTAAATGTTTATGGACTATTTCCATTTTTGGGGTGTCCCCTGCTTATTTAAGCATATCATTTTGGAGCTTTTGTCACAACCTATGGTTTCTTTTCATCTTTATCCTTTCTTTTCATTTGCTGTTTGACCACTAGGTGGTACAGTGGATAGATTCTCAGGACTGGAGTCAGGCAGACTCATCTTCCTGAGTTCAAATATGGCCTCAGACACTGATTGTGTGACCCTAGGCAGGTCACTTACCCCTATTTGCCTCAGTTTCCTCATCTGTCAAATAAGCTGGAGAAGGAAATGGCAAAGCACTCCAGCATCTTTCCAAGAAAACCCCGAATGGGGTCATAGAGAGTCAGACATCATTGAAGAAAGACTGAACTGAATTTGCTGTTAATGTTGACTTTGTTATGACCAGTTGATTCTCTGACTGTCCACAGATAACAGACTCTGAAGTTACTCCTTCAATAGTCACTAATCAATTCCTGTCAGTTAAGATAAAGATTCCATGGTGGGAAGCAGCATGACGTCATGACTAGAGAACTGGTCTTGTAGTTGCGAAGATCTAAGTTCAAATCCTGCCTCTGCCCCATACTGTGGGACTCTAGGCAAGGCACTTAACCTTTTAATGCCTAAGCAACTCTCTAAGAATGTAAACTGAAGCACAGATACCCATTTGAATAGGTCTGGGAAATTCCTATTCCAGTGAAATCCCAGATCTAGTCTAAAAAACACACACAAAAAGATATAACCAATGTCATTTTGGTGAGTGTGATACCTCTCTGTGCTTATCATGTTCCGCAACTCATGTAGATGAGATCATTGACTCAAACCTCTTTGATCTCCTGTTCTCAGCCTGAAGAATATTTTCCAACATGGCTTTTACTCCCCTCCCTTCTTTTTTTCAGGACACTGAAGTCACTGAACGTATCTGTTTGCTCCATTTTAAGGATGTCATTAAGTTCTTCTGTCAGATTAATCTTTTTAAAATCAGCCCAACTGACTTTTGTTCATCTACTACTCACACAGAAAATGAACGGCTATTATGCAATTAAGATTTAGGTATTTAGTTGTGGATCTGGGCAAAGGTGGGAAGAAAAATACAGAAGTCAACCCAATAAGCATTTATCAAGTATTTACTGTACTGGGTACCCAAGGTAGAAACACAGAATTACTGCCCTTATACAGTTACAGTCTAATAGAAGCACAAAGCCATGGTCTCTCTATTGGAATGATTTAGGTAGGGAGACAAATCTAACCCTCCATGATAGGGATAGGCTCTGTGATTTCATTGAAATAGTAACTCCCACATTGGGAAACTCCATCTATCACTGCAAATAGGTACTTTCTCTGTAAATGATAGTCGGATTTTTCCAGACTACTAGGAGATAAAGTGACTTCCCCAGAGTCACAAGACCAGTATGTGCCAAGTCTTCTTTGCTTTTACAACAGATTGTGGGGCAGTGAATAGAGTCCTGGAGTCAGGAAGACTTGAGTTCAAATCCAGCTTCAGACACTTACTAGCTGTGTGACCTTAGGCAAGTCACTTAACCCTGATTGCCCCCCCTTACAAAACAACAGATCTCTGTGGGCTAATGTCACACAGCCTCTTTAACTCTTAGCAATAATAAATAAAAATAATTAAATATTTAAATTAAATATTAAAAATAAAATATAAAAAATAAAACAACCCTCTCCACCATGCTTCCCTTATCCATTATATTCTTGTCACCTTCTCCTACATCCCATTCCACTCTCTAATCTCTCTCTTTGAACACACTTTTCTCTATGCATTGCTAGTCCCTTCCCTCTGAGATTAGACTCCATTGACACTGAATATATCTTATTACATATGTAATTATTTGCATGTTGTGCCTCCCATTGGACTGTAAGCTCATTGAAGGCAGGGACCATATTTTTGCATTTCTTTATATCTCCAGCTCCTAATGAGCACTCCACACAAATCCTCTCTTCTTTCATTCCTATCCATCCTTCAAAGTCTCAATCATGTACCATTCTTGAAGTCTGTCCTGAGCTCTCCCAGTCAATAATCAATAAATCCCCAAACACTTATGAAGTACCTACTACGTACTAGGTTCTGGGCATACAAAGACAAAAGTAAAACAATCCCTACCCTCAGAGAACTTCCATTCTATCGAGGGAACCAACTTGTACACATATAAGCATATACAATATAAGCAATGTAATTACAAGGAAGTTTTGAGGGAGAAATACTAGTATTTAGGGGAAGGGCAGCATAAAGGACCATGCTGTAGATAGGAGAACCAGTTCAGGGGAGCCAATTGTTAAATTTTTAGTGTGAACATTGACACCACAGAAATCAGCAAGTGCTACAAATCAGGGTTTGATTCATTGTTTTGTTGATTGTCTAGACTTCAGAAAGTGATAGAGAAAACATGTTAACACAGATCATGTGTCATATGTGTGTATATTACATATATAAATATAAATATATAAAAATGTATAAATATATATTAATATATAAATAAATGTGTGTGTGTGTGTGTGTGTGTGTATTTGGAAGTTGGTTGTTAAAACATTTATGAGCACTTCCCTAGGCAAGGAATCAGAAAAATCTTCGTATAGAAAGTAGAGCCTGAGCTAAAAGGTGAAGGAAACATGGGATTCTTTGAGGTGGAGGAGGTCAGGAGAGAACGAATTCCAGGCATGAGGGATGACCAATGAAGAGGCTCAGAGACGAGGTTTCCTATGGGGAATAGCAAGAAGGCAAATTTGATGGATCACAGAGTATAGGAAGAAGGAGAGTAATGTGCAGTAAGGCTTGAAAGCTAAATTGGGGCCAGGTGGAGAAGGCATTTAAATTCCAACCAAAGCTGGAATTTTGTGTTAAGTGTCTGAGGTCAAATTTGAACTCAGGTCCTCCTGACTCCAGAGCCGGTGTTCTATTCACTCTGCCACCTAGCCACCCCACAAATCCTTTTATTAAGGGGATCTCGGCCAGATGATCTCCAAGATTCCCTTCAGGATCTAAATTCTATGATTCTATGATACAACTCTCTCACGCCAGATACTAGTTGTACCCTTAAGGTAATTATGGTGTGGGAGAACAGGAAACTCCCCTGGGATTCCACAGAAGGTGGGTGGTTCGTGCCTGAGTGCTAGGAGAAAACATATAGGACTGAAGAACTACTTTAACCCATTCTGTTACTGAAGAAGTCCACTCTCTTGAAAGTTGAAAAAAGGAACAGGGAAACTTTTGTAAGGCTTGTACAAGTTGAGCAGGAACTATATAACCCAAGGGAAAATTCAGTGGGGCCCCTTGCTTTGTGGTGCATTTAGTCCTGATATAGGGATGCTAAGTGATTCCAACAAGATTAGGGAACTTTGAGTGTTTTTCACTACAGTTGTGTGAGGTCTTCACCGGAGCAACTACAAAGAAGCAGAAGAAATCTTGACCAAGGTGGTAATGGCGTCAGGCTTCCTTGAAATTCCAACTAAAAAAAGTCCCACCCCCTAGGAAGCCTAGCCTAAACTCTCTTAACTCCAGTGCTTTCCCCCTTTTAATTATTTCCTGTTTATCCTACACAGGTAACTTGTTTTGTACCTATTCGTTTGCATGCTGACACTGTGCTTAGACTGGAAGCTCCCTGAGGGCAGGGATTATCTCTTGCCTCCTCTGCATTTTGGTGCTTGAATTGAATTGGACTGAAGTCTAACTGAAAAGAAAAATTTTTCAATAACCCTCCCAACTAGAGATTGATCATACAGTGTCTGCTTTAAGATATCCAATGAGGAGGCACCCAAAATTTACCATCTATACCTTCCACTTGGGGACCTCTCTGATTGTTGGTAAGGTTTTTCTTATATCAAATCCATTTTTTTTTTCATTTAAACTTCCCTCTTTTTCCAGGGTCCTATTCACTGGATCCTTACTAGACTAGAATAAGTCTAGGTGCCTCCTTTGAGACCCAGCTCAAATCTCATCTTCTACAGGAGGCCTTTCCTAATCCCCTCCCACTGTTAGTTAATTCTAATACATTCAGGGGAACTGGGAAGAGTGCCAATGATGCTCTTTATATAAATCCCCATGAAAGAGGCCAGATGGATAGAGAGCCAGCCTTGGAGCCAGGAAGACCTGGGTTCAAGTCCTTCTTACCTCTGATCTTTATTGACTGTGTGACTCTGGGAAAGTCATTTAGCCTCTTGTGCCCTAAGCAACTCTTGTAAGACTAGAAGATGGAGAGAAGACACCAACCTGCATTGGTTGAGGGAGTTTCCACCCCTAGGGGTTCTCTATGAAACCATATGCCTATCCTTATCTCCTATGATAAAGCTTTTTCCCAAAGCTAGAGAGTCATGAGCTATAAAATGGGATTTGGTACTGTTTGGGATGAAAAATACCCTTCATCCTTAATTTAGTGGAAAAAAAAATAAACACACAGATCTCTTAGAATAAGAACAGGAGTTTATTCTCTTCCCTGGGAGAAGAGGGTGGTCTTCCCCATGACTCATCATGGAGAAGAAGCTAGTAACAAAACACAGGGCAAGAATTTATAACTTAATTTTCCTGACTGTCTCCTCTGTCATTGGTGGAGAGGCATACTTCACTAAATTCTTCCCCAACTGGGACAGCAAAAAAGGGGTGGAGGGTGCCACCAAGGCGGGAAAACAGACAAAGGAAGATAAAAGTGATTGACAGCAGTAATGGAGGAGGTGGGAGGAAGGGAAAGTTAACAACCCCAAATTAAGAAGTTTTCACTCATCCCATACAGTACCATGCTGTCCCAAACATGTACTCATTTAAAAAAATGAAACTGAACATTGTGTAATTATAATGATCAAGCTTGGTCCTGAACAAGAGATGTGCCTGATGAAGTACAGGCTCTGCGAAACGCTTTGAACTCTCATTGAATCTTCCCACTTCGTGAGGCATTTGCATGAGGCCATGAGCCTTTCATTGTGGCTGGGCCCAGACCTCTGTTACTAGCTTAGCTCTCCTTGTCCATTTACTTCCCACCCTTGAGCCTATCAAAATATCAATTCAGCCTTGAACTGGTCTAGCCCACCATTGTCTGTCGGCTCCAGGTAGCCTTCTGCAACTTCCCACCCTTAATCACTCATTTACCTCATTAACTCCTCCTGAAGACCCTCCCCAAACTCCTCCTCTATACCATCCCTAGATATCTGCCGCAACCTTTCTGTGTATAAGACACATCTTGCCTCCATGTGGTGTGAGAACACCATAGAATTTTCTAGCACAGACTTACTCTGTGTCCAATACAAGCGAACTTTTAATAAACTTTGCTTTTCTTTGGCTGAGAGAAGACTTGAGTTGAATTCATTTGGCAGGACTGGTGTTTTGGTATTTTGGGGTCTCGAGCAATCCTAAGCCTAACCACATCATACCTTGTACTCTATTTCTTTCTCTTTGCAGACATGAGGATCTACAGACTTGGACCACTTCATAATATGTCAGACCTGATTATTTGGTGAGTTGTAAGGAATGAGTGGGAGAGGGATATACTGAGAAAACAAAAGAAAGAGATAGAAATCTAAACAAGTGATTCTTATACTGGTACACAGAAAATGGTCCAAAGACCCACCTGATGCCTTTTAGCCCTCTCTGTGAGAGAAGTGGAGCAAGCATCACAGAATGAGAAGGTGTGGATGTATTGTGGAGCTGGGTCCATATTCATTACCATGAACCCACAGTATCTCAGAGAGATGAAGGGACTTGCCCAGGGGCACATGGGTTGTGGTTATGGGAATTAAGACCTGCCCTGAGTCTTTATTTCTGTTCAGTCCTTTCAATTATGTCTGACTCTGAGTGATCCCATTTGGGGTTTTCTCAGCAAAGATGCTGGAATGGTTTGCCATTGCCTTTTCTAGCTGATTTTACAGATGAGGAAACTGAGGCAAACAGGGTGAAGTGACTTGCCCACGGTCACCCAGCTAGTAAGTGTTTGATGCCAGATTTGAGCTCCTGAAGATGTCTTCCTGACTGTCTATCCACCACTTCCCCTGGTGCTGAGTCTACCACACAGAAAACTACCTTCTTCCCTCAGAACTCATCCCCCTCACTGATTTCTCCAATGTTTTCTTTCCTTTTTCTTCTCTCAAAGGCAAAGCTGACTATTTGTTTCCTGAGGGATCATCAGGCAGCAACCCCTTCCAAGATCTATTGCCTGGGCTTCTCTTCACCTTCATAATTATTTCCCCTATAATGACATGATCTTTAATTACCTTAGTTGCATCTAAGACTGTGCCAACAGTGGCTGATTGAAAATTCAATTTGCTTCACACCTTGCTCCCCATTAAGGATCTGGGAACCTAAATATCACCACTGTTTGAATATTAAAGGAAACACTTCTTAGGGCTCAACTTGGAGTCTGTGGACAGCTAATTAGCAGGCTGGGATACAGAAGATAGCCTTTTGTCAGAGCCCACTCCACATTTCACAATGGCTTCTGACCTAAAGACTGTTGGCTTTGAAGTTGGAAGGCAGTTAGATTTGAACCTCACCTTCCACATTGACTAGCTTTGGGCAAGTCTCCTAGACTCAATGTGCCTCAGTTTACTCATCTGTCAACTGCATGTGAGAACAAGGGAAGGAATTCTGTTTCCACAGGAAGTGATAACAGGATGTAAGTCAGAGGTGATTGGTTCTAATTGGAACTGTGACCTGGGAGAACCAGACTTCTGATCAAGTAAAAGGTCAGGAGCTTGTACGCATGCTTAATGAGCCATTTAGTATTATCTAATACACCTCCAGGGTGGGGCAAGCTAATTTAAATGCACATGCAATACATGACGAGGGAGGGGGATCATAACAAGGAGGAGAACATGAAGTAGATGGTTCAGGAGGTTGTATCTAGCCAATGGAGAGGGGTGGCGATTCAAATTGGGAACAGGGCATAAATAGCTTTGCATTTGTCTGAGCAAGTGTACTCCTTTAGGAAGTTACCCATTCACAAGGAATGTAAAATAAATGTAAAATACGATGAGAACTTTACTGACTTCAGAAAGAGTATTTTATTTCTAGAGCAAGCACGCTTCTCATATGCATATAAAAAAGCAACTGGGTGGTGCGGTGGATGGAGTGCTGGGCCTGGAGTCAGGAAGACCCAAGTTCAAATCCAGCCTCAGATGCATACTAACTATGTGACCCTGAGCAAGACACTTAACCTCTGTTTGTCTCAGTTTCCTCATCTGAAAAATGATGATAATAATGACACCTACTTCTCAGGGTTGTTTGGATCAAATGAGATGATAATTTTACCACAACACAATGCTTGGCTCATAGTAGGTGCTATATAATTATAATGATTACCTGACAGAAACACAGAATCTCAGAGCTGGAAAGGACCTCAAAGCCACTGGGTCCATTGAGTCTGTTCCTGAATGAGAAATCTTTTTATAACATCATTTAAAAGTAAGCAATCAACCTTTGTTTGAAGACCACCAGTAAGGGGGACACCTGTTACCTTCAGGCAGCCCATTTCACTTTTGGAGATCACTGACCAATAGAAAGATCTTCCCAACATCAAACCAAAGTCTGTCTCTTGGCAAGTTACGTCTGTTAGTTAAATATATGAGAAAATAGCTATTAAACATTTACTCTGTGCCAGGAACTGTGCTAAGCATCTGGGATACAAATAGAAAAAAAGATAAAAGAAGACAATCCCTGTCTTCAAGGAGCTTATATTCTAGTGAAGCAAAGCATCGGAAATAAGGAAATGACAATATGGTGAAAGTATTATATTCAGAGGAGTTGCAGGGATGGTGAGCAGAGCCATGGGTAAGTGATAGACATCTCTTTTCCTGGAATCATAGTATTAATTTAATTATTCCTTTACTCCTAATTTTTCAATCAACCAATAAACATTTATTAAGTGACTACTATGTTCTAGGTACTATGCTAAGTGCTGAGTATACAACATGAAGCAAAATTCAGTCACATGCAGAATAAGACTAGAGTTATTAAAAGATTTATATAAGATAATTATATAATATGCTTTCTAATGATTAAAGCCTTACACAAATGTTTTCTCTTATTATCTCTCTCCTCAACAGCAAAGGAAATAATATAATGGTACTTTCAGTCTTGTAAGACACTTCATCATAGTCCTATAGGATGGGGAATGTAAATGTTATTAAATTCAAATGAGGTAATATTTGTAAAAGTGCTTAATGCAGAGTCTGGCCCATAATAGATGTTTTGTCAACTTATTCCCTTCCTCCTAGATGCTTATTATACACATTTTACAGATGAGGAAGCCAAAAGTCAGAGAAAGAGAGAGCAAAAGTGACTTTCCCCAGGTTTATCAATTGAGAGGCCTTTGAACGTGTTAAGCCCTGGAAATGAAAAGACAAAGGTGAAATAGCACCTGCCTTTAGGGAGGGTCCCCACAGAATTAGCTTCAGGGATGGTTCCTCACCAGACTCAGTTTATGCTGCTCCTGGTTCTGATAGTCTTTGCCACCATTCCAGTGGCTGAGTTGGCCTCTGATGCCTTTTCTGACCTTCTGGAAACTCACAGATTTGAAATCTGATCCATTCCATCTCTGGATAATAATTCACCTAAGGTCAACGAAGAAGAAATCTAATAGATGAAGACACCATGAGGCACATGGTGGCCAGCTAGGGAGAAAAGGCAGCTTCAGCCAGTGCTACTCTCCATACTCAGAGGCTCACAGCTGTCCTTTCTTGATTAAAAGCCCCTGTGGAAGACATTGTAAGCTCTAATCCTTTGTTTGCACCCTCAGCTACAACTCAAGCCTCTCCTTGGCCACTCATAGCTGGAAGAAGACTCACCAAGCCACTATTTGTTGGATTGGCAGTGGGCAGAGAATGTGCTCTGTATGACCCATTGGGAAGGGTGAATTCACACATGTTCTAAGACGTGGGCTCTCACTGGCCAGTCCTCCCATTACAGATGTGCATACAAAATAAATGCAAGTTTTGGGAGGTTTGCTTATTGGCAGAGGGCAGGGTGGACCAGGAAAAGCTTCATGTAGAAAGTAGTTCTTGAGATGAGTTTTGAGGGAAACCAAGACTTAAAAGAGATGAAGGTAAGGAGGGAGGATTTTCTAGGCCTGGGGAACAGACATGGAGATGAGAGATTGATTATTGCATGTGAAATATGTAATACAGCTAGTAAGAGCCAATCTAGATTCAATATCGATATCATATCTCTTGACTACAAGTTTAGAGCTATTTCCACTATCCCTTACTGGATTGAGATCCTGTTACCAGTGACTTTAAGTTTCTTCACACTAACCTTTTCTGGATCAAGATTCTACTACCAGTGAATTTAGGGTTCTTTCCACTATCCCTTACTGGATTGAAATTGTGAATTATTTTAGTGGTCCTTGTGAATTAAATAACAGAAGTTCACGGATACCAAGGGGATCATAGGACCATCAATCTAGAGCTAGAAGGACACTCAGAGGCCTCTGAGGCTGCAGGTTCCCCACCCCTGACCCATCCAATCCTCTCATTTTATAGATGAAGAGACTGAGGTCCAGAGAAATTAGCAATTTGCCCAAGGTCAAAGAGGTAATAAGGGTCAGAGCTGGGATCTGAACCCAGGTCTTCTGATTCCAACTATTGTGTTCTAGGGTCACTTGGTCATTTCAGTCATGTCTGACTCTTCACAACTCCAATTGGGGTTTTCTTGGCAAAGATACTGGAGTGGTTTGCCATTTTCTTCTGCAATTCATTTTACAGATGAGGAAACTGAGGCAAATAGGGTGAAATGACTTGCCCAGGGTCAGACAGCCAGTAAGTGTTTGAGGTCAGATTGGAACTCAAGTCTTCCTGATTCCAGGCCAGGTGCTTTCTCCACTGTGCCACCTAGCTGCCTGTATTTTAGAGAGCTGTTGTCTGTTTTCAAAAGGCATGTGAGAGTGTTGCCAGTGGGGCTTCCACCAATCACAAGGAGACACCAAGAAGTCCTGGTGAGACTCCTGAGACCCAACTGCATGCACAGCAGGCACCATGTTTCTTGGATCCTGAGTGAGGGTATGAAAGTAGGAAATTCCACCTGACCTGGTGTCTGCCAGTCATTCCAGGGCCAGTCTATGTCTGTGGAGCCAATGGTTAGAGCTGTGTTGTGCTTTGAAGGAAGCAAAAATAAACGCATTGTATCAGGGTTGCAGTTGGAAAAGAACTTTGGAGATGATCTCGCATCATCATAACATAGATCTAGGGTCCTTAGAGGTTTCCTAGTTTAACCCCCTTGTTTTACGGAAGAGGGAAACGAGACCCTAGCTAGCTTCCTTCAAGGGTCAGCCTCCTCATTAATAAGACCTTGCCTGATCACTCAGGTAATGAATACTTTCACTATTGAAGTTACTTTGTTTTTGCTTAGCTATATATGGATTGTACCCCTTGATAAAATCTAACTCTTTAAGGACAGGGTCTATTCTCATAATGTCTTTGTATTTCTAGTGCCTGGCACATAGGAACTTAACAAATGCTTGAATTATAAATAAATAATTGAATTATAGCTACTATTTATAAAGGGCTTGAAAATTTGCAAGATGTTTTACATATATTATCCCACTGGATCCTCACAATAGTGCTGGGAAGTTGGAGCTCTCATCCCCATTTTAGGGTTGGGAAACTAGACTGACAGAGGTTGTCACTTGCCCAAGGTCATGCAGCCAGTAAGTGTGAGGCAAGATTTCAACTCAGATTTTCTTGACCCCAAGTCCTGCCCCTAAGCAGTTCCTAACTTAACTCAGAAAATTAAGAAATTTGTCAAGGTCACATAGAAAGCAAGTAGAAAGGCTCATATTTGAGCTCAGGTGTCTTCTTTCCAAATCTAGCATCCTCTAGACCAGTGGTTCTCAACCTTCCTAGTGCCACGACCCTTTAATACAGTTCCTCATGTTGTGGTGACCCCCAACCATAAAATTATTTTCATTGCTACTTCATAATTGTAATTTTGCTACTGTTATGAATCTATCTGATATGCTGTATCAGCAAGCACCCTAGGATACCTAGGGCAGCTACTAGCACAGGTTCTTAGATCTGCTTTTCTAAAGGAAAGCAACTCAAAATGGGTTAACAATCTTACTTTAATCAAACATATCATTTACCTAGTTCAGGGGAAAAAGTCAG
>CM053580.1:557608673-557621160 GCA_028627135.1 Pseudochirops cupreus
ACCAGCATCTGGGTTTTTCACAGCCGGGGGGCTCAACGGCTGCCCAGAGTCTCATCTGGTCAAATCACACAACTCTTCTCAAAGTGAGCCCCAAACCAAAACCTCACATCAGGGTGTATATATAGCCTTCTCCTGGCTTGGAGAATGTCACAGCCCTCTAGACCCACTGCCCAATCACAAAGCTACAAGGCACGGGCATTCCTGGAAAACAAGCCTGGCGCCACCGGCTCCACGTGACCACATTCAGCCTAATAAGGAACAGAGTATACTTTCAAATATTCAAGGGTCCTCAGAGTCACGTAGCCACTTTAGCAAAAGGCCTAGGGGCAGGGAAGATCTTCAGATTCCCATAACATATGCAGAATGTATTTTCATTGTTACAAATTGAACATAACCCACAGGTTGAGAACCACTGCAAGTCTAGACTATTGGAGATGAAATCTGGTGACTTATTTTATTGTATATCCAATCAGAGTTTTCCCTTCTTGGGGCATTATGGTCAATTCTATCCTTTCCTCAACTCTATTGGAGGAAGAAGAACCAAAATGAAAAAAGGTACATAGGTGAATACAGGGTAAACAATGAAGAAAAAATAAATCATTAGATTTAGAGCAAGATTCCTACAAAGTTCACTTTGTTTAACTCAATTCAGGCTTCATCTTCTCTTGCTTGGATTACTACAATAACCTCCCAATTAGACTCCTTGTGTCCATTCTCTTCTCTCTCAAACCATATTCTACAAATTGTTGTCAAATTGATATTCCTAAGGAACAAGTCTGACCATCTCAGTCCTCTAGCCAAGAGAATTCAATGGTTCCCCATTGAGACAAATAAAAAACCTGAGAGACAGTGTTTCTGAGTAATTAATAATCAGTTTATTAATTAGGTTAGCAAATCATAAATTGATGGTCAGTGGTTTTTCTTGGTAACCAAAGACAAAAAAACCATGGAGACTTTGTACAGCCCTCCTTCGCTTAAGTCCAATTCACTTGCATGTGGTGCCATCATCTGCCTGATGTCATGGTTCTCTTTGAGAATGAATGACAAACAACAAATACCTTTGCAGATGGAGAGGTCCCTGACATATGAAAATCAATCCTCATTAGAGAATAATTAATGAGGGGGTAGACATATTAAGGAGGAGATCAGCTAAAAGTCTTCAGCTCTTCTTGCTGAGAATATGACTTCATCATGAGACTCAGTCACCCCCAGCAATCTGGACAAAGGAATCCATCTCTACCTAGGCCACTCTGGTTGGTTTTCTCCTTCATAAGCTGGATCACCTTAAATTCTAATGGAGATTTCTATTAGTCAGACAAGGGCTTATTTTCTAACGGCAAGAATTCACCTAAATTTACCCAGGTTAGATTTTGTTTGTAAGTTCTTCTAGTTGGGTGGGTCTCGTCCAAGATAGCAGAGCATGTACCCAGAGGATTTGGGTAATAGCATCTATCAGCAATGTCCTTCAGAGACAGACTGACCTACAAAGGCTGAATGAGGAAATAGAAAGGAAAACCTTCAATCCTAATTTAATAATTGGTTATTAATAGAATAGAAAAATAATCATTGTCTCATTATTGTCTCCAGAATAAATATTGAATTCTTCTGTTTAGCATTTAAAGTCCTTCGCAATCTGGCTTCAACCCATCTTTATATTCTGGTTAAATGTTATTCCCCTTCACACGTATGCTACATTCTAGCCAAGCTGGTCTACTTGGGGTTCTTGGTTAAGACATTATATTTCCTGACTTTGCACAGGCTGTCTCCCCACCCTACCTCCACCTCCCCTACCTAGAATGCTCTCACTCCTTACTTCTGCCCCTTAGAACCCCTGGCTACCTCTAATGGTTCACTTAAGTATCACCTTTTCTCCTTCTTCCAGTTGTCAGAGCTCCCTACCTCCAAATTATTCAAAATTCATTTTTGCTCATATTTGATATTTATTTTTCTGGGTATAGGCTATTTCCCCCTGGTTGAATGTAAACTACTTGAGGGAAAGGATTTATAGGACTTTTGTTGTTGTTTAGTTGCTTTTCAATTGTGTCCAACTCTTCTTGACCCCATTTGGGATTTTCTTGGCAAAGATACTGGTTTGCTGGTTCCTTTTCCAGCTTATTTTACAGATGAGGAAATTGAGGTCAACAGGGTTAATTGACTTGTCCAGGGTTACACAACTAGTAAGGTCAAATTGGAACTCAGGTCTTCCTGACTGCAGGCCTGGTACTCTATCAGCTGTGCCACCTAGCAGCCCTTACAGGACTAGAATGGACCTTAAACACCTCAGCTCCTTCAGCTGCCTTTCCCCTTTGCTTAGAAGGCTGGAGGTTGGAACTCCTCCTCAAACTTTACTTTATGGAGGGATCTGAACTTTCCTACTTTTGCATCTAGCTCTCCATTTCCCATTGGCAGTTCACAGAACATCATGCCTGTATGCCTGGGTCTCCCTTTGTGCGCTCCTCCCTTTCAGCTTCCTTTTGCCTTGTTTTCTTCCTTTAGATTAGTTCCTTTAGATTAGAAACCCCCAGGACAAGGACTGCCTTTCTTTTCCTTATACTCCTAGTGCTTAGCAGAATGTCTGGCATAGGTAGGTGCTTAAGAAATGCTTATCGCCTTGAATTAAATCTAGTCCTGCTTTATCAGTGGCTACAGTTTATTGGGTGATAGATTTTTAGTTGGAAGAGGCCTTAGAGATCATTTAGCCCAACCCTCTTATTTTATATGCAACCCTTATCTGGAGTGCTTATATCCCCAGAGTTCAGTTATTGCATCCCTTCACATCTCTAGCAGAACCTCTGAAAGGTTAGGGGTAGTTTTCTAATGCAAATTGTTCCCTAGATTCCACTAGTGTGTTTCCCCCAAGATTATCAGTTGAGAGTCAATTTAGTCAGCCAACTTTTAGGTAACTTTTGGAAAGATGTATTTACTAAGGTACAGCAGGTAGGTGGTAGAGTGAATAGAGCACTGGGCTTAGAATCAGGAAGACTTATCTTCTTGAGTTCAAATCTAGTCTCAGACACTCATTAGCTGTGTGACCCTGGGCAAGTCACTTAACCTTCTGTTTGTCTCAGTTTCTTCATCTGTGAAATGGGCTGGAGAAGGAAATGGCAAACCACTCTAGTATCTCTGCCAAGAAAACCCTAAATTGGGTCATGAAGTTAGACACAACTGAAAATGACTGTACAGCAACAAATGTACCAGGCATTATTCTAAGCACTGAGAATTAAAAAAAAAGGTGGTGGGGGGGGGGGCAAAATATACTTTCTGTCCTCAGGGAGCTTGTGATCTAATGAGGGAGGCATTGCAAACAAATGTCTATATCTATATATAGATTATATACAAGACAAAGAGAAAATAATTACAAGAGAGAAGGCACTGGAATTAATTAATTGTGCTTGGACACAGATGGGAAGATGGGAAGTCCAGAAGCACCTTGATACCTTCAAAGCTCACAAGGTCTTTGTCCAGTCACGACAGGCTAAAGGGAAGAAGACCTAGGCTGAGGCCAAAGCTGAGGACCCTCCTCTTTTCCCTCCTCCCCTTCAGGAAGTTCTGCTTCCAGAATTTGCCTGGAATACTACACTTGCTTGAATCTCTGGAATAATTTGGTCCTCAGCTGGCTTGATATTTTTATAGATAAGACCTAGGGTATGACTAAATTGCTTTAGCTAATACTAACATGATTTCTCAGTTTAAAACTTGTGATTGATTGAAGCTAAAGCTTATCATTGAGATGAATTGATGTGTTCTCATGTTGTTAAGGTACCAAGACATCTTATCATTTACTTTAAGGGGAAGTGGAGTGACTTGAGGATTTACTCAAACACCCCCTCCTTTACCTGCAGGTGAGGAAACTGAGGCTCTCAGAAGTTGGTGACTTACCCATGGATTTAAACTCGAGTCCTCTGGCTCCAAAGCCAACACTCGTTCTGTGGGTGTCTCTCATTGGCCTTCTCAGTCCTTCTCAGTTTTAGTGATGACTGCAACAGAGAAATCTGTAGGGGGAAAAAGAAAGTGTTCCCCCTTTTTAATAATGAGTAGACTCTATCTCCCTAGGAGGTGAGAGGCTCTGGAAATGTGGAGTACTATTGATAAGAAATAAAATAATCTACTTCCTTTCTCCAGGGCATGAGCCAGATAATTGTGTTCTTCTGGTTTTTACTAACTCTTCTCACAATCTCCCCAAGGGCTTTGGAGTCTGCAACTTGGATTCTCTTCTAAGCCCCCAAGGATATTTTCCCTGTTCTTGCTTCTCATGTCATTTGTACCTCAAGTAAACCACCCAGGGAGGTAGAGGCAAGAGTCAGGGGGTGTCTTCCTTTCCTTAGCAGCCACAAGAGTGGGTGAGCTGAGAGGAAAAAATTGGGTTTCAGTGGGGGGTTCATTCCTGAGACTTGGTAGTACTGAATGCTGGGGAGGGAGGTCTTCTTTAAAGTTTACCTATTTGCTTTGAGGGCTGCCGTAGTTAGCATCCCTGCTGTTATAGGTTATTGAAATCATAAGCTGTCCTGATTTCTTCCTGTAGCCCAAATGTCCTCCTGTTCTCTCATCTTATCTCAGAAAAGCAATAACTTCCTTCTTCAACCCAACAGGGATGCCAGTCCAGAAGGAAACATAAAAAGGAACTATTGGAAACTATTTGCTGGGTGCCATAGCCCTTCCCCTCAGTTGAATGAGATCATGATGGATGGATGGGGGAAGAGAATAAAGAAAAGGAATCAGGTTCTCATTAATTACACCAAGAGGTTACATCAGTCCATCTTCCAAAGTCACTTGCTCTGTTGGGCTTGTGGAATAGTTGTGTTTGAAGCCCAGGACCAGCTGTTGTCCCATTAGGTGCTAGTGATCACTCCTTGCCTTCCTGCCTCAATTGAATTCCTTTGTCCTTCAAAAATGACAGAACCTCCAAAAGCAGGAGACTCAATCTATGTATGGTCCATTCTCTGAGTGGTATGGCCCCAGGAACAGAGGGAGGAGAAGTGGAACAATTTGTCACTGCTGGGAGATTTGATTCAATTTGGGGCTTTCATGGAAAAGGGTGAGTCTTTCTGTATTTGATCAATACAGAAACAGCAGAGGGTCCCAGAAAGCCAATACTGGCATTTTTAATTCTGCCATCTAATAATGGATTCCAACAGAGAGCTACCTTGGTGCCAAATGAAAGCATCTATCTTCTCCATGGGACTCTGAATATAGCGTGGCTCACTGGAGCAGGCTTAACCCCCAAATGAAGCATTCCCTCCACCCTTGTATACACCTTGGTGGCATGAATGTTTCCTGAATAGGGGAACTGGAAAGTGTTTGCCTATTTCTCTGCATAAAATATTCTCCTGGACTTACTTAGATAAACAGATGACCTACTCAAGAAGTTAGATGGCGCAGTGGACAGAGTGCTAAATCTGGAGTCAGGAAGTCCTGAGTTCAAATTTGGCCTCAGACATTTAGGAGCTGTATGACCTTGGTCAAGTAACCTAATTTGTACCTGCCTCAATTTCCTCTTCTGTAAAATAGGGATAATTATAGCATCTAATAGTCATGAAGATCAAATGAAATAATCATTGTAATAAATTTAGCACAGTGCTTGGTACATAGTGAGTCCTATGAGAATGTTAGCTGTCATGAGGAATGATAGTTCTAAAAGTTTCATTTTTGCCTCTTGACCTCTACTTGTTTCTCAAAACCATGCAATTCTTAGCCCCAAACACCAAGCTTACAATAGACTGGACTCAATCTTTGGGACTACCCCCAAGTCATGAGCCCCTTTGGCTCATTTTGCCCCATGAGGATTTCAGAAAACAACTTCTCTCTAGGACTCATAAATATTCATAAAAGAGTTTCCAGTTTCTGGCCTTCTCTCTGTTCCTCATGCATGATAATCCATTTCTCATCTCTAGGCTTTTGCATTAGTTGTCCCTCATGCCTAGAATGCTTTCCCTTTTCACCTCTGCTTCACAGAATCCCCCACTTCCTTCAAAACTCAGCTCAGGCACCTTCTACATGAATTCTGTTCTGATCCCCCCAGCTCCTGGTACTCTTCTTCCCTATCCATTGGAAATTTAACTTCTTTGTATGTATTCTGTACATACTTTTATTTCTTCTTACTATCTTTTGTTAGAATGTAATCTTCTTATAAGACAGAAATATTTCTTTCTTTATGTGCCTAATACAGTGCCTGGTACATAGTAGGTCCTTAAAAATGCTCATTAATTATTTGGATTCCCAAACTCTCAGATGTTGTCTGAAAGATCCCCCTCCCTCCTCTTTTTCTTCAGAAATCAGAACACCCTCTCCAGAGGTTAGGTGGCTGGGGGGCTCTAATGCTTTCTCTCACTTCTATCAATAACTCCTGGGGAGACACCCAGAGATAGTTCTCCTTCCCTGCCCAACCCAGATCTCTTGTAAGTTCTGCCAGCCACTGGGATTAACTCTTGCATAGGTCTCCATAAAAGCAGACTTTTGGAATGACTCCATTAAAAAAAAAAAGCATAGGCCTAATACAAGGGGCCATTCTTGCCCATAGTAGTCTGAGCCCTTGAATCATCACCAGATTCTGAAGCTAAAAGAGGTGTCCTCAGTCATCTCCATGACTTGCCAATGGATAGATCCATATCTTCCATGGGAAGGACGCAATTCTGATTTGAGACAAAGGCTCAGCTTTCTATGACTTCATCAAGTTGACCAGTTCTTCCCCTAGAATGCCCTACAATCCAAAGAAAGATGTGCATACAAACCTAAAGTCATTCTCTTTTAATATTCTCTAGTGTTGTAAGGATAAAATGTGAGATCATCAGCCTGACATTTAAAAATTTCTGCAGTCTGGCTTCCACCTACCTTTCTAGTCTTTCTTTTTTTGTGTGTGTTAGTCATTTGCCACAAATCTGTGGTCCAATCAAACTGGCCTTCAGTCTAAATGCCATACATAGCAGGTGGTGCCTTGGATAGAATTGTCAGCCTGGAGTCAAGAAGAACTGAGTTCAATTCTTCCCTCAGACATTTATTAGCTTGTCACCCTGGTCAAGTCACTTTAATTCTGTCTACCTCAGTTTTCTCAACTATAAAATGGGGATACTAACAGCTTCTGCCCCACAGGATTATTACGCGGGTCAAATGAGCCATTTGTAAAGTACTTAGCACAGTGTCTGTCATGTAGTAAAAGCTTATGTTCCTCCTGATCTTTTGTTCAAACTGTTTCCCATATTTAAACGTACTACCTTCTTACCTCTGGTTCTTACAGTCCCTGCCTTCCTTCAAAGCACAGTTCAGGCACCCATCCACCTGCAGTTATCAGCAATCTGTCCCTCTTAAAATCACTTTCTATAGCCCAGCACACGCTTTGTATTGACTTATTTGTGAATTGTTGTTTCCCTCTAGTAGAATGTAAGCTCCATGAGCTCCATGAGAGCTGGAGCTGTTTAATTCTTATTTCAGCACCTAGGACAGTGCCTGGTACACAGTAAGTGGTTACTAATAATTGTAAAAAATGGGATTTAATGCTCTCATATTTCATGTGCTTTTAGAATACAGAATACAGTGGTCTGTAAGACTTAAAAAAGGAGAAATTGTATGTTAGCTCTAGCCATAAAAAACAAGGTTTCTCCTTGAAGAGTAAAGAATGTCTGGCTATTTTTCCTCTGGCCATTTCCTATTAAGGTCACTCATTCTCCAGCTAAGAAACACCCTGCTCAGTGGAAAGGAGAGGTCAGTTTCAGAAGAGAAATGGGATTCTTATTAAATTAGAGAGGAAGGTGACAAGAGAAGTATCAGAGACAGTTAAATGAACCTGTTTTGTTGAGCTCTAAGACCTATTCTTGGTTTGTATCCACAGAATCATTTCCTTCTCAGATATATATACTTTTTTGTAGTATTCTTGAGTGCTAGGCAGGGAGAAAGTTTTAAGCATGGGCATGTCTTCTCTCCTGTTTCAGGGCTCAAGTAACCGAAGGGCCACAAGTCAAGAGTCTCTTTCTTCTGAAGGCCTGTGGCATAATAGGATACTGAATTCTCTAGGAGTCAGGAGACTCCAATTCTACCACTAGCCTTGAGCAAGCTACTTAACTTCTCTGGCCCTCAGTTTCCTTATCTGTCAAATAACAATAGCAGCTGACATTGAAATAGCAGATAGAGGCAGCTAGGTAGTACAGTGGATAGAGGATTGGATCTGGTGTCAGGAAGACCTGAGTTCAAATCCAGCTTCAGACACCTACTAGCTGTGTGATGCTGGGTGAGTCACTTTACCTCTGTCTGTCTCAGTTTCCTCATCTATAAAATGGAGATAATAATAGTACCTACCTCCCAGGGTTGTAGTGAGGATAAAATGAGATCTTTGTAAAGTGCTTTTCAAACCATAAAGTGCTATAAAAATCCTAGCCATTATTAATACCCAACAAAATTTTTTATTGTTCTGTCATTTTAGTCATATCTGACTTTTTGTGACCTCATTTTTGTTTTTTTAATTTTTTGACAAAGATACTGGAGTGGTTTTCCATTTCCTTCTCCAGCTCATTTTATAGATCGGAAAACTGAGGCAAACAGTGACTTACCAAAGGTCACAGAGCTGATAAGTATCTGAGGCTGGATTTGAACTCAGGTTTTCCTGACTTCAGGCCTGGTGCTCTATCTACTATGCCACCTTGCTGTCCATATAGCAAATTATAATTTGCAAATTATTTTATATGTGAACCTTACAATAAAGCTGGGAAATTGATAGCTGAAACTTTATAATCTACATTTTGCAGGTGAAGAAACAGGTTGAGAGACAGAAAATGACTTGTTCAAGGTCACACAGGTGGTAAGTGAAAGAGGATTTAAACTCAAGTTCTTTGACTTGTAGATGGCAGACTGAAAGCTGGAAGGGACTCCTACAGGTCATTTAGTCTTGGCCCCTCATTTTACAGGGAAGGAATTAAGGTACTAGTTTAAAGTCACATAGCTAATTATTAGTTGAGTCAGAATTTCAATCCAGGTTCTCTGGTTCCAAAGTCAATGCTCTTTCCCCAGCTCTATATTGCTTCTCTTTTATAAAGATAACATCATCTACCCTGCTTACCTCAAAGTTTTATTGTGGCGTTGAGGGGGAAAGTAGATGTTGATGTATTCAGAAAAGAAAAACATGATGGTTTATTGCTCTAATTTCCTCCTCAAATGTAAGGATTCTTCTGAGACTGATTATATGTCCCTCCTTCCTATCCTGCCTCCCCCCTTGTTCTATTCTCTATCCTTTCCCTGTCCCTGTCCCTTTACAGAAGTGTGTACTTCCAGCAACCCTCCTTCCCACCCTTCCCTCCCCTCCATCATCCCACTTCTCATCCCCATGCCCCCTACTCTCCTTTGTGGCAATATACCCAGTTTAGAGTTTATGTCATTCCTTCTCTAAGCCAAGTTCAATGAGAGTAAGGTTGACCCTTTCCCTTTTGCCTTCCTGTTCTTCCCCTCCATTGTAACAATTATCCTTTGCCTCTTCTATATGAGATGATTAACCTCATTCTGTCTCTCCCTGTCTCCTCTCATTCTAATTCTCTGCCGCCTCAGAATTTTACCTTTTAGAGTATCGTCCCTTCCTATTCAATTGATCCTGTGCCCTCTATGCACTCATATATACACGTACTCATATATGTGTTCATATGCATATATAAACCCTCCTATATAGATATATGTGTATGTATGCATATATATATACATTTGTATTCCCTTTACATATTCTCATACTGAGAAAAGTTTCAGAAATTACGATTATTGTTTTTCCATGTTGGCATGTAAATAGTTCAACTTTGATAAGTTCCTTATGATTTGTTTTCCATGTTTACCTTCTCATGCTTCTTGTATTTGAGTGGCAAATTTTCTTTTCATTTCTTGTTTTTTCAGCAAGAATGTTTGAAAGTCCTCCACCTCACTGAATGACCATATTTTCGCCTGGAACGTTATACTCAGTTTTACTGGGTAGGTCATTCTTGGTTTTAATCCTAGCTCCCTTGATCTCCCAGAATATCATATTCCAGGCCCTTCGATCCCTTAATGTAGAAGCTGCTAGATCCTGGGTTATTATAATTATGTTTCCACAGTATTCAAATTGTTTCTTCCTGGCAGCTTGCAATATCTTACTTGGTTTTCAAAATTCTTCTTAAGCAGATCTATGGCTTGTAGGAAGTCTTCATATTTCTTGGAAGCTTTTGGTGTGGGAGTTCTGACTGTGTTGTCTTCCTCCCATTCCATGCTTTGATCCTTTCTGTCCCCAAAGAAGGAATCCAAAGTTTGGTTGCTGTTCTTACTTTGCTTCCTTTTCCTGCTCATGCTGCTAGTCAATTACTTCATTTTTTAACTCTGTGGAATTCTGCTTCCAGAGAGGAAAGCTCTGTCCCAAATTGCTTGGGTTTTCACAGCTGCCAGAGCTATTGGAAGGCTGCCATTTTTTTGCAGTCCCCACCAGCTTTGGCTCACTGAAAATGTACCCCAGAACCACCACCCAAGACCACAATCCAGATCCAGGCTGCTCAATGCAAGAGCACTTAGCCTCTGAACAATTGCTTGGTGCCCCTGCAGTCTGCAGGCTGAGAGCTCTGAAGCAGCCATGTGGAGGGCCACCGCTTCTGCTGCTTCCTTGCCCTGGAGGCAGTTCGGCCAGACTGCTTTTCTCCCCCAAATTTAGCTGAGTTCCACTGACCTTTCACTTTGTCCTTATTTCTTATGGCTTGATAATTCTGGAAACTGCCACAGCTGCCTCTGATCCACTCTCCTGAAGGCTCCAGTTGTGTCTCATCCTGGCCACCCCAGGGCCAAGCTGTGGTTTTAGGCTGGGCTGGTTTTGTCTCCCAGTGTGCTGCGATGAACCCTTCCTGCTGAGCTGCCTTCAGCAAGAGATGTGTTTTTCTGTATTTTTGTGAGTTTTGGAGCTCTAAAATTTGTTTAGAGTCATATTTTATGGGTATTTGAGGTGGTTATGGGGGAGCTGCTGTACCTTGTTGCTTCTATGCTGCCATCTTGGCTCTGCCCCCTGTAAGGATTCTTCTGGCAGGAAGTTGGTTCTCAGACTCAAATTTCCAGTTGTTCTCCACCAGGCCAGCTAGGTGGCACACTGGATAGAGCATTGGATCTGGAGTCAGGAAGACCTCAAATACTTTATAGCTGTGTGATCCTGGGCAAGTCACTTAACCCTGTTTGTCTCAGTTTCCTCATCTGTAAAATGAACTGGAGAAGGAAATTCTTGTCAAGAAAACACCAAATGGGGTCATGAAGAGTCAATCCCGACTGAAACAACTGAACAAGGCTTGATGGCCCAGAAAAGATACAGTCCTTGAGAGTAATGTGATTTACAAACTTCTCAGTAGATCCCCTTTTTCTTCTAGGGGATGCCATATAACAGGGCAGCTCTGATCCATAACTGTATGAGACCCAATGGAGTGGAGGATTGAGAAAACAGTGGTGAATGAAAGAGAAGAGTAGGTCAAGTTGATCTTTCCAAAAAACAAACATTGCTTTAAAGGAAAGATTTTGCTCAGTTGATCCTTCTGGATCAGGGTATGGTGAAGAGTGTTGGACCTGGTGTAAGTAAGACCTTGATTTGAATCCTATGTCTTATTGGCTGTGTGACTGAGCAAGTTTCTCAACATCTCTGAGTCTATTTCCTCATCTTTAAAGTGGGAATGATGATGATAACTAGAGATAAACATTGCTAAGTTGGAAAGTCTCCAGAGGAATGCAAGCAGGATGGTGAAAGACCTTGAGACCATGTCACGAGAAGGAAAGGGACATCTTTAATGTAGAAAAGAGAAGACCCAGGGGAGACATTGATAGCTATTGTTCAAATATTTAAAGGGCTAACAAGTGGAAAAATGATTGGCTTTATTTTGCTTGGCCTCAAAGAGCAGAACTGGTAGCAATGAGACATGATATGAAAAAGCTTCTTATGTATTAGAGCAGTCCTAAAGTGGAATGACTTGTCTTGAGATGTGGTGAGCTCCTCATCCTTAGAGTTCTCCAAACAGAGGCTGAGTGTGTCATGGCACAAATCCCTTTGAAAAATGTGGTAGGCTAGATGACTGTTGTGAGGTCCCTTCCACATCTCAGATTTTGTGATTGTGTAACTATAATACCCACTTCTCAGGATTGTTGGGCAATTCAGGGCACATAAGCATCTATAAAGTGCTTTGCAAACCTTAAAACACCTAAGCCAAAACTCTTCTTGCGTTCAAATGGGAAATGTTTTCTTATTTATGTTCCATTTGCTAGAAGCAACAAAAGACCTTTCTGTTTGTTTGAATCATCTCTCTAATTTATCACGGGACTTTGGACAAGTCATTTAATCTCTCTGAGCCTCAGTTTCCTCATTTGTAAATGTTAGTCATTATCACTATCATCATTATAGCTGCCATTTATATGCGTTGTGCTTCAAAGTTTGCAGACGCCTTTACAGACATTTAATCATTTGATTCTCCTGTTATCTCATGAGTTGGATAGTGCAAGCATTATCCCTATTTTATAGAGGCCCAGAGAAGTG
>CM053580.1:557621260-557652926 GCA_028627135.1 Pseudochirops cupreus
TCCCCCCCCCCCCCCCCCCCCCCACCAAATGTGCCATGGTTCTGGATTCTGGGCTCTGGAGAGGCAGGACTTCTCTTACTATTCAACAAACAACAAGAAAAAAATATTTTAAAATTTATATTTATTTTTTTTTGCTTCTGGCAAAATTGACCAGAAAAAGATAGGGAATTTTTTTTTCCCATCTAGTAATGAGAATAGTTTTGCCTCAGGTGCAAAATGTCTGCCCCAACTCCATTCATCACCTCTCAGATACCAGTGCATTAGCAGGGTTGATGGGAGCACAGGCTTTGTGCCGGCTGCCCAAGCATTGACTTTAATTCCAGGACTCTGGGGAGAATGAATTGCTGGCTTATTTAAACCTGTTTCCCATAAACCTCGACAAAGTCTTTTATTTAAAGAAAAATAATGTGCTTCATTTTCAAAACTTGTTGTTTGGTCTGCTGAATACAGCATGCAATCTGTCTTTGATGAGTCCTCTGCCTTCTCCCTCCCTGTGATTGGGGGAGATTTTATTGGCATCATTTTATCTGCCTGGGGAAAGCAAGTAGCTTTGTTGGCAATCACCTCTGTGAGTACCTTCTTAAAGGATGTGATTATTTATATCAGAATCTGGACAATGAAGATCTGGATTTAGGTCTCCCGTATCTCAAAAAACATTCAGAAGCTTTGCCCAGAGTTCAAATTCAGCTTTTGCTCAGATGTTCAAGTGACTAAAAAAAAAATTTAATGACTCCTTCTCTAGCAGGTAAAGCTTAGAGCTTAAGAGAACTCAAGGGTCATCTAACCCAGATGCTTAGTTTTATGGAAGAGGAAACTAAGGCCCAGGGAAATGAATTGATTTATCTTAAGTCACAAAGATAGCAAACATCAGAGGCAGAATGCTAAAGTCAGACCTAGTGCCCATTCTACCATCTCATGCTGGGACTTTGTGATTTTAACCTTTGTGCATGTATCCAGTGGCCTAAAAATGTTGCCTTGTGATTAAATACTTATTGAACTGAATGTTCAATCAATAGAGACCTTTCAGCAAAGGCTGGATGCCCTCTTGCTGTGATGCTGCAAAAGATGTTCAGGGTTAGATTAGATACCTCCTTGGGTCACTTCTAGCTATAAGAGTCTATGGTAAGGGGGCCACTAGGTGGCACAGTGATAGAACATTGGCCTTGGAGTCAGGAGGACCTGACTTCAAATCTAGCCTGAGATACTTACTAGCTGTGTGATGCTGGGCAAGTCACTTAACCCCAATTGCTTCAACATCACCTCCCCCCCCCAAAAAAAAATAAAACCAGATTCTTTAATAAGCTTTTGGAGGGCAAATCCTGTTTGTTTGCTGAACATTAGTTTGCTGAAAATTGCATCTGCAGATGCAATACATTTTCGGTTTATAAGAGTACCATGCAGCATCCTGGCTGTGACATGACATCTCTAGGGTAGTTATCCCAAAGAGCTACCATCCAAAATGTCTCAGGCACCTATGGGGACCTTTAGGGACCTTTAGGGACCACCTTTAGGGACCACCCAGTAAAAACATATTGACAGATAAGCAGAGAAGCACAGTAGCAAGATGAAATAACAAGCCTTGGGCAAGTAGGATCATAAGATTAAGATCATAATAATTAAGAAATTAAATAGAGATCATATGTTCAAAGGAATGATGAGTAAACTGAGACCCAGAAAGGATGGATGGCTTGACCATGGTCCATCAGGTAGGAAGTAGTAGATAACTTGCTGTTCAGTTGCTCAGTCCAACACTTTGTGACACCTGGAACCATCCTGTCTATGAATTTTTCTCAGCAGAGATACTGGAGTACTTTTTCCATTTTCTTCTTCAACGGATTAAAGGCAATCAAAGGTCAAGTGACTTGCTCAGGGTCACACAGCTAATGTCTGAGGCTGGATTTGAACTCAGGTCTTCCTGACTCCAGGTTCAGTGTGCTGAACCAGCTTAGTACGTCATTATGGTCATTTGTTGTTATTATTGTTCAGTCATTTCAGTCCTGTACAACTGTTCATGACCCCATTTGGGGTTTTCTTGGTAAGGATACTGGAGTTGTTTGCCGTTTTCTTCTCCAACTCATTTTCTAGGTGAAGAAACTGAGGCAAACAGGGTGAATTGACTTGCCCAGGGTCACATAGCTAGTAAGTGTCTGAGACTGGATTTGAACTCAGGTCTTCTTGACTTCAGGATAGACAGCAATCTATCTACTGTGCCACTACTGCACAATAGTCAAGTTAATAAGCATTTATTAAGTACTTACTATGTACCAGGCCCTGCACTAAGCACTAGGGATACAGAGAAAGTCAAAAGACAGTCCCTTATCTCAAGGAGTTTCTAGTCTATTGGGGGAAACAACATACAAGTGACTATGTGCAAGATAAAGGCAAGCTCAATTGGAGGTAATTAACTGAGGGAAGGCACTGGCATTAATGGGGGATGGGGAAAGACTTCCAGCAGAAAGTGGGATTTTAGTGGGGACTTAGAGGAAGCCTGGGAACCTAGAAAATGGAAATAAGGAGGGAATACATTCCATGCATGGGGGACGGCCATTGAAAATGCCCTGAGTGGAGGGAGGGCAAGTAGACCAGTGGTACTGGATTGTAGAGAACGTGGAGGAGAGTGAGGTGTCAGAAGGCTGGGCCAGCTTATGAAGGACTTTGGAAGCCAAACGGAAAATTTTATATCTGATCCTGGAGATACTAGGGAGCCATTAGAATTTTTTTTCTTTTTAAAAATTAATTTTTTGTTTTAAACATTCACTTTATTTTTTTATTAACTTGGTTTATTTATTTTTAGTTTTCAACATTTACTTCCATAAGTTTTAAATTTTTTGTTCCTCCCTCCTCCCTTCCTTCATCCTACATCCCTAAGATGGCCTATAATCTGATATAGGCTTTACATATACATTCCTATTAAACATATTTTCACATTAGTCATGTTGTATAGAAGAATTAGAATGAATGGGAGTAACCATGAGAAAGAACAAACAAAACAAAACAAAACAAAACATAAAGAAAAATGGTCTACTTTGCTCTGCATTCTGACTCTCTAGTTCTTTCTCTGGATGTGGATGGCATTTTCCATCATGAGTTCTTTGGAATTGTTTTAAGTCCTTGCATTGTTGAGAAGGACCAAGTCTATCAAAAGCAGTCCTCGAACAATGTAACTGTTACTGTGTACAATGTTCTTCTAGCTCTGCTCCCCTCACTCAGCATCAGTTCATATAAGTCTTTCCAGGTTTTTCTGAAGTCTGCCTGTTCATCATTCCTTATAGCACAATAGTATTCCATTACATTCATATGTCACAACTTGTTCAGTCATTCCCCAATTGATGGACATCCCCTCAGTTTCCAGTTCTTGGCCACCACAAAGAGAGCTGCTTTAAATATTTTTGTACATAGGGGAACTTTCCCCATTTAATGATCTCTTTGGGACCCAGTCCTAAAAATGGTATTGCTGCATGCACATTTTTATAGCCTTTTGGACATAGTTCCAAATTGCTCTCCAGAATGGTTGGGATCAACTCACAGATCCACCAACAATGAATTAGTGTTCCAACTTTCCCACATCTTTTCCAACATTGATAATTTTCTTGTTTTGTTATGTTAATCAATATGATAGGTGTGATGGAGTACCTCAGAGTTGTTTTGATTTGCATCTCTCTAATCAATAGTGATTTAGAACATTTTTCATATGACTATAGATTAATTTCTTCCTCTGAAAACTGCCTGTTTATATCCTTTGACCATTTATCAATTCAACATTCACTTTTTGTAGGATTTTGAGTCCCTAATTTTTTTCTTTCTCTCCCCCCAAAAAACCCAGTGTGTAATCTGAATACTAGCTATACATGTACAATCATATTAAATATATTTCCACATTAGTCACGTTGTGAAAGAAGAATCAGAACAAAAGGGAAAAACCATGAGAAAGAAAAAACAAACAAACAAAAAATGAAAATAGTCTGCTTCGATCTGCATTTAGACTCCATAGTTCTTTCTCTGGACGTGAATAGCATTTTCCAACATGAGCCTTTTGGAATTGTCTTAGATTCTTGCACTGCTGATAAGAGGTAAGTCTATCAAGTTAGTCATCACACAATATTGCTATTACTGTGTACAATGTTACCCTGGTTCTGCTCACTTTACTCAGCTTCAGTTCATGGGAGTCTTTCCAGGTTTTTCTGAAATCTACCTGCTCATCATTTCTTATAGAACAATAGTATTCTGGAACTTATTGAACAGGGGAGTTACATGGCATATCTGTGCTTTAGGGAGTTCAGTTTGACAGAAAAAAAAGCAAAAGCAAAAGCAAGGTGCCCATCCCCTGGCAGCTTTATTTATGATGCACTTAGGCACACAGGTTGAATTACGAAATTTAGTGATTTGACTCAGTCAGAGCAAGAACATGAAATCACTAAATACTTGTTTCTCCTTTGCATGTATACATGAGGGGTAGGGGAAGAACTATAGCTAAGGGAGAAAACAGGATACATAAAAGAAAAGGGAACATTCATAACAAATAGATATAGTCATTGATACTAAGGTATAAGTAGCTTCTATCAGGAAAATTTGCTTTAAGGAAGCCTAGAATTCAGGGAAGGAGCAAAGTTTGACACTAGGAGTCAAGTTGTTCCTGTTAGTATTTAAGACATCCCCTGGGAAGACTTTAAGAATTAACTGGGGTGTGCCATCTTTAATCTGGGAGGATCAGTTTCAATGTAATTCAGATATACAATCCAAAAGTTAATTAAGGCAAAGCATTACAGCAATACAGTTCATTCTGATTTGGATAAAAGCACTGTGGGGTTCACCAACCCAATACGTAAAAGATATATTACATTAACTTTTCCTTCTGTGAAACCATTTTCTATAAACCAAATTACGGAGATATTGATTGAATTTCATGGTTATTCTGTACAATATGAAAGAGACGAGGGAGCATTTCTGGACTGCAGCAGTTGTAAACAAGCTGACAGATAGAACTACACTATGTCAGAGCTGGGAGGGGTCTTAGATTAGAGAATGTCAGGGCTGGGAGGAGCCTTAGAATAGGGGATATCAAAGCTGGGAGGGGCCTTGGAACAAGGGATGTCAGAACTGGGAGGGGCCTTAGAATAGGGAATGTCAGGGCTGGGAGGGGCCTTAGTTTGTAGATAAAGACAGAATGAGCCATAGCAACAACATTGTAAGGAAAATAAATTTTTTGAAAGAGTGAGGAAATCTGATCAATACAATGACAAACCACAGTTTCAGAGAACCGGTAATGAAAAATGATCTGCACCACCTGACAGAGAGGTGAGGAATTACAAATGCAGAATGAGCCACCGCTTTTTCCACACAGGCAATATGAGAATTTGTTTGGCTTGCCCATGCATATTTGTTACGCGGTTTTTTTCTTTTCTTTTTCTTTCCTTTCTCAGCGAGGCAAGAGGCAAGAGAGAAAAATAAATGCTTATGAATTAAAAAAACAAACAAATGACAACCCTAAAGAGAGCATAAAATATCAGAGCTAGAAGAGGCCTTAGAAGGCAGAATATAGGAGGTGGGAGGGATCTTAGAGCAATGGTACACCCTCACTCATTTGGGAGATCAGAAAATTTGCCCAAGGTGACACAGCTAGGAAGTAGAACCCAGGTCTTATAGTTTCCAGACCCAAGGTCTTTCCCTTGCCTCATTTTGCCTTCCTTTCTCTTCCTGTCCCCACAATACCCCCCTGCCCCCCAAGAGGGTGGAGTAATAGCTTTTATCCAAAGCATCAATTCCCTGGATGAATGTTTTAAGTCTTCAGAAAGGCATGAGAGAAGAACTAAGAGGATCTGAGGAGGAGGGAATGTTTGGAGCCAAATGCCATTAGCATGTTGAATCTTTGAATTGGCAAAACCCAGCCTTCACTCCTTATTGATTTTCTTTCTTGGCTCAGAGAGGTAATTTGTTCTCATGAAAGGCAAAAAGAACCATTACAAGAAATTTTCAGGAGCATCAAGGGGTGCACAGCCAGCTTAGTCTCGTCCTGTTTGACAGCATCACGGGGTAGCAATGCTCAAAATTATGTTTAATTATATAGGGATGATACATGCTGGATGGCATTTTTGGAGTGCTTAGTACACACACATTTACTACAGCTGCAATTACCTTGTTCAAGCACCTTCAGCTTGTGTAGGGGTGGGGAGAAGGAGGGAGAGAGAGAGAGAGAGAGAAGGATGGAGAAAGAGAGGGGGGAAAAAGAGAGTCAACGAGCCAGAGACACACAGAGACAAAGAGGCAGAGACAGAGACAGTAACAGAGCAGAGAGAGAGAGACAGAGAGAGAGTGAGACAGAGAGAGAGACAGAGAGACAGAGAGAGACAGAGAATGACAGAGAAAAAGACACAGAAACAGAGATTGAGAGATAGACAAGCACAGGAACAATTTAAAATCTTCTTGGAAACAAATCCCGTGAAGCATCAAACAATGCAAAAGCTTTTGGATAATCAGTCTAATGATGGCAAGAGGAGAAAAAGATTCTGGGATATCAGGGAGAAGAAAATTAAGACTTTGTGCTGCTCAATTTCCATCCTCTTCCCAAATCAAATCAATAGAGCAAATGTTTATTAAGTATCTATTAGGGGCCTATGAGAAGTGGTTCATCCAGTGGAGAAAGCTCCATCCTCAACTATTTAGATATTCATATCTCTCCCTAACTAGAATGTACGCTCCTTGAGGTCAGGAGCTGCTTTTGGTTTGATTGATTCATTTGTTTTACTTTTCTTTGTACCTTCAGTGCCTGGCACAATGTTAATAATTAGAAAATGTTTGTTTGACTGACTGTCTGACCCAAAGCTAGGAATGCCTGGATCGACATCCCACCTGTGACACATGATAATAGCCAATATTATATAGTGCCACTCTGTGCCAGACACTGTGCTAAGCTCTTTATAATTATTCCATTTGATCCTCACAATAACCCTGGGATATAGGTGCTATTGTTGTTCTCAGTTTACAGATGAGGGAAACAGAGGCTAAGTGACTTGCCCAGGGTCATACAGGTAGTGTTTGAGGCTGGATTTGAACTCAGGTTTTCCTGACTCCAGACCTGGAACTCTATCTTCTGCATCATTTAGGTACCAACATTGACTGTGGACCCTGGATCAGTCTTGCTCTAGATAATTCGCTAGGAGCAGAAATGGCAGAGAAGGTGTTGGCCTAAATTGATGATATAAGGAGTTTTTTTTACAAGACAGTTTTCTATATACCAATAAATTCATAGATCTAGTCCTTCTCTCTTTCCTATTATGTGCCTAGCATAGTGGGTAGGGACTAGAGAAGAGGGAAGTATCACGCATTCCCTGTCTATAAGTAGCTGCCAGGGTTACTGGGCAAAGGAAGCTTTCTCAAAATCGGTGAGCAAGATGGTACTAGAGATACTCACAGAACCACAGATCTTGAAATCAAACAGACTTTAGAGGTCAGCCAGTCCAGTTCCCCCATTCTATGGAAGCCCAAGGGGGTTCAAATCAAGGACCTCTCTACTGGTTCCAGAGTCAGTACTGTCTACCGCTCCAAGCTATATCCATTACTGACAGCTTTTCAGAGCTAGAAGAGCCCCCTGAGACCATCTGGTACAACCCTTACCTAGATCATCATACTTTCTGCAACATGCAGCCTTTTCTTAAAGTCTTCCTGGAAGAGGGAACCCACCTCTCCAGGCAACCCATCCCTACCTTGGTACGGCTCTTATTGTTAGCATAATGTCCCTCAAGTTTCTCCTCAGGCCTCCAACAACATCCTTTCCCTTACTCTCCCAGCCAAGGGTCCTTCTATCATAGATAAGTGAAAAATTAGGAGCTACTTGTCAATAATTCTTTCTTATCTTTCTCATTTCCTTTCCCTTTGACCTGGCCATTTCTGCTTTTTCTACAGCCTCTTATAATGAGTTGATCCTTCCCCTCCCCAAGGCCAACCCATCTATGTGCATTCGTTTTTTGAGCCAATCAAGGTTAAGTTACTTGTCCAGGGTCACACAGCTAATAAGTATCTGAAGCAGGATTTGAACTGAGGTCATCCTGACTCCAGGACCAGTGCTCTATCCACTGTACCACCTACCTGACCCTATATGCACTCACATCTCTTCCTGCTTTCTCCATAAAGCTTCCCCCACTATTTTCCATTCCCCTTAATCCTCAATTTCTATCTCCTGGTTCTTTTCCTGATACCCAAATCTCCCCTATCTTTAAAAACCCCTTCTAAAATCCCACCATCTCTGCTAACTATCATCCCGTATCTCTCCTTTCTTAGCCAACACCCTTGAAAAACCCCCTCTAAACTCAAGGCCCCCACCTCCTGCTCTCTGATTCATATCTCACACAGCCACCAGTTTGAGAGTAACTGACAACTCTCAAGCCCATCAGTGAGGTGAGGGGTGTCTACCCCAAGCATGTGAAGATTCCCCTGGCAGAATGGGTGGATAACATTTTGTTTCAATGGCCATGAAAGCAGCTGGAGCAGGCACTGTGGAATGCTTAGGGTTTGGTCAGACGTCAAAGGCGCCACAGTCAGCCACTGCATTTTGGGCCATCTTTGATCTTGTTACTGAGTTCTGATAACTCTGGAAGAGAGAGTGAGGCTGACCTGACTTTGTGCAACTTTGCCTCACTTCAATCCAGTTCCCGTGTAAGGTAAGACAACCCCCTGTGATATCACTGATCCCTTTCAAAAAGAAGATGAACAACAACAATTCTTAGGAAGTTTTCCTTTATTTGGAGTTGACAAAATTAAAATTTTTATTTCAATTTCTACCTTTTAAATGTCTACCTAGTTCCTAGCTAAATGTCTACCTACATTCCTAGTTCTGTCCTCTGGGGCCCAAAATAAATAATTTAATCCTTCCCATCATATAACTTGTCTCCCAGAAATCAAATACTCCCAAATCAGTACTGCATGTCATTACCTAGTTGACTGAATATTTTCTCCCCCATTAGATGAGCTCCTTGAAGGTGGGCACTTAGCTTAGTGCCACACACACACACACACACACACACACACACACACACACACACATATATAACACCTGTTTTATATATTATATATGATATAGCTTCATATCTAATATAACATATTATAAAGAATCGATACTTTATTATTATAATAACATTGAGTAATAAATTAATGTTAATTAGCTTGGTTAATTAATGATAATATATTATTATATCTCTTTACATATCAATAGTATTGCATTGTATGATATACACAAACAAGACTACACTTCTCTTTCCACAGTCTCCTTTTTCCTTCCTTCCTACTTCACCATTTGCTCACATCTTCTGTTTTCATCTGGCATTCTTCCTCTTCCCCCTTTTCCCATCCCATGTCTTTTGTTGGTCAGTTCTTCCCCACTTCAGGTATTTGCCTGTCTTCAGTTTAACCTTGGACCTCCTAGCCATGCTATCATCATCTCATAATGGCCAAATTAGGCTTTTGCTTTATAACCATCATTAAAATAATGAAGGTTCTGGAGCTGCGCCCAGGACAGGCAGTGCCGGGTCCAAAAGGTGTTTTTGAGGTTGCCAAATTAGGCTTGTTCTCTTAACTCGAAATTGTATTCTGCCAGCCACGTGATTATCCTCCTGCTGGGGAGGGGGCTGAGATTAAGGGGCCTATTAGGTCTGGGAATAGCGTCATTTTTTCTTTTTTCTTTTTTTCTTTTTTAACCCAATTCACTGAGCTCGAAGATTTTATCGTTGAGTAGAATTTGGCCTTCTGCAAGAAGAATTACATTACTTCCTCTCTTTCTTGCCTGTTCTGAAGATGAAACTGAGACTTAATTACCTTGTCCTGGGCAAGGCTGAGGCTTTCTGTTATCAGTGAGCTAGTTTCATCATTAGTTACACACCCTCACTCTCTTACCTTGACTGGAAAGGTTTTGCAGTAAAAGTTCCATTAACAAGCCAGAAGCCAAGAGATTAGAAGGACAAGTTTAAGTTTACAGGATTTCAGAATTGGAAGAGACTACAGCAGCCATCTCATCCAATCCACAATCCCAGAAGAATTCCCTTTACAATGTTCCCAAGGACTTTTCACCTAGCCTTTCTTTGCTGGATTCTAAGATAGCTAGCGGGAACCATTTCCCACCTTTTAGAGAGAGACAACCCACTTGGTGATAATGCTAATTATAAGGAAGTTCTCCCTTACAGCTTTTGCCTCTTAGAAACTTCCATTCATTACCCCTAGCTCTTGACCCCTGGGGTCAAGCAAAATCAGCTTAATTTCACTTCCATGTGACAGCAATTAAAAAACATGAAAATAGCTCTCATGTCCCCCTACGTCTTCTGTCCTTCAGTCTAACTTTCCTCAGTTCCTTTTAACCCATCCTTGTATTTGACCAGGTTGTACAATGGTTAGTGTTGGACCAGAAGCCAGGAAGAACCTGAATTCAAGTCTAGACTCAGATACTTACAAGTTGTGTGACTCTGGGCAATTTTTATAACTTCTGTCTGCCTCAGTTTCCTTGTCTGTAAATATAGTAGCTCCTCCCTCCCAGGGTTGTTGTGAGCATCAAATAAGATGATATTTGTAGAGATCTTTGCACATCTTGAAGTACTATGTAAATGCTGTCACCATTATCATTGTCATCAAGGCCTTCACTGTTCTGATTGCCTTCCTCTGGATATTCTTCAGTTAAAATGATCATGGACTCATAGAGGTTCATAACCTGGAGTCTGTCAATTTTATTTTATTTTCTGGAGGCAATCAGGGTTACATGACTTTCCCAGGGTCACACTCTAGTGTCTGAATCTAGATTTGAACTCAGATCCTCCTGACTCCAGGACTACCTAGCTACCCATATTGATTTTTTTTTTTTACAATATTTTGATAACATTTGCTTTAATATAATTTGTTTCCTTTGTAATCTTATATTCCCATATAATCCTATGTCCTATATAATCCTATATTATTTGCTTCATTTAAAAATGTTATTCTGAGAAAGGGTTCACAGGTATTGACAAGCTGCCCAAAGGGTTCATGATACCGAGTCTCTGTCAAAGGACAAAGAATTGAATTATGCCCTTAGTTTTCCAGGGCTGGTTCTTAGAGGATTTCCTATTTTCTCATGATAAATTTAGAGTAGGAAAGAAGCTTAGAGGACATCTATTCTAACAGATGAGGAAACTGAGGCACAGAGAGGTCGTAACTTGCCTAACGCCATACCAGTAACAAGGGGAAAAGGTGGGATTCGAGCCCAGCTCTTCTGACTCCAGCTTCAGTCCCATTTCCCTTATATCATATTCAGAACCAAACATAATACTTCAGTTGAGCAAAGTAGGACAGAATGATCTCCTCCGTAATCCTCTTTTATATGATATTACATATTATATTATATATATATATCCTCTTTTATATGATATTATATATGATATTATATATTATATATATATTTATATGAACTTTCAACGACTAAGGGCTAGGTAATAATTGAGACAAAAATGGGCTAATTTACTATCACAAAAATATCAATCTGGGAGGGAAAGACCCTTGGAGTTTTGGGCCAGAATAAAAAACGGTTGTTATTTTTACTCATTCTAAGTCATTCAGATCTAAATGATGAGACACAGAGGGCCCGGTGTTACCTCAGACAAACTGAGGCCTGGGAAAGACCTTAATTCAGAGAGGCCAAGGTCATCCACTGCTTTCCTGGCCACGGTCAGTGGTCTTAACTTCTGTCTTGCCATTGCCAAGGAGCGAGTGAGGCTGAGAACTTTGCACAGCCCTGCCTCACTTAAATCTAGTTCATGAGCTAGTCCAGACATCATCACCCTCGTGATGTCCTGGGCCCTCTTTGAGAATGAAGGACAAGCAACAGAGAACAGAACAGAAAAAGAACATTAATTTCATTGGTTGAATTATCATACTGTTTACCCATATGGAGCTCGTAGGCCACAAATACCCCCAGATCTTCTTCTAACAAACTACTGCCTAATCATGCTGACCCATCTTGTACTTATGAAGTTGATTTTAATAATAATAATAATAGCATTTCTATAGCACTTCCTATGTGCTAGGAAGTGTGCTAAGCACTTGACAAATGTAATTTCATGTGATCCTCACGACTACTTCAGGAGGTAGATGTTATTATTATCCTGACTTTACAGTTGAGGAAACTGAGGCAAAACAGAGGTTAAATGACTTGACCAAGGTCACACAGCTAGTATTTGAGGCTAAAGTTTTAAATTCAAATTCTTCCCCAGTGACCAGGGCCAGCATATAAATGATTCTTAAGACTATCCCTATCATGCTCTTATTGTCCACTAAATAATACAGACTGGCTCCTGGAGGTGTCCTCTTTTCCTGTTATTCCTCAGGGGGGAGATCTGGCCCTCCGTTCCTGGGCCCTTCTCTGGACAATGGGAACACATTCATAGGAAACTTGTAATTATCCTTTGAGCTCAAATCGGGGACACAGTATTCTTTATTTGCAAATTAATTACGCAGTTGGCAGCTCCAAAATAATTAGGACACATTAAATTTTTAAATAAAAATCTGTTGTCGATGACCAGAAGAAAGATAAGAGCGGCAAATAAACAAAAGGGGTTGCCATGGTGATGTTGGTTGCACTAATCACGCTGACTCCTGGGGATCACAAGGAAGAGGGACACTCTCTGGCATTAAATAGGCCTCCTTGATTGAAACCCCATTTTGTTCTGCCAGTCAGGCTGAGCAGGTAATGCTTAACTTGCCTCTTTCAAGCTGGCCTTGCGCAAATCAAGTTTGTAGCCCTCCTTCCCTCCTCCCCACCCAGCCAAGTGAAAGACAGTGGGGTAATGGGCTGACTCTCTGGGGGACATAGTTTGTGAAAAAGTTTGACCAAACCTGTCAGCCCACATCCCTAGCCATGCTACTGGGCCCATCAGTAGGATGTTGAGGGTCCCAAGGATGGCAGTGGGAGTGAACGAAGTTGTCTGTGTGTGTGTGTGTGTATTCTTAAGGATTCTATACTAAAATCTTCTTTCTATGCCATTTCAATTAACAAGAGATTTTGTTGTTCAGTTGTTTTCAGTCGTGTTCAACTCTTCATGATCCCATTTGGGGTTTTCTTGGCAGAGATCCTGGAGTGGTTTGCCATTTCCTTCTCTGGTTCATTTTAAGGATGAGGAAACTGAGGCAAACCAGATGAAGTGTCCTGCCCAGGGTGACCCAGCTAGGAAATGTCTGAGGCCAGATTTGAGCTTGACTCTAGACTGGGTGCTCTGTTCCCTGTGCCACTCAGGTTTTCCAAAAAGAGATTATTAAGCACTTAGTTTGTGTCACGTATTGTGTTTGCTCTGGATAAAGATGAAAATGTAATAGTCCTTGCTTTTGATGGGGTTCCATTCTAGCTGAGTAAACAGCTATATGTGTGTTCAGTGCATGCATATATGTGCACACACATTTACATAGGCACATATATGCACACACCAAGGAACATAGACACATATACACACATGTGCATATATAAAGATCCATATGTGCACACGTGCACATATATGTCCATTTGAACACATTTTAATGTATGTATACACACAGACTATATCTAAAAATAAAAGATAATTTTGGAGGGATCACATTGGAGACAGTACTATGCTGAGCTTTGGAGGAAACTGCGAGTTGATTCTAAGATGGCTGTGATCCTAGGATCTCGAAGGCCAGGCCAACAGAATACAAGCCCAGGCTAATAGGATCTCTGATCTAGCCTGGGAAGGGTCCTTAGACTCTAAGCCTCTCATTTTACAGATGAAGAAACTAAGATCCAGGGATATGAAGTCATTTAGCCAAGGTTATAGAGGTCAGAGATGCGATTTGAACCCAGGCCCTTGATTCTAAAATCAGAGGTTTTTTTTTTGTTTTTTTTTTTTACCAGGCAGAGATACAACAAAGAATTTTTGTGCTCAGGGCAACTTCCACCATCTGAGGTGAGCAGCATGAATCGCTCTTTCAGTCATGGAGGAGGGCAGCATAGGAGTGTGGCAGGGAAGAACTTTATCCTAGTTAGACATGTATAGCTTCTTATTATAACCAATTATTCTTGTTAGCAGGTGCTAAGCTCTGTTGTTTTACTGTTACTGAAGGGCTGAAAGTGTTGTCAGCTCCCGAGTTAGAATAAAACCAAGTTGTCTTATCCTGCTGATAGCTCTACTGGTAGTTAAGGAGGAGGAAGTCAGGTTCTGTGGAGAGTTCTACGGCTTGAGAGTCAGAGAACCTGGGTCCAAATTCTAGTTCTGGTATTTTATTGTTGTTCAGTTGCTTATCAATTGTGTCTGACTCTTCCTGACTCCATCTGGGGTTTTCTTGGTAAAGATACTGGAGTAGTTTTGTCTTTCCTTCTCCAGCTCATTTTATAGATGAGACAAACAGATTTAAGTGACTTACCTAATGGATCTATCCATCCACCCACCTATCAGTTTATTTATTTCTATTCATATCTATCTATACTCTTTCTATTCATGTCTATCCATCTCTATCTCTATCTACCTATCTACATCCATCTATCCATCTATCTATCTATCTATCTATCTATCTATCTATCTATCTATCATATATGTATCTGTCATCATCATCATCTGTCTGTCTATCTTGGGCCATAGCAAGGCTCCAAGGCATCTGTGCTTAGATAAGGACTCGCTGTGTTTCAGGGATTCTGGGTCCTTTTTCCTGATCTTTGGAATTAGTATATTTGCTCATTATATGACTTGATTTTGTTTTGTTTTAGACAAAACCTGTGATTTAATTGATGAATGAGAAGATTCTCTGCTAATACAAATGAGCAGATTCTCTGTATCCTAGTTGCTGGGGACACTTTGAAATGAAATGATTTGCCTAGGGTCACAGAGCCAACATGTGTCAGAGGTAAGTCTTGGACCCAGGTTTTATTGACTGGAGGCCAACTCTTAACCCACTTATACATGCAGCTTCCTCTGATTTAATTTTTCCTGGTTCCCTCCATATACTTATTTAGTGCCTTCTTTCCCAAACTCCTTTGTGTGGGTATGCATGTACATGCATTGTATATGTATTATATGTTTACTACAGTACACATGCATGTACATTGGGCACATACAAGACACAGATATGTGTACAGAGAGATAAATAGAAATTTAAATGTACAGACATGCACATAAATGTATACATGCAAATAAATGTAAATGTACACATGCACACATGTGTGTAAATATATGCATAGATGGTGATTTTCCTACTTATGTTGTATATATTTGTATATCTTATCTTATGTATGTATTATATGATATATTATTTAGTGAACATTATTATTTATGCATACATGATTTCACATATTATTATATATTGTATGTGTGCATTTATATATTTATTTATGCATATATTATATAGTATTTTATGTCCATATTATGTATATGTTATCTTGCATAAGATATTTGTACATATTATGTTGCATACATTTTTATATGTATTCATCTCTCCATTAGACTATAAGTTCCCTGTAAATAGGGATTGCTTCATTCTCTGCACTTGTATCCCTAGAGTCTATGGGAGGTGCTAAGTGGCTGGTATTTGGTATCCACTTAATTAATACTAATTAGTTGATTGATTTTGTCCTGGCCTTAACACTTTTGGGGATTCTGGGTCTTTTTTTCATGCCTAACTCATTCTATCCTGTCTTCTCCAACCATTTGTGATTTCCTGTGGTCATTCCTGGGTCTCTGTCTCAGCAGTTGTTCAGCTGGCTTTGTCTTATAGATTATAAAGGTGACTTTCTTCATGGACCCTGTCAGTTGGGAACATAGTCTTTCTCCATCATTATAGAACATGTTGGTTCATTAAGCAGTCAGGTCCAGCTTCATGGATCAACCTAGTTTCCATGAATCCTTTTTCCTAAACACATGGCTAGTCAATGAGAAGGATAACCTTCCTGCCAGGGACATTGGCAGCAGACAGAAATATCAAATTTCCAGCAGTTTGGGAGAGGGAATGTGATGTCTTTGATTTTTTCCCCTAAATTAAGGGCAGCAAACCCTCATTTCAGACTGAATTGCTGCTCTTAGCTGATTAAGAGATAGGAAGTTCACCCTGTCTGGCCCAAGAGCATGCAGAATTGCTGCCGATTTTTCTGGGCCCCAGAAGGAGCCCAGTTTGATTATTAGTCAATAAAAAGACATTCTGCAAACAACAGAGGGAAAAAGTCAATTTTTCCTAATAGAAAGACCAGCAAAGTGAGCTGTGGGACAACAGGTGCCTATTTAACTCATCAGTGTCAGTCCTTCCCTACCTTGGTTATGTGACATTATCTAATGCATCCTGTAAGACTTCTAAGGGTTCAGTCGTCCTGTGCAGAAACAAAGACAATGATTTACCTTCCCAAAAGAAAATCACTGCCTGTGAGTAAAATTATATTCCTGGATACCACCCTTTTCTAATGGTCAAAGTGGACATTTATGAAGCCCTCTATAGCTCACGAAGTGCTTTATATAGAGTATCTCATTAGAACTGTGGTTCTCAACCTCCCTAATGCCTCTACTCTTTAATACTTCTATGTGGGTGTGTCTGCATGTGGGTGGACCCGCCGGGAAAGGGATAGAGGAGCAGTGTCTCAGTTCCTAAGACCATCGGAAATATGTGTTTTCTGATGGTCTTAGGCAACCCCTGTGACCCTTGTGAAAGGATCGTTTGACTCCAAAGGGTTCGTGACTCACGGTTTGAGAACCGCTGCATTAGAGTCTCTCAAAAGTCCCTTTAGGTAGGTGCTGTTACCACCTCCTTTTACAGAGGAGGCTCAAAGAGGTTATGTAAATTGCCTAGGGTTATGTTGCTAGAAAATGTCCATGGTGAGATTTGGAAACATATCTTCTTGACTTAAATTTCAGTGTTCTGTCAACTATACCAGGGTGCCTTTCTCACTTATGTCTCTAACTACTGATATAATTTCCAAAGAACTGACACTTTGAGTAGGGAGCAACTATTTTGAGATAGATAGATAGATAGATAGATAGATAGATAGATGATAAGATATATAGATGATAGATAGATAGATGATAGATAGATAAATAGATGGATAGATGATAGATGATAGATAGATAGATACATAGATGATAGATAGATGATGGATAGATAGATGATAGATTGATGATAGATGATAGATAGATAATAGATAGATAAATAGAAAGATGGATGGATGGTGGGAAGTGGATGGATGGATAGATAGAAGGATAGGAGGATAGATAGGTAGATGGATGGATGGATGGATGAATGAATGGATAGAAGGAAAGATAGAGACAGACAGACAGACAGATAGATAGAAGGATAGGAGGATGATAAATGAATGGCTAGATGGATAGGTAAGTTAATGAAGAGAGATAAGTGTATAGATAGGAAGCTAGTTAGCTATAGATAAGCAGGTAGTTAGAGATATATGAATACAGATATAATTACAAAAACATTTACTAAACACTTAACCATATATTAGGTGGTGCAGGAAATAGAGCTCCTGCCCTGGAGTCAGGAAGACTCTCGTCTTCCCGAGTTCAAATCTGGCCTCAGACACTTACTGGCAGCGTGACCCTGGGTAAGTCACTTCATCCTGTTTGCCTCAGTTTCCTCACCTGCCAAATGAGCTGGAGAAGGAAATGGCCAACCATTGCAGTATCTTTGCCAAGAAAACCCCAGGTAGGGTCAGGAAGAGTTGGATATAATTAAATAATGACTGAACAACAACAAAACGTACTAGATACTGGGAGGCAAATATAAGCAATAGCCCTACCCTTAAGAAGCTTACATTCTTATGAGGAAAGATAACAGATAAAGGGTAACTGAAAAGGCAGGAGTGTCTAACACAGCGTGGTCGGGAACTAGCGACCAGGAATTGAGGTGGAGTTCCTGTGCTGGGCAAGCCAAGGTGAAAACTGACCCATCAGAGCACAGAGTGATTTCAGGGACAGTCTCCAAAACTTCAAGAAGATGAGAATGAGGAGGATGTGAATGATGGAGAGCATAGGTACCATGAATTAGAAAGTGGAGCCTGGAAATGATGTGGGCTCCTGGTTCTGGGCAAAATAAGACAAAAGCTCACTGATCAGAAGCCAAAGTGGCTCCAGTCTCAGAGTCTAAGGTTCTGGTGGGAATAAGGATGGAGCACGAGATTCTGTAGTTCCTTAGACTGAAGGATGACACTTGTGTATATGTCATTTAGCTGACATTTATGTAGAGTTTTAAGGTTTGCCCTCTTCTATGTGACATTTAGTTGACATTCATATGGCACTTTCAGGTTTGCAAAGTACTTTATCATTTATTCATGATCTCATTTGATTCCCATAATAATAGAATCTGTGGGGTGGGTTGTATTATCCATCTTTTACAGGTGAAGAAAATGGGGCTCAGATAGGTCAAGGGGCCTAAGGAAATACCCACAAATAGTAAGTGTCAGAGGCTGGATTCTTCTCCATGTATCTCCAGCCTCCAGGCCCAGCCCTCTCTTGGTTCATACTAGGATGAGAAGGGCTTCTTTAACAAGGCATGCAGTTTGAGGAAATGGCGGCATTGGTAATGATTACAGGTTTGCCAACTGGAAAGAACTGTATTATGGACATAGTTCCTGGCACATGGTAGACACTTAATAAATGCTTGTTGATTGGTCTCTCTGTAACTTAGTTTCCTAATCTGTAAAAGGAAGAATTCGGACTAAGTGGCCTCTGAAGTCTCTCCTAGTTCTGACCTTTGATTCTATGAGCCTAGGGGGTCTTATAAAAATCAAATGTGTGCTAAGTATCAGCCTACAAGCATTATAGAAATGTTTTAATACTGTTATTGTTTTATTATATTTTAATGAATTTTAATTATATTAATATTATTGTTTTAATATTCTTGATTCGGTGAATTTAGCTAAGTCTCTGTCTCATTTATATTTCTATCAAATGGATTGCAGGTAATAACAGGTATCACAGGATTTAGAGCTGGGGGTTGATCCAATTTGGAGTTCATCCAATTTAGCCCCCTCATTTTAGAGTCCAAGGAAGCCAGCGTCATACAGGGGGTGAAAAAGCCAGGATTCATACTCTCTTCTTTTAGTTCCAAAGTGATCCCTCTTTCTATGACATTAGATAGTACTCATATCACCTTCTGTTGTGGGTTATGGACAGGCCTATTAGATAACCCAAGTGAAGGAAAAATAGAGTGGGGCACGGTGGTCTCATATTATTTGTGATAGCGAGATGTTTGTCAGCAGAGATGGATCTGTACTTAGGCTCACCCAAGTCTTTAGTATGAGAAGGAGCAATTAAGGGGAACCCAGCTACCTGGCTATCTATGTGGCTGTCACTCCAGATGGAGAGATACTGAATTACAAGCCACACATAGGTTCTATTTATGGGCTCTGTTTTTGGGAGAGAGTGATTGGCCTGCTCACAGGCCATAAGGAGGAGGCTAAGGCCACTATCTGCAGGAACAGAAATCTTTTTCCAATATTGGGAGAAGGGGAGCAGCATAGAAGAGTGACAGCTATGAGAATATAAATCCCTTGGGAGAAATCAGTCCAGGCCTTGACAAGTCCTCTCTGATCTGTGTCTTGTCCCAACCCTCAGTGTACTCTAATCGGTGTGTGAGTTGCCCCTTAGGAACAGGGAGGAGAGATAAGCTAGTCAGCAGCTAAGGAAGAATGAGGTCTATAAAGCACAGAGAAGGGGAGAAAAAACCAACCCAAACTCCTCTTAATGAGGAAAGTAGCTTTGGAAGCTTTGCTCCATTCTTACCCACAGATATTCAGAATTTCTACTTATTTCTTTTAAATATGGAAGACAAGAAATTGATCAAGCAGCAGGAAACAGTTTTGGGAGTGATGAATACAGCTCTTTTAATGTTATAGAACAGAATTTAATCAGAAAAAAAGAACCTCCCCCATCCCCATCCTTCCTCTCCCTCATCCCCACCATTCAGGGATGCATGCAAAATTTCCAACTTGTCTGCTCTTGAGACTAAAGAGATGAGCATAGGATGCTGTGATTTGGGTCAGCAGCAAAAGGAATATGGCGGCCAACAATGAATGATGCCTTTGTTTTCAGAAGCTATTCTGGATGCAGCTTTCTCTTCCAGAAAAGAGGGTCACATATCAACTTTTCTCAATGTTCTTTTTTCCTTCTTGTACTTCTTTTAATAGGATGTGACTCCTGGTCCTGCTTTATCCCTTACAGATGGTGGAGATAGGTGAGGGAAGGTTTTTCACTCTATTCTTAATGGAATCTGCTGATGAAAACACAAGCACACCTGAATGATTAGTCTGAGAGAGGACAGCCAGAGGGGACAGCCTTCTCTTCTCTCTCCCCATCTCCTCTTTCCTATTAGAAATGGGAGAGATGAGGAGCAATGGGAAGCAGAAAGAAAGAGTTATTCTCCTTTCTGGCACTAGAAGAGACAAGGAAGACCCCAGGATCATGGATCAAGCATTCAAAGGGACATTTGTGGTCACCTAGGCCACCATTTTGGCCTGAATGCTTCAACCAAGGCTATGCAACCAGCAATGGGCAGACCTTGGATTCAAACCACGTCCATTTATTCTATGTTACAGTGTTGCAGATCAAGGGCTAGAAGGGACCTCAGATGCCTACCCCCATTTTATAGGAGAGAAAATTAATGACATATAATAAAAATAACTAATATTTCTATAGTATTTGCTGTGGGCCAGGCCCTGTGCTGAGTGCTTTATAATCATTATCTCATTTAATCCTCACAACGACCTTGAGAGGCAGGTGCTATTTTTCTCCCCATTTTATCGATGGGGAAATTGAAGCAAACAGAGGTTAGTTAAGTGACTTGCCCAGGGTCACCCAGCTAGTAAGTTTCTGAGGCTGGATCTGAACTCAGATCTTCCTTTTTCCAGGATTCTATCTATTACACCACTTAGCTGTTTAGTATGCCTAGTGATGTGATGTTTTACAACTTTATATATGCTATCTCATCATCCTTTATACATATTATCTCATTTGGTTTTTTTATTTTTAAAAAATTATTTTATTTTTTATTTATGGACTAAAACAAGCGTTTCTGTAACATAGTATAATAAAAAAAGATGATTGCACCTGAAACTATGAATTTATTATGTACAACTTGTTATTTCTCTTAAATATATAATAAAGTTATCATGGAAATTTCTTCCCCTCCCCCCAACCCTGACATGGCTACTACTAGACACAAGTGTGTGCATATGTGTGTGTGTGTGTGTGTGTGTGTGTGTGTGTGTGTGTGTGTGTGTGTGTGTGTAAAATCATTCTATACGTACTTCTCTTTGTCAGTTCTTTCTCTGGATGGAGATAGCTTCTCATCTGATTTTCACGACAACTTGGTGAGATTGGTGCTATTGTTGTTCAGTCTTTTTAGTCATGTCTGACTTTTGTGACCCCATTTGAGGTTTTCTTGGCAAAGATACTTGAACGGTTTTGCTATTTCCTTCTCCAGCTCATTTTACAGATGAGGAAACTGAGGCAAACAGGGTGAAGTGATTTTCCCAGGGTCATACAGTTAGTAAGTGTCTGAGGCCAGATTTGAACTCAGGAAGATGAGTCTTCCCAATTCCAAGGCCAGTGCTCTATGCATTGTACCACCTAGCTGCTCGAGGAACTATTTATTTCCTATTTTACAGATTAAGAAACTGGTGTTTAAGGAGGGGAAGCACATTGTCCAAAGTAGGACTCAAACCCATGCCTTCCTGACTCCTCATCTGTTTCTACAACCTTTTATTGTCGGTTGCCTTGCCCAGCCTCTGGGTTCCAGAGCATCCATGGGGAAGATGAGATTTCTGGCCCATCAGCAGAACCTGTGGCATTCAGGCTGGACCCTTGCCAGCTGCTTCTCCTCCCCTTATTCTGACCCCGGGAGAGGACTGATGGGCTGGTTCAGTTCAGACTAGGAGGTGCTGGAGTCAAGAGAGATTTGGAGAAAAGGAGCAGGGGAGGTGATCAAGAACATCACTTCCCCTTTTCTCCCCAATGACTTACAGTCATAGGAGCCAATCCGCGAGGCCCTTAAGTCTCTTTTTTCATCAGTCACTTCATAGAATTCCAAACAAATGACAAAAGGGGTCTTCACTGAATAATTCCTCTAGGATCATAGGTCTAGGGCCTGAGGGTACTTCAGAGACTATCTAGTAAAAGCCAAGCATTTATAGGTAAGGACACTTTGGCCCCTAGAAGTTAAATGACTTACCCAAGGTCGCTAGGGTATTTAGACTCAGAAATGGGATTTTTAACCTAGCTCCTCTGACTTAAGAATCAATTTTTTATATATCATTTTTTCATAGTAAGTGCTACATAAATGTTAGCCATTCTTATTAAATGTCAAGTTAGTTTCTTCACCTGTAATTTTTTTCAATTAGGAAGCTTCTCAAGTTTCCCCCTCTCAAAAAAAGACAGTCCTCCCCTCTCCCCCCATAACAAACACAAGTAGCAAAGTAAAACAAATTTCCATGTCGGCTGTGTCCAAAAACGTATCTCATTCTGTATATTTCATCCATTGCCTCTCTGTCAGGGGAAGAGTAGCATCTTCGATCATTGGTCCTCTGGAATCATGGATGATCCCTGAACTGACCAGAATCCTGAAGTCTTTCAGAGTTGGTCCTTAATAGAATTCTTTCCACTGGATTGTCTAAGAAAATCAACTTCAGATATATACAATAAGACTCGGGATAGCTAAGCAGAAACTCATCTGAAAAAGATTTAGGGTTTTTAGTGAATTGTAAACTCATTTTGAGTCAATATTGTGACTGGCAATCAATAAAGTGAATGCAATCTTAGATTACGTGCACAGAAGTGTTGTGCACAGACCCAGGGAGGGGAGCTATACTCTCCTCTCAGATGCTGAACTCCAGGCAGCCTCTTAGCCAGAAGAGATCTCTCCCTCCTTTCATTTCTCATGTCATTTTGAGGGAGAGCCATCGAATTTACGTTAGTTATTTGCAAATATATCCACAGGTCTGGTTATTATAAGATCCTAGGTTGTTGTTGTTCAGTCATGTCTGACTCTGTGATTCCTTGGACAATACCGTCGATGGTGTTTTCTTGGCAAAGATACCGGAGTAGTTTGCCACTTCCTTCTCCAGTGGATTAAGGCAAATGGAGGCTATGTGACTTGCCCAGGGTCACCCATGTAGTAAGGATCTGAGGCCGGATTTGAACTCAGGTCAGTGATCCATCTAACTTGGCACAGAGTAGGCACTTAATAAAATCTTGGGGTCTATGAACTTGTTATTTTTATTATTATGCCTTAGAGGTCTCTTTTAGCTTTTTAAGAATCTTCTTTTTAATATCTCAGTAGGTTGTGCTCACTGGCTCTGGAGGCAGAGAAACTGGGTCCGACTCCCACCACTGATGCTGGCTGCCTCTGTGACCTTGGGCAATTCATTCCCTGGGCCTCAGTCTCCTCATCTGTAAAATGTGTATTGACCTGGCAGCTGATCAGATAGAGGGGTGATTCGATCATTGGCTTGTTTTGCTTCCCAGAGTTAACCCAGTGGTGGCACGTCTGCTCTCCCTAGAGACCACCTGATGGTGCGAGTGTGGGGTAGAGGGCATCTTTGGTTTCAGACCTGGAGGTGCTTTTTGGTTCTTGTCATCTATTGTTAAGTCATTTCAATTGTGTCTGACTCTCCATGACCTCATTTGGGGTTCTCTTGGCAAAGATACTGGAGTGGTTTGCCATTTTCTTCTCCAGCTCATTTTACAGATGAAGAAACTGAGGCAAATAGGGTGAAGTGACTTGCCCAGGGTCACCCAGCTAGTTAGTGTTTGAGGCCAGATTTGAACTCAGGAAGATGAGTCTTTTTGACTCCAGGCTCAGCACTCTGGGCACTATGGCACCACCTAGCTGCTCATTCTTGATATATCTCTTATGTAACTATCCCCTTGTAAAAAGTCACTAGGGTGGCAAGTGTTAGAGTCAGAATTTGAACCCAGGTCCTTTATTTCCAGAGCCAGGACTTTTTCCATTGTGCTACGATGCCTCATTCTACATGGAAGAGGAAGAAGACCAGTTGTGTTGGTCCCCACTTGTGTGTGAAGGGGAATAGTGCTTAATAAGGCTGGAAATCTTCTGCTTGGAGATGCCCCATGTCTCCTGCCTATCTTCAGTATCCTATGTGCTCTGCACAAACCAAAGGCAGGGTTATAGAACTGCTTTCATAAGGGTTTCTACATTATAGGCCCCTGGGACTGGAGCTGGAAGGAATCTCAGAGGCCCTCTAGTCCAACCCCTTCCTTTTACAGATGAGGAAACTGAGGCCTAGGGAGGTTAAATGACTCACCCAAATCACACAAGTAGTAAGTATCAGAAGTGGGATTATGAACTTGGGGCTTCTGATTCCACAGCCAGATAATGGCTAATGCAGGTCCAGCTGTCTAGATGGAGGCATCTCCCAGGTCGTCCAGCCACTCTGGGCCCTGTGCAACAGGATCTCCCAGCAGTCTCATGGGTGTGGGGACCACAGCTACTGAGCTGGCTGGGTCCAACTATGCTCCTGGATAATGGGGAGAACAACTTCTTATGGACCCCTAGAAATAGCAGTCCTGTTTCCTGAAGCCAAATTGCCTTTCATTAATGAGACAGAAAGAGAAAGGATCCTTGTACAAAGCCATCCATTGGGAAAGGAGGAAGGGATGAATCCCTATAAGCCCATCCTTTCAGCAGCCAGGCAGGCAAGTGCCTGAGTTATTTGGGAATTTACATCATCATCGGGCTTTATTCCTCTGCAACTGAGTCTTCATTGCTGACATCTTATTTTCAGAATTGCAATGATACTTAGGATCACTTTTAAATAACCAGAACAATTTTCCTCATTCACATCCTCAAATGCTAGACCTCCTCTGCCAACAAAGTCACACTTCTTTGGCTCCCATACTTGTGTGTGCCAAGAGGATCTTATTTTCCAACCTGCAAGTGGGAAATCTGTCATGTTGGGAAAGGGAGAAGAGACTCACAAAGAGTTGTGAAAACTGGTCCTCTCTGCTCTCATCTCTTCTGTTCCCCGGCAAAAGAAGGAGGTGGAACTGGATGCTGTCCAGAGTATCCTCCAAGGTTAAGTGATGGCGAGGGATTGTCATTGGGGATTTCAAAGATTAATTTCAAATCAGGAAGGAGTGTATGAGGAGCACTAGCTCTGGAGTCAGAGAAACCAGGGTCAGGTCCTTCTGTCTAATGCCTACTGGGTCACAAACTTCCTCTCTTGTTTCCTCTTCTCTAAAATGAGATGGTAGGGATCTGGAGAGCTGGAAGGGATCTCAAAGGCCTTCCAAAATAACTCTCTCAGTTTTCAGAGGAGTGAATTGAGACCCAGGGAGGTCATGGTACCATAGATCTGGGAATGGAAGGGAGACGTCAGAAACTCTGGTTTTAAATTCCAGCTCTGCTGGTTAAAAGCAAGCAACAGGGCAAATAATTTCTCTTCTCCGGTTTCCTCTTCTGTAAAAGGAGTGTGGGATTGACTGTATAATTAACTTTATCCTTCTGAACCAATGAAAAACAAGTTATATGCTCTACCAGATCAACAGGCTCTCCTTAGTCATGATTTCACAGAAGGTCAAGTTTATTCCTTTCAAACCCAATAAACACTTACTTCTCCGTATACAGAGGAACCTGTGAACTGCCTGCCACATTGATTTGGGAGCAGCTGTTTCCTCCAGGCAGGGTGTTATACCCTGGCAGTCAGGGCTCTGAAGGTCCACACTGAAGGGCAGACCTAGGGTAAACAAGGGACTTGCATTCCGGGTGCTATCTCTTCTGTTGCTTGTAGGGGAGGTCTGTATTTGGAGTCAGAGGGTCTAGGTTGAACCCTACCATTCCCATTTACTTTCTGGGTAATCTTGGGCTCACTACCTTTATAACCTTGGATTAGAAGCCTAACCTCTCCAGGCCTCTGTTTCCTCATCTGTAAAATGGGGAGTAGGGTAGTTTAGGTGATTTTTAAGGTGCTTCCACTTCCTTTCCTTCCATTCCTTTCTAATCCCTTTGCAGCCTATATTCTTTTTTTTAATTATTAAATTTATTTATTTATTTTTAGTTTTCAACATTGACTTCCATAAGATTTTGAGTTCCAATTTTCCTCCTCATCTCTTCCCTCCCCTCACCACAAGATGGTGTGTAACTTTATATAGTCACAACATAGACATTCATATTAAACCTCTTTTTACATTGGTCATGTTGTAAAGAAGAATTAGAACCAATGGGAGAAACCACAAGAAAGAAGAAACAAACACAAAAGAGAAATAGAGAGCAAATAGTCTGCTTCTATCGGCATTCAGACTCCACAGAGAAAGCTCTGTATGTGGATAGCATTTTCCATCATGAGACTTTTGGTGTTGTCTTAGATCCTTGCATTGCTAAAAAGAGCTAGTTCTATCAAAGTTGGTCATCATACGAGGTAGCTGTTAATGTGTACAATGTTCTCTTGGTTCTGCTTACTTCACTCAGCATCAGTTAATATATTTATCTATCTATCTATCTATCTATCCTTATTTCTTATGGTACAACATCATTCCATTACATTCATATACTACAACTTGTTAAGCCATTCCCCCACTGATGGGCATCCTCTGAATTTCCAATTCTTTGCCACCACAAAAGAGCTACTATAAATATTTTTGTACATGCAGGTCCTTTTCCCATTTGTGTGATCTCTTTGGGATACAGACCTAGAAGTGGTATTTAATATATATTCACCTGAAAGTGTCTTCTCCAAAGTTCCCAATGCTCTCTTAATGGCCAAATCCAATGGCCTTTTCTCAGTCCCCATTACTTCTTGACATCTCTTCAGCCTTTGACATTGTTGATTTCTACTTATTGATACCCTTTTCTTCCCTATTTTTTATATCTGACATTTATCTAATCTGCTTTTCCTCCTACCTATTTGACCTTTCCCCAGTTTCCTTTGCTGGATCTTCATCTAGGTCATGCCCACTAGTGGCCCTCAAGTCTCTGTTTTGGGCCATCTTTTCTTTTCCCTAAATATTATCTCAGTAATATTATAAGCTCTCATGAGTTGAACTATCACTCCTATGCAGATCAATTCACAGTCTAGATATCCAGTCTGAACCTCATGTTGCAGCCTCATATCACCAATCACCTTTCTGATATCTTAAAGTTAATGGTGTCAACATGCCCCAAACAGAATTATCTTTCTCCCCAAACTCTCCCCTCCTTTTTATTTATTTTTTAAGGCAATCTGGCTTAAGTGATTTGCCCAGAGTCACATAGCTAGTGTCTGAGATCAGATTTGAACTCAGGTCCTCCTTACTGCACCATCCAGCTGCCCTTCCCCCCCCCTTTTTTTTTAAATCAACTTTCCTATTATTATTAAGGGCCCTACTATCTTATCGGTCACCCAGGCTGGCAACCTTGGTTTATCCTCATCTCCTCACTTCCATTCACCTCATATATCTAAACTGTTGTCACCTCTCTCTCTCTCTCTCTCTCTCTCTCTCTCTGTCTCTCATCTCTCTATCTCTCTATGCCTATGATCTGTCTGTCCATCCATCCATGCATCCATTTATGCAACTATCCATCCATGTATATCTGTCTGTCTATCTATCTATCTATCTATCTATCTATCTATCTATCTATCTATCATCTCTCTATCTCTCTATGCCTATGATCTGTCTGTCCATCCATCCATGCATCCATCTATGCAACTATCCATCCATGTATATCTGTCTATCTATCTATCTATCTTCTATCTATCTATCTATCTATCTATCTATCTATCTATCTGTCTATGTCTCTGTGATCTATCTATCCATTCCTGTCCATCCCTATCTACCATCTATCCATCTATTCATATCCATCTATCCAAGAGAGATATAGATATTGATATATAGAAGAACTATCATGAAAGCAATCTAGTCCAACCCATTCATTTTATAAATGAGGAACTTGAAGCTCCCAGAGATTAAGTGATTTGCTTAAGGTCACAGTGTCCATCTCTAGATATAAATATAGGTGACTGATTGATCGATAGACAGAATCCCCACTTCTCCATTCATTCAGCCATCACCCTAGTGCAGGCTCCCATCACCCCATATTTAGACCACTGCATTGTCTTCTAAACTGTCCCCCTTCTTCCAGTCTTTCTTCATGCCAATCCATCCTTTCCTTAGCTGCCAATCATGTTTGTGCCCTATTGAGTAGGGACTCAATAAAGTTTATGACTTTTACCTTTGGGATCAAACATGAAATCCTCTGTTTGACTTTTAAAGCCCTTCTCAACCTGGTCTCTTCCTGCCTGTCCAGTCTTCTTACTCTTTAGCCTCTTCCTTAAACTCAATGATACAGATCATGTTCCTCACACATGACAGTCCAACTCAGACTCTGAGCATGAGCACCTGTTGTCCCCCATGCCTAGAATGCTCTCTCCTCTCCTTTGACTAAGTTTCCTTGGCTCCCTTTCTCAAATCCCACTTTCTGAAGAAGAATTCCTCGCTCCCCCAATTTCCTAGTACCTTTACCCCTCTGAGATTACTTTCCATCTTCTTTGTATATATTTTGTATATGCACAGCTCTTTAAATATTGTCTCCCAATTCCATGGGACAGGGACTATTGTTTTGCCTTTCTTTATATCCCCAGTGTTTAGCACTGTATCTGGTACTCTGCAAGTACTTATACACTTATTGACTGACTATGATCTCATTCTGCCATCTTACACTTTGCACATTTTACTCTGGGCTATTGCCTCTTTCCTTCTCACATAATTGGTACCACTTTATCGTAAAGTGTCTGCCAAATTAAATGGTAATGGTTTAAACACTACCTTGGACCAGAGTGATTCTAGTCCTTGTAATTGTACTTAATTGTAGGATCTGCTGCAATTTGTGGCTTTTCTCAAACAAGTGGATTACAACGGATAGTGGGCTCTGGGAAAAAATGGAGCTGTGTTCCCAGAAGACAGAAAACCCATAGGAGATGCTGGAAAGTGATGAAAAAGAAAGGAAACATTACAATATTAACTACTTTGAAGAATATGAGATCTCATTCATGTTGTCTGTCTTGCCAACCACCTAGAGAGCAACACATTTATGATTTTTTTGTCTATGCTTTCCTGTAAATCTTCCACAAGGAATTCATTCAAGGTGCTGGCTGCCTCCTTCTCACTCTTCTGACATTGCACGGAGCACCAGTAGCACACCCAGGCTACCCATTGGTTATCTCTTGTCTTCAGTACATGAGTGTCCCACATCTTCTTCTGATCATGCACCTCTGACGTGTCACATTTGGTAACTCAAACAAAACATTCTGAAATCAAAAGTAGCATAGAATGGTAGATGAAAAGCGAATCATTCCAAATTTAGAATGGCAGGATCTGAGTTCAAATCCCTGATCTGTCATATCTTATCGGTGTGACCTTGGGCCAGCCTTCCCTAGGTTTCTGTTTCTTCCTTTAAAATTAGGAGATTGGATTCAGTTGGCCTTCAAGCTCTAAATCCATGATCCTGTATGACTTTATATTCCCAAATATAAGCCTTAAAATGAGATGAATCTAGCCAAGAGTTTTCACAAACATCCTCCATGACTTTTTTTCCCCACAAACTCTCAGAAAGGGTCCATATCCATTTGTCTTTTTGGCCTCCATTTCCTGACCTTCTGTTTACTTCTCGATCCCTTTCTTCTGATTCAAGCACTCAACTGAAACTCCTTTCTCTAAGATTATCAGTGGTCTCTCAACTTTTGCATGGTTCAATGATTAAACTGTTAGACGTGGAGTCAGGAAGAACTGAGTTTAAATCTTGCTGTTGATATTTAGTAGCTGGATGAGTATGGGTAAGCCATTTTTATCTCTCTGAGCTTTGGTTTCTTAGCTATAAAATGGGGATGAGGGGGTTAGATGGATTGGGTAGATAGAGGATCTCCACTCTAATCTGATGGTCCACTGATAAATCCAATAACTTTTTGTTCAGTCATAATCCTTCATTTCAATGATGTTTTGGATACTGTTGACTACCATCAATCACCTGGGCACCATCTCATTCCTTGGTTCTTAACCTTGTTTCCTGGAACACCAATCCCTTTGTTGACTCTCCTCCTTCCTGTCTGACCACTTCTCCATCTTCTTTGTCATGTCACTCTCCTCCTCCTCCCACATGCTAAGTGAAGGCTTTCCCCAGCTTCTGTCCTGGATTCTCTCTCCATTGCTTTTTTTTTTTTTTTTGGTGAATTCATTTACTCCTGTGTCTTCAATTTTCATCTCTTTGCAAATGACTCCCAAATCTATATATTCAGTCCCAACTTTTGTCCAAAACTACAGTCTCATGTTCTCAATTGCCTCCTAGATAACATCACTTGGGAAGTATGTGGGCATCTCAAACATCTTTTACAACACATCTCATGTCTATATCCTTTCTTCCATTAACACAGATACTGCCTTAGTTCATGCTCTCCTCTGACATATTGCACTAGCCTCCTGATTAGTCTCTCTGTACTCACTCTCTTACCTCTTTGACCTCTCTTTCATACAGCTGCCAAATTGATAGTCTTAAAATATTGATCTAAATTTGTTATACCTCATTTACAAATTCTTCATGTCTCTCTTTTGTTTCTATGACAGAATATGAACTTTCTAGGCTATTTTCCAAACATACTGACTATACTCTGGCTATTCTCTTCCTCCTGTCAGATTCTGCCCTTGGGATTCTAGGCTCTGATTGGCATCAACTTTCATCTTATTTTGCCCACAATCAAGTCACCCTGCTGTTGCCTGGTTATCTCCAAGCAAGCTAGGGAGTCTATGAGGCAAAATTAAGGGAATGCCAGGTATAAAGTATCACTTGCGCAAAGGCATAAGGAAGGGAGATGGTGCTTTATTTGAGGACAACATCTGGTGACTTTATCTAGAATATGGAATGCTTGAATCAGGAATATGAAACACAATTATAAAGTTAAATGGAAGCCATATCATGGAGGACTTTAAATACCAAGAGGAAGGGAGGAAGAAAGAAGAAAGGAAGGAAGGAATGTACCTTTGGCTGTTCTTCTCTGAAGAACTTTCTTATTGATTATGAAACATGGTAGACATTGACAAAGAACCTCCCACCATAGAATGCCCATGTCAAAGAAGGCTTTGTGCTCTATGCAAAGCAGAATTGCAGTAGCTCAAAAGAAACATGACATGCACAAACCCAGAGATGTCTCTATCCTAAATGTTCATATCGATTATTTGTGCCCCAACCTATAGCTGAACCTTCTGAACTGGTATTGATTTGCTCAGCCACAGTTAGACATATTGTACATTGGCCCCAACATAACATAATGGTGCCATTTTAGTCCTCTTTGAGCATGGACAAAAACCAGTTGAACCAACAACTAAGCAACCAACCAACCAACCAACCAACCAACCTACTGCTTTCCAATTCTATCCTCTCTCAATACATATTGTCTTTTCCAGTTAGAATAGGAAAACATAAGGGGAGAAGCTTTCTTACTTGTTTGTCTTCATGCTGCCAGTGCTTAGCCTAGTACCTGGCACATAGTACTTAATAATTTTTTCATTCATTCATTCATCTTCCTTCTTCCCTCCTTCCTTCTTTTCCTCCTTTCCTTCCTCTCTCCCTCCCTTTCTTCCTGCCTCCTTCCCTCCCTCCTTCCTTCCTTTCTTCCTTCCTTCCTTCCTTCCTCCCTCCTTCTCTCCCTTCCTCCCTTCCTCCCTTCCTCCCTCCCTCCCTCCCT
>CM053580.1:557653426-557680416 GCA_028627135.1 Pseudochirops cupreus
TTTCTTTCTTTCTTTCTTTCTTTCTTTCTTTCTTTCTTTCTTTTTCTTCTTCTTCTTCTTCTTCTTCTTCTTCTTCTTCTTCTTCTTCTTCTTCTCCCTTCTCCTGCTCCTTCTTCTTCCTTCTCTTTCTCTCTCTTTCCCTTCCTTACTCTCTTTCTCTATTCTCTCTGCCTCTCCTTTTTCTCTTTCAGTTTTTGCAAAAATAGATAATTTAAAACACTCGTATTTTTTTAAAAAAACTAGCTAACATTTATATAGCACTCACTACATGACAGGCACTGTATTGATTGCTTTATAATGATTACTATCTCATTTGGTCCTCATGACTACCCTGGAAGGGAAGTATTATTGTTATCCCCATTTTACAAGATGAAGAAACTGACACAAGCAGCAAGTAATTTGCCCAGAGTCATACAGCTAGTAAGTATCTGAGGCTGGATTTGAACTCAGGTCTTCTTGACTGTGGGGTGGAGATGTGGTTCAGTGGCTACAGTGTTGGACTTGGAGTTCAAATCTGACCTCAGATACTTACTAGCTATGTGACCTTGGGCAAGTCACTTAACCTCTGCTCGTCTTAATCTACTGAAGAAGGAAATGGCAAACTACTCCAGTGTCTTTTCCAAGAAAACTCCATGGACTGTGTGGTACGTAGGGTCACAAAGAGTCAGAAATGACCGAATTACTGAATGACAACAACTTCCTACATACCAAGCCATGCTGCCAGGGCTTAAGACAGCATGGTAGAGTGGAAAGAAGCTTGACTTTTCAGTCAAGATGTCTGGCTTATAAATCTACCTCTGTCACATATTGTCTGTGGGACCTTGAGCAAGTGACTAAACATCTGTGGACCTCAGTTTCCCTATCTGTAAATAAGAAGATTGGACTAGAATGCTGCTGAGCTCCGTCTAGCTCTAAATCCAAGGTCCTGTGAGCCTTTCATTCTAATTGATTCAGGTGGATGACATGGCAAATTATTTTGGGTCTTATCCTGTGTTTCACACATCCTGTGTGTGAAAGGAAAAAGATAGCAAAGATAACCCATAGAACTGACTAATGTTTCTCTTCCCCTCCCACTCAGCAGCCTGTTTATTTCCTTAACAATTCAACAATTCTCCTGGAGTTCAATGAAATGACAAAAACACCCTACGAGAGGTTACCTTGTCAAGCCATGGAAAGCATTTTAATTACAGTTTGCATCACATGTATAAATAAATATTACATTCTTCCAGTCTACAATGCATTCTAGGAACATCTTGTTAAAGGACCTGGCTAGGTTACCAAGTTCCAAGGTCCATTGTCACTGAAGCTACTGATTTTTTTTTTTTTAGCAATTAAAAAGTACCAGTGCCTATAGTCATCTTGGGAGAATGTCCATTTGCTGACGACTGACTCCCCACTTGCCAGCAAGACAAGCCCCTTCTTCTCCCAGAGCAGGCTATACAGGAGGACGTAGGTTTTGGAACTAGAAAAGCCTTTGTTCACTGCTGTTCAGTCCTCTAGAATCACCAGCAATACTGGACTTTGGATGAAGGCATCTTTGCAATGTGCTGCTAGATACAATGTGCTGTTAAAAAACACAGTCGATCAACAATCTAACATAGATTTTTTTCAGTTTGTGCTGGTACAAAAAAAGTGAAGAAAAACTAAAGAAAACAATTTAAATATTCCAGTTTTTTTCTTATTCTTTTTATAGCTCTTATCTGTTATCTCTAGCACCTGCCCCATCTCCTGGGGTATAAGGGGAGACATGGAATTCCTATTCCAACCCTTGGGCATGTCTCTATCAAAAGACCACTGAAACGTCTTCCCCTCCCCCAATCCATACACAGTTGGGGAAAAATCATAGAATTCTCATACTGTCAGCTATGTGACCTCTTATAGGTTTGGACTAGTCTCCATCCTTCTTGAGTGAGCATGCAGAATGATGGTCTCTACCAGCTTGTGGTCAATGATCCATTGACATCTCTTGCCCCAGGAGGAACATAGGAACTCTAGTTGGTGGGGGGGGATGACACAAAGACCTACCAACAAGGTTGTTACTGCACAGAAATGATGTAATCATATTTCATAGGAGGGCTTAGTTTAGACTACATCAAGGAGCTAATCTGTCAAGGAGGAATGTAATTTACAGTTCATTTTGTGAAACAAATTCGCCTCAATTCTTAGAAATAGACATTGAAGTGGAATCAAAAAAAAAAAGGAAGGAAGGGAGGAAGATGATGAAAGAAGAAAGGAAAAAAAAGTAAGAAAGAAAAATCCAATTCCAAGGAAAGATTTAGAAAGCATTCTTGATTCCATCAGAAGAGACAATTAATCAATGGAAGTCTTCCTCTGACCTCCATTCTCAGTACCACAGGCTGTCTTTAGAAGAAGAAATGCAGAGTTAAACTTTACAATGTCTCTTAGCAGACCCTATTTTTATATTTTGCTGCTTTATTAGAAATATAAACAGATTATTGTTTATGTCTTTTTATTTGTCTTTTTGCTTTTTTTAACAAATAATTTTTGGTAACTTGTCTGTATTTTTTTTACTCATAAAATAATCTTCATATGCCCTCACCTTGCCCCCAGTTCATCACCTTCACTGGTAGTCCATTGCTTTCTTAAGTGTTCAGATTGCCCCAAAATCACAATCACCAGATGCTGAAAAACCATATAGCAAAACTGTCTCTCCCCAGCTACAGAAACTGCTATATTGTTTGTGGTGGATTTCCCTGCCTCCCCCTCCCCCCTCCCCCCAACCCTTGCCCCACTCTAGCTTCGTTGTCGGTACCAATATATAATGTAGAACTGAAGGCATCAAGGTGTGGTGGGCCCTTCAGCCAGAGGACCCTACACTTTGTCTTTGAATTTCTCCAAATAGTTTCTTAGTTCTTTGGAGTCACCCAGATCCATGTCCTGGCACACCCATTTGATGTCTTCATCATTGCTACTGAGAATGGAGTTGACGGTGGGGCAGCCATCATCTGGAGGTATTGTTGTGAAGGTGGTGAATTTCACCCTCTTCCTTTTGGAAGTGGGGGAGTGTAGAGGGTCAGCTTTTTGTTCTTTTTCTTGCTTCCCCCCTAAGTCAGCCGACCTGTGAATCTGGCTCTGAACATGCTTCTGTGTGTTACCATTGAGGAGGAGGTGGTTGCTTTCTTCATAACCGAGTCCCCGGTCTATGATTGTGGTGTGCTCATCTGGCTGGGGTGATGTATCCCCAGAATTCTCCAATAGCTCGGCCTCATTGCCCAGCCAGACCCAATCATGGGAGTGGGTCATGGTGGCCTGGCCTTCTATTGGCACTTGCTTGTGACGGTATTTCAGGGCAAATGTGGCACAGTTGATCAGGAAGACGAGGATGGCCAAACAGAAGACCCCCAGAAGTGCATACATCCCTATCTCAAGGTCACTTAACCCCCTGGCAGCTTGGACCAAGTCATTCTCTTCCAGCCCACCACCACTCTTTGGGAGGTCAACTTGGGCAGGGAAATTGGTAAAGTCAATGGGGATGTTCTGCAGCTGTCCATCACTAGACAGTCTGCCTCCATCTAGCTTGCTATTTTTCACCACTTTGTTGTTGATCAATGATTTGACAGTGGTAGTGACTTTACGGAGAACACCCTCCTCTCGATCGATGGAGGAACCTCCAAAGTATCGTCCCTCCTGGCCGTACCGCTCCTGGTCTGGGCCCTTCTGTCTGCGGTCGCTGGCATGGTTCTCTATCTCATCCCCATCGTAATCCCCTCCAGGGTTAGAGATGGCATCATTCTGCCCGAACTTGACTTTGATGTTGCCCATGCCCATGGCCAGCACACTCTTACGCTTGGACTTCTGACAGGCCTCAGAGATCATCATGTCAACTTTGACAATCTGTCCTTGTCCTTCCCCTTCTGCCACCACGAGGGGCCACCTCAGCTCGTGGCCCTGGTGTACAGACACAACGGTCTCATCCAATGATGTGGCTGAGAGGGAGAAGTCCTTGGGGTCGTAGATGTCCAATGGGGTCACTGAGCCGTCATTGAACTGGATCCACATGCTGACCACAGCTTCCTGAAAGAGAATTGGGCAAATCATCATCACGTAAGAATAATTGCAACTTGCAAAGTTTTTTTTTTTTTTTTTACCATTTTCAAAGCTATTGCATATATATGCTCTCACTGATCCCGTGATCTAGGTTGCTGTTAAATGTATTTTTGTAGATGAGGAAGCTGAGTCTCATTAAGGAGAAATGGTTTCCCTACCCTGGAGGTATGGTGCAGTTGAAGGAATGCTGTATCTGAAGGCTTAGAGTCATAGGGTCAGAGATCTATGGATGGAAGGGCCCTTAGTGGCCAACTCCTTCATTTTACAGATAAGGGAACTGAAGCCAGAGAAAGCAAGTGACTTGTCCAAAGAAACCTAGTTAGTTGATGCCTGAGGCAGGATTTGAACCCATATTTTCCAGAATCCCTGTCAAAGATATTATTCTGGCTCTGCTATTTGCCATCCACATGACTTTGTGACTTTGAGCAAGGCATTTCTCCTGTCTGGGCCTCAGTTTCCACATCTGTAAAATGAGAGTGTTGAAACTACATGATATATTTTAAAAATTTTATTTGTTGAGACTCAGTCTTTCTGTCTTGCTCAGGCTGGAGGTGTAGAGGCTACTCATACTTGGTCTCACTTTGATGAACCAGGGAACTTTGACCTGCTGTTCTATTTCCAGCCTGGTTCAATTTGCCCTAACTTGGGCAAACTGGTGCTTCCCTCCCACCTCACCCCCTCTCCTTGTGCCCTACGGGCTTCCTCAGAGGAGCTTTCTGTGTTCTAACATGTGGGTGCCAAGCTTGGGAGCAAGCTATTGCTCCTTCCTCATCTTAGATAGTCATATGCGTAGGAGTTTGCATCCTGCTTCAGATACTTAGCTGTGTGACCAAGCCACCTCATTTCTCTGGGCCTCAGTTTCCTCATCTACAAAATGAGGGGGGTCTCAAAGGTCTCTAAATTCTTTCCAAAGCTACAATCCTGTGAACCTCTTGTTTCAGTTCTCCAGTCTGTAAAATGAGGGAACTGGACTCAGTCTCCTTCATCTCCAAATCGATAATTCAATGAACCTGTCTGGTTCTCATTTGACTAATCTATAAAATGAAAGAGTCCTTTCTAGTTCTAATCTATGATCCTATAGTTCTCTAAAATGACCCTGCTTAGACTGCCTGGTCTTTCTTATGAATTTAAATTCAAAGCAGCTTTGAAGAAAACATCTCATTCCTTTGGGAAGTTGTCCTAATTCTAATCTCAGTTCTAACCCCAACCCTAAACTAGATACAGGTATCAGAAAAAACCCTCCCTGAGGTCTAGAGACATCTCCCTCTACTACTGGGACAGGAAATCTATCATACCTTTCATTTAAAGCCAAGAAATCACCTCCATTTGAACAAGTACAAATGTAGATTTAACATCATTGCCATGGCCATAATCTTAAATATATAAAAAAATAACTTCCACTCATTAAGTGCTAATTTGTGTGATTTAGAAAAGCCATCACTTGAGCATGGAAACCAGCAAAAGTCTCCCCAGAAAATGACTGGCCCAATTGGACTGAACTCTTATTTGCCAATTGTTGCCCCTGCTCCCCCTCTTAGTCTGTAACATGGGGTGGGGGATGTCAAACCACCAAGTGCATTCTTTGCAGAGACAGGAGGGAGGAGGGAGAAGAAGGAGGGAGATATGGAGAAAAAGGAGGTGAGGGAGAACCAGCCTTCATACATATTTCCAGAGACAAGCATTAAAAAAAAAAAATAACATTTCTCCCTCTTCTTTTCTCCCTGCTTCAAACTCCCCCAACCTCCTGGCAGATCCCTTTTCTTTTGCTTGAGAAGCTGAAAAATGAATGCGTTTTTCTTTCAAGCCTGAACCTATTCCACTCTTGAAGTAGACTGGAACGCCCATTCCATTTCCAAGTCAGCAAGATGCTGGTGACTGGCTGTTTCCTCCAGGGCAGCTCAGCGCTGGGAACCTGGCATAATTGGGCTGTCTTTGTTCTCTGTGGGTAGTACCTGCAGAAATCACCATTAGAGGCAAATCGAAAGCAGACGGTTGGCGTGGGTAGCGATCTGAGTTTCATTTGGATGAGAAGATGGCTATTTATTTCTTAGAAGCAACACCTGATCTGGGGGTGAGGTGATTCGTCCCAGCTCAGGCTCCTTATCCTTCAGTTCTGGCCCTTAGGTTTGTGGGTCCTGGACTTGTGAGAGGGGGATAGTGTATTCCTTCTCAGACTCGAGTTCTTTGAGAAGGCTTAGGACTCAGGGGTGAGGAACCTGGGGCTTCAAGGCCGCATGTGGCCCTCTAGATCCTCAAGTGTGACTCTTTGACTGAATCCAAAGCCAAAGGGCTACACTTGAGGATCTAGAGGACCACATATGGCCTCAAGGCCCCAGAGTCCCCAACCCTGGTTGGGTGAACAACAGTGAGGTGGAGAGAGGGTCTTCTGTTTCTGGAAGCATCATGGGATCATAGTTTTAGAGCTGGAGAAGACCTCAGAGGCCATCTGGGCCAATCTCCTCTTTTTACAGATAAATTGAGGCCCCAGAATGGTTAAGGGACATGATGAAGTACGTAAAGGGCTGATGTATGGAGAAGAAATTAGGTCCCAGAAGGCAGAACCAGGAACAGAGGGTAGTGGTTGTAGAGAGGCACATTTAAGATTGAAGTCAGGAAAAACTTCCCAACAATTGCTGTTGTTCAGTCATTTCTGACTCTCTGTGGCCCCATTTGGGGTTTTCTTGGCAGAGATACTGGAGTGGTTTGCCATTTCCTTTTCCAGTTCATTTTACAGATGAGGAAACTGAGGCCAATAGGGTTAAGTGACTTGCCCAGGGTCACATAGCTACTAAGTGTCTGAGGCAAGATTTGAACTCAGGTCCTCCTGACTCCAAGCCTGGCGCTCTATCCACTGTGCCAGCTAGCTGCCCTCCCAACAATTAGGGCTGTTCAAAAGTGGGATGGGCTGTCTTCATCCATTTCCTTTCCTTGGAGGTCCTTAAATTGAGGCTTGTTGTGAATTCCTTTATGTATGGATTGGACAAGATGGCCACTGAGCTCCCTTCCTGTTCTCAAGTCCCTCAGGGTACTTATCCCAGTTTGCCCAGCTGTTAGGTGAAAGAAGCAAGACTTGAACCTAGGACCTCTGACTTCAGAATTAGAATTATTGTCATTGACTCCTAATGCCTCCCTCAGGGAAGTTCTCTGCATTCCAGCATTCTTGGTGCCAGGTTTCAGAGCAAGTTAATTGTCTCCGCTTTAGATGATTACAGATGTGAAGCTAGATGTGTGTGTGTGTGTACATATATATGTATATATGTACACATACATATATATGTGTGGGTGTGTATGTGTATATATATATACATACATATATACATATATATATATATATATATGTATATACTCACATATATATGTAAACCTGTGAAATCCTCCTCCTCAACCGTCTCCTCTCACTCAGTAATAGGTGCTTAACACAAGCTGGATGGACACACCTAACACATGAGAAGTCTGGGGGCCCAAAGGAAGGGACTCATCCAAGGTCACCAAGGCAGAAAATCTTTGAAGGAAAGGACTTTTTTGTTTTTGTCTTTTTATTACCCAGCACATTTCCTGGCACACAGTAGGGCTTTAATCGCAGTTGATTGATTGTGGCACGGATGAGATTGGAACTTAGGACCTCTGACTTTAAATCAACCACTCTTTCCTGAAATCAGAATATTTGTGAAGCATTTTGCAAACCTTAAAGTGCTATATAATGGCCCACTATTGTTGTTAATATTATTTCCTTCCTCCTGTCTCTACAAGGAATGTGTGAGGTAGCTTGACTCCCCATGGTAGAGCAGAAAGAGCTGGGTTCAAATTCTGCCTCTGCTACTTATTTCCTGTGGCTTCGGGCAAGTCACCTCACATGTCTAAGTCTCAGTTTCCTCATCTGTAATATGAGAGATTTGAACTAGATGGTCTCCAATGACCCTTCCATCTCTGTAGCTATGGTTGTATGACTGATATTGTAGCTGCTAGAACTTGAGGGCTCTGTCAACTTGGTCCAGCCTTCCCCACTGCTGCCTCACCCTATTTCCAATCCTTCTTTCTCTAGATGTGGGTTAGATTCTGCTCCTATGCCCACACACTCATACCCCCTCCAGTGGTGGAAGCCCATTGATGTTGGCATCTCATCCTTTAAAAGGAGACACATCAATTGTATCTGTCCGGAGCCTTGCAATACAAATAGCCTCAATCACTCTGCATGCCAGTGCCTTGGAACAATCTGGACAAACATTACCTATGGAGAGCAACCTCCCCAGCCTGTTACTGCACAATCATCGCACAAATTTACGGAATCGTCTTGGTTTCCATTTGTTACGCTCTGGCTATAAACAAAGGGAATTGCTAGGCTTCTGGTTAATTTAGACCATTTCTCTGAAAACAATGAGGGATGGTTAGCCCAGCAATAGACTTGAGTGGGAAGAATATTTAATTTCCAAAGTGTGATCAGGAAAGGCTTTAGGGACCTGCAGAGGGAAAATCTATAACAGCCTGGTAGGAGGAGGGGGCAGAGGACTTGGGGATTCATATGGGATTGGTAATTTGAAGTGAAATGGCGTTGTGGTCATTCTCAAAGGGTAATGGGGCTGCAAGAGAAGGAGAAAATGGAAGAGATGGTGCCAATATGGAGAATACTGAAGGAGAGTGGACATGCTATAGGCTAGGAATAACGTAAATCATTTTACATTCGTGTAACTCAGTTTCCTTCTCTAAAATGGGGGGCAGAGTTGGACTGGTTTTTGCAGTGCTTTACAGTCCTAGAGCTATGAGTATATGAAATAGGAGCATTTAGAAAAAGCATTCTTAACCTTTTATTTGTGTCCTGGACCCCTTGGGAAGTCTGGTGTCTATTTCTCAGAATTTTTTTTAATAATTAAAGAAAAGGCCAACTTTCAAATAAAATTTCAATTTTGTTCATATCCATAGATCTCCCGAAATCTAATCATGAACCACTTGGGAGCCTGTGGACTCTACCTTTAATCTAGAAGAATCCACAATTTAGAGGAACCCCTCATTCTATATCTTCTTCATAACAGTCAGGCATGTTTGGTGAAATACCTCTTGTTTTATTCACACAATAAAAATGCCAAATCTACTAAATCCGGAGGCCCAAGAGATATGTTGAGTCACAGTAATTCAAATCTGTGGATAGCAAGTTTGCTTGCCATGTTGGTTTCTCTTCTGAAATTCCACTTAGAGATTTCTATGAGCACAAAATGATGGCAGACAGTCTGAATTCTCAGTAAAGCCCCAAACCGAAACTCTCATGCCTAGGCAAAAGTTTGGGTTAAGTTCTTCCAATCAGCTCTTGAAAGAGAAGTGGAACATGGAATTTTCTCAGGAGATGCCACTGAATTTCCCCAAAGATTAGAAACTCTGAAAGATTTTAAAAAAACTACAACACCCGCCCAGGAATGATTTAGGACTCTGTCCTTCTCAGAGGCATTTCTGCAAATCAGATGAACTGCATCAATAAATCCCCTTTGATTCCCATGACAAGGTTCTCCAATTACTATCAAGAGATGAAGATGAATTGGAGCCTTCTTATCTATAAAAAGGCTGCCTTTCCCTGAACATTTCAAGAGCAGAGATGACAATTGCTTGTGAAATTCATTAATTACCTACTCCAGGTAAACACTCCTCGGGTCTAAATGACTTGCTTTCCTCCCTCTTCCTTCCTCTCCCTCATCTAGCTCTTTTTAATTTATTATTATTATTATTTTTATCTAGCTCTTTTCTGAAGCCAGTCATCGCAACTTTTTGTTACTTAGCGTCACTAAGATGAGTAGAACACATAATTCTCCCTGGATGGACTGTGAATCAGAGAAAGGCCATTATTAGCTCACTCCTAATGAAAGGGTTGACAAAATTCTAGGATAGGCACGCAGAGTTAGTGCTGTTTCTAGATTGCCTGCTGCTCGATTGAAGGTGGGGGAGGCAGCCACATCACCTTCAACCTCTGTCTTCATCTTCTGCCTGTCTTTCAGTCACTCTCTTGTCTACTTTGTCACAACAGCCTGGTGATAAAGCTTTGCATGCTTGGTGCTGCTCCTTCTGCCTACCAAACATCTGCTTGGCCCAACGTTTTATCTGACAAGCTTGCACCAAGCTAAATAATGATGTCTGCTTGTGGCTATGGCTGATGCAAGTCCCAGTGGTTTTTCCCTCTCTCTAAAGTCATCAATTCAATCCAAAACACTTATTAAGTTTCTATTGTGTACAAGGCACTGGGGTACAAAGGAAAAAAAGGAAGAGGAGAAAAAATAACACTTGTCTAAAAAGAAGCTTACAGTTTATTAGAGGACAGAGTATGTAAACAGATTTGGGGCGTTGGTATTAAACTCTTTCACTCATTTCCGACTCTTCATGACCCCATTTGGGGTTTTCCTGGGAAAGATACTGGAGGGGTTTGTCACTTCCTTCTTTAGCTCATTTTACAGATGAGGAAACTGAGACAAACTGGGTTAAGTGACTTGCCCAGGGTCACACAGCTAGGAAGTAACTGAGGCCAGCTTTGAACCCAGGAAGATGTGTCTTCCTGATTCCAAAGCCAGTGCTCTATCCCTTGTGCCTAGTTGTGCTATCCAGGGGAATAGAACATGTAAACAGGCAAAAAGTACAGAACTAAAAGGGTCTCTGGAGGATATTTAATCCAAACCATCTTATTTTACAGACAAAGGAAATGAGGCTCAGAGACATGGGGTCACCTGCCTGAGGCCACGTAGGTAGAAAGTGTCAAAGGTAGGATTTGTACCTGAGCCTCTGGCTGTAAAACTGATGACCTTTCCCATCTCCTTGCTTTGGTATTAGCTATGCTCTCTGCCTGAAATGCTCTCCCTCCTCGCCTCTGGAATCCTTCAGATCTCAGCTCACATTCCACCTTCTGTGGGAGGCCTTTCCTGGTTTCCCCAGAGCCCAGTGCCTTCCTCTCCAAGATTTCCTTCTATCTACTCTGTGTAGATCTTACACGCACTTAATTATTAAGTTTTGTCTTCTCCATTAGAATGTGAGTGTCTGGAAGACAGCAGCTGTTGATAATCTTTCTTTGTATCCTCAGCATTTAGTAAATGCTTTTTGGATAAATTGATTACCAGAGAAGTAAATAGAAGATAATTTGGGGTGGAGAGGATGCTAAGAACTGGAGTGTGTGTGTGTGTGTGTGTGTGTATGTGTGTGAATGTGTCTGTGCATGTCTATGTGTACATGTATGTTTGTATGTGTGTGTGAGTGTGTGTATGTGTGGTATGAGTGTGTGTACTTGTGCAAAATCAGCAAAAGCTTCGGACAGGAGATGAGACACAAGCTGAGCTTTGAAGAACCTAGGAGTAGTTTGTCATTTCTCTCATGAGAGAAGGAAGTACATTCCAGTCCCAGGGGAATGACCTGTGTGAAGCCAGGCAAATGTGAGGCGCAATGTCCCTGTTCAGGAAATAGCAGGTAATCCAGTTAGGTTGGAATGGAGAGTGTATGAAGGGGGGAGTCATGGATAATAAGACTGGAAGGATAAGGGTGGAGCCAGATTGCAGAGGAGCTGAAATAGCAGGCCAAGGAGTTTGCATTTTATCTTCGAGGCCATAGAGAACCATTGATGGTTTTGGTGAAAGGGAGTGACAAAGTCCCTGAATGGGGAGGGGAAAGTTGGCAGCAGAGTCCTGCTCAGAGGTAATGAAGGCCTGATGTGGGCGGTGTGCCTGTGAGAGGAGAGGGGAGGGCTGATGTGAAAAGCTGCGAGACCCTTCAAGTCCATTTCGGACTCTGGGGTTTCAACAGCTTGCATTTATATAGGACTTTATGGTTTGCAAAGTGCTTTCCATATGTTAATTCATTTGGTCCTCACAAAAAGCCTGTGGAAGAGATGCTATTATTATCCCCCATTTTACAGATAAGGAAACCGAGGCAGACAGTGGTGAAGTGACTTACCAGGGTGTCGCAGAGCTAATAAGTGTCTTGGGTTGAATTTGAACTCAGGTCTTCCTGATTCAAGTCCCGCACTCTTATCCACTACACCATCCAACTGCCTGAATGTGTCTCTGCCTAAAACAGAGACATTTTCCTCCCAAGATTTACTCAGTGGTCACATTGAGATTTAGGGGAAAATGTTTTGAGTAAAATTGACATGTAGCAAGGTTTTACATAAGCCTCTGTACTTTTGCACATGGTGAATACTTGAGGTATGTGAAAGAAAACTCCTGTTTTTGAATACGAGGAAACAAGGACTGTGGGGCAAGGAAATGGAAACACCGAGACTCACATGGATTTAGAACAAGTGTTCTTTCCTTGGGGTACATGAACTTTGAAAGAAATATCTATTTTGGTAAATGTATTTCAATATGTTTGGTTTCCTTTGGCACCCTATGTATTTTATTTTATGCACTGAAAAACATGGTTCTTGAAAAGGCTCCACAGACTTACCTATATTGCCCCTGTAACAAAAAAAGAATCTCCACTCCAGGGACAGGCCTAGACTTCTAAGAGGCCTCTGTATAGAACCATGCATGCTGAGGAGCGTCCCAGATCTGTCCCTTCATTGCTACTGTGAGTCATGAGGACTGTAAAGGTGGGACCCATCAGACGCTAGAAAAGAAAATTGCTTGGTATGTTCTGGAAAATAGAAGACATTTTTCTTAGCAGTTGAGACTGATAACTTAACTATCAGTCTGTGATACAATTATTTACTGTCTCTCTCTTTTTGTCTCTGTCTCTCTCTTCTCTATCACTGTCTCTGTCTCTGTATTTCCGTCTATGTCTCCTCTCTCTTTCTGTCTACCTGCCTGTTTATCTGTCTGTCTCTCTCTGGCTCTCTCAAGAGCCCTCTATATGCAAAATGCCTTTGGTTAGCCTGCAATGAATGAAAAGATTAGTCTTTAAATCACTCTATGTATGAGATCCTTCTTTCTATCACACTCTATAAATCTAGTGAAGGCCTGTGAGACACTTAACCTCCCTCTTCACTGGTATTGGTGATACTCATCATTGCCAACAGTTTGTGTACTCAAACATCAGCATAATGGTTCTGACCCAGGACATCACTTTTCAATTCAACCAATTCAATGTGCCTGTTATGAGAAAGGCAGCATGCTGGGCATTGGGTACACAAAGGGATAAAATCGTAGCTGCTGCTCTCTGGGAACTGATACCCCACTAAGTAGTAGGGCACAGTGTGGGGTAGGAGAATTTAAATAAATATGTTACAAGGCAGAGTGTTAGTGGGGCAAAAGAGAGATCCAGGAAAAAAAGTCTTCTAGGAAAATAGGAAGAAAGAAATAAAACCATTTACCGAGGAGAAGAGGAAGTTTTAGAGGGATGGTGGCCCTTGATCTGAGACCATTGGAAGGGAAACAGAGAAGACTTGGAAAGCAAGGCAGAAAGAGTGTAAATAATAACCATCTCCAAGTATTTGAAAGGCTGTCTCTCAGAAGGGGGACGAGACTCAGAACAAGGTCAGAGGTTAGAACAAGGAAGGACACGTAGAAGTTTCAGGTAAGCAGATTTTCACCTGTATATCAAGAAAAACTTCCTCAACAATGAGCTATTAACCATCATTGTCTTCTTAGAGACTGAATTGCTTCTCCCTGGGAGGCTTCAAGCAGAGGTTGATCATCTGTGAGGGGCATTGCAGAGGGCATACTTGAACTAGGTGCCCTCCTTCTAGCTCTGTGATTCTGCAATATTATTTTTCATCCACATTTTCTCTCCTCAAATACACATTTAATTTGTGGAACAAAATGGGTCCAGTCTCAACCTTGTAAGAGTTTACATTCTATTCAAGGGGTTATAATATGGATACCAAGTACTGATGATGTAAAATTGAGTGTGATGGGTACAAAGGAAAGATGTAGGAAAATCTGGAAAGAGAACATTGCAAAGTTCATCGAGAAGGTGATTGGCCTCAAAGGGATCCTGAGAGGCAGAGAAATGGACTTACTGTACTCCAGGCTAGTACAAGTGTTTGTAAATGGAGCTGTAACTAGGGCAAAGTGACTGAGGCTTTGTTCCAGGGCACTGAAATTTAGAAGTTACAAAAAATTCTAAATAGCACTTGTGAAAGACAGCAATTAAAAAATTTTCTCCATTTAAATGTTGGTAGAATTTCCACTCTTTCAGAAGCACAGAAACTAGTTGGCAAGAATAATCAGTTACATTAGAAAGCTGCCAGATGGTATACTACTTCCATCTGTTACCATGGGTCTCCACACCAGGTTAGTTTTTTCAAGGTCTACCCTTTTTCCCCCCCAAATAGTGACCTATTCAAGCTGTCTGGAGGTCTCTGTCTTCCTACTATAGTTGAAATCTTGGAGTCTCTCTCTCTATGAGGATAGAATCAGGATATCTCTCTACCCCACAGAAGATTTGAGGAGATGATGAATGTTACTTTCCATTGGTACCATTTTGTGGTAGCTGCCTTTGGCACCAAAGTGATGTTGTAGGAAATAGTTTGTCTAGAAAATCACAAGACTATTGATTGAAAGGCTACTGATTCTGACATGTCTATTTTATGGATCAGAAAATCAAGGCCCAGATAGATTAGATGACATGCCCAGGGGTTAGAGACTTTGTGAATACCTGAGGCAGGACTTCAGTCCAAGCCTTCCTGATTCCAAAGTCAGTTTTTTGTCCACTAGATCACATAGCCTCTCTCTCCTTATATCATGCTGCCAAATGTATAGAACAATTAGCAGTTCAGTTTGGATGGAAAACAGAGGGAATGAATGAGAGTAAATAACATGAAATAAAACTAAGAAGGAAAGCTGGAGTGGGTCTTAAATTCCCGGCTAAGGAACTTTTGTTTTATCCTAGAGGTGATAGGGAGCCACTGAAGATTTTAGAGCAGAAGAAATCACAAAGATCTCTCTCTGCAATAGAAAGACGCCTTAAACTGCTGTGCGAATGACTGGTATGTCTTCTCATTCCCTAGCCACTGAGTGGCATTCAATTGTTCTTTACTAGATATACCAAATCTTAAAAAGAATAATCTGTTTGGGGCTGCTAGCAAGTCTCCTTCCTTTTTCTTCCCTGAATTGGGACTTCTATTGTACATTCCTTGTTCAAACACAGCAGTCCAGCCTCAAATGGGGAGGTCCACATTGGATGTTAACTCAGTTAGTTTACTCTGACTTCTGCTCTACCAGAGTCCTCAAGTTTATGTCAAAACCTAATGTGCTTTGCTAGGAGTAAACCAAGACGCTGCCTAAGGTTCAGTACTTAGTGAGGCAGAGTGTCAATGTGTTGGGCTTGCAGTCAGAGTAACTTGGGTTCACAGATGGGAGAACATGGATGGGAGTTGCCCATTGTGGGTACACGTGTGTAATACGTCATCATCATCATTGGATGGTGTATCTGTCTCCATGAGAACACAGATCCGTTGGAATTATTAGAATCCTTTTTTCTTCCTTTCCCTTTTGGAAATTCAGAAGCAGATTCCAGAGAGAGTTGGGCTGAGTAAGATATTATTTGCATTTCTCTTATTTAGAGGTGAACTCGAGAAGGGGTGACCTCTTCATACAAGCTTTTATTAAATGAAGCTGCTCCCAAAAGAAGGAAACATATTCCTCAAACACATGTCACATGCCAGGCATTGAGTACTAAGCACTTTACAGATATTATCTCATTTGCTCCTCATAACAACTCTGGGAGGTGGGTGCTCTTATTAGTCCTACTTTACAAATGGGGAAACTGAGGCAAAGAGAGGTTAAATGACATGCCCAGGGGTGGAGAACCTGTGGCCTTGAGGCCACATGTGGCTCTCTAGGTCCTCAAGTGCAGCCCTTTGATCATTCACTTGAGGACCTAGAGGCCACAGGTTCCCTCACCCCTGGACTCCACTAAGATCATAAAGCTAGTGAATAGCTGAGGCTGGATTTGAACTCATTCTTCCTGACTACAAATGCAGCATTCTATTCACTAGTCTTTTCTGAAAAGAGGGAAAATAAAGAATTCATACCTGGTACATTCTTGCAATTTGTGCCTCCTCTGGCTACACTATTCCCATGGGCAAAGGCTCTGATTCCTGAAGGAAATATCTACCTTTTTTATTCTCAAGATTCCAAGTGACATCTACCAATGAATTATCTCATATCTCTTGAGCACATTAAGGTTTAGAGCACATCCTTCATGATGACCCTGTACCATAGATATGTAGCCTAAATGGCAGTATTTACATTTTAAAAATGAGGAAGCTGGCCAAGTGGTTTCCCTCAAGGTCACTGAGCTAATAAGTGACAGAGGCAGAGCGCATAAACATGGAGCAAGTCCGGGGCTTTTCCTATCACTCTAGACTATGATACATTGGCAATACTTCCTTCTCTCTGATGCCATCTTGTTGTCTATAAATATACTATAAAGTAGGGGTTCCCTTTGTATAGGTTGAATTGAACGGCTACCAAAGTCCCTTCCAACTCTCAAATTTTGTGGTTGCCTGATTTTCACATAAGTGTTTAATTAGTGCTCATTAATTAATTAATTCATTCATTTGCACTGTCCAGAAAAGAAAAATCATAGCAATGACAGAGTGAAATTACAGGATCACGGAATTAGAGCAAAAGGGAATCTTAGAAGTTATTTGATCTAACCTCCTTGTTTTATAGGCGAGAAAATGAAGACCCAGACAGCAGAAGTAGCTTATTCTGTCTGGACCATAAGGTAGTTTAAGAGGTAGCGGTGGGCTTTGAAGCTACATCTTCTCAGTCTAAATCCAGGGCTCTTTCCATGTTCCATATCTCCAGAAATAAGAAACAATGGAGCTATCACCCAGTTGGGTCATTTCTCTGGTCCAAGGCCTCTGCATTGACTGGATAGAGATGGATAGAGTAAGGACTGTTGCCAGTCAACTCTACAAAGACCCTTCTGATGGCAGTGCACAGAAACACTATGTGAGAGTCCCTGAACCGGGCTCCATAACTAGGCAGGATTTGTGGGTTTGGCTCTGTCAGACTCAATGCTGGCTCTGCATCTGTCAAGATGAAAGATTCCCTACAGGAAGTACCGAAAGAGGAAGGCAGAAATGGGTTAATTACATGAGACAGGGATGATTCCGGCAGGAAATAAATTAAACAGATGGGCGGCCTGTCCCCCTTCCAGCTTGGATGTTGTCTTGCCACTAACCACTCCGTTATAAAACCCATCTGAATGGGTTTGCGCTCCAGAAAATTAGGTAGAGATAATCATGAAAACAAGCTATAAAACCAACATGAGTTCTTTTCTGTTTTGTGGAATGAGGCAAAATAAATCTGGTGGTAACAGTGAGTGAGCAGCAGCTTTATTTCTCAGCCTTAGAGTTGGTTCAGTAGGGCCCGGATCTCACTGGGAGTTGGGACTGGAATTGCCACTTTTGCTACTTTACAGCTCTCTATTCCTCATTGCCAGGCTGCCTGTGCTCAAAGACTCACTGCCGTGATCGTCTTCAAGTACCATTTTTTCCCAGAGAGCAAGAGCAAGGAACTCATGGTATGGGCTGTATATTGTGATGTTATGAGCTCCCCATTCCTAAAAGTGTGCAAGTCGTGATGGCTAACCATGATATGTAGGGATTTAGTCAACTCAGTAGAGTAAGTAAGTGCCATCAAGCACATAATAAGTATTTAATAAATTCTTGTTTACATTAGCTAGGGATGCAAAAAAGGCCTAAAACATTCAAGAAGCTTCTGTTCTAATGGGGGATAACATGTAAACAACTGTGTTTGCACAACATATGTATACACATATAGTATAACATAGCATCCATTTTTGCACATATATCAGTACATACATGCATGTATATAGGTGCGACTGTGTGCGTATACATGCCATTATATGTATACATTTGTATGTACACAATCTACAGGTGATTATATATAAGCCATTGTGCATATACATGTACATATGTACACACACAATAACACAAATGCCATTGTATATATACTATATATTATATAAATTGTATATATACAATCACATAGGTGTTGTGTGTACATGTGTGTGTGTGTTGTTGATTATTGAGTTGTTTCAGTCATGGGCAACTCTTCATGATTCCATTTGGAGTTTTCTTAGTAAATACACTGGAGTAGTTTGCCATTTCCTTCTTCAGCTCATTTGACAGATGAGAAAACTGAGTCAACCAGAGTTAAGTGACTCGCCCAAGGTCACACAGTTAGTCAGTGTCTGAGATCATATTTGAATTCGTGAAGATAAGTCTTTCTGACTTAAGGCCCAGCACTGTGCCACCTAGCTGCCCATAAATAACATATAAGTTGTATACATGTAATAGCTTATGTGAGAAATGATTATTTCTCTCCAGTATTAATAACTAATTATTGTATTAGGGCCAAGGTTTTTTTCCACTCCTACTTCCTCTTCCAGAAACCAATCAATGCAGGAAATATTTCTAAAAGAAATACTCAGCCAGGTTGGCGGAGATCTAATAAAAGACAATAAAAGGAATTCTAAGTTTAGGCAAATAGTTGAATTCCTGCTCATTTTGTTTACTCAGACAGGTCTGGGGAAATGTGGATCCTCCCTTTTGTCAGACAGGTGGTAAGGAAATTGATAAGTCTCTTTGACCAAGAAGTGAATCACAAACCCCAAAGATCCTTATTACATATTATCATACCATACTATACCATACCATACCATACCATACCATATCACATGACATGACATGATATAATATGATATAATATAATGTAATGTAATGTAATGTAACGTAATATAACATAACATAACGTAACATGATATAATATAATATAATATAATATGATATAATAAATACCCACCCTCTCATTGTAATATTCATTCTCTCATTAATTGTTAACTAATCAGAGCTTATTGCTTTTCTCAGGAACATCCCCTCTTCCAAGGTATATAAACTGTAAGCCCATCACCATGAGAGGTCTTTGGTCTAAGACAGAGATGGCCAAATGACCATCCTTTTATTAATAAACATGCTGACCTTATTAATAAAATGATTAAATTACCCAGAAATTATGTCTCTGAACTTTTTATACATCATGCATGTGTTTATGCATGTGTGTTTGTATCCCCAAAGTGTAAATGTCCAAAAAGTCAGTATTATTTTACATTTTTGTAGCATAAAATTGCACTAAGGTATTTAGGGCACAGTGTGAATGGAACAAAGCACCAGCAGCTGAGGGACTTCCTGTAGAAGATAGTATTTCCACTGAGACCCGAAGGAAGCCAGGACCTAGTGAGGTAGAGGTGAGGAGGGAGAGCATTTCATGCAGTGGGGAGAACCAGTGGAAAGACATTAGATCAGAGGAAAGAGTGGTGTGTTCAATGAACTAGTGACACTGGATGGAAGAATGTGTCTAGCAATAAGGTGTAAGAAGACTAGAAAGGTGGGAGGGGGCTGGGTTATGAAGGACTTTCAAAGCCAAACAGAGGATTTCATATTTGATCCTGGTGGTCATAGGGAGCCCCTGATGTTTATTGAGTAGGGGAGTGACATGGTCAAACCTGTGGTTTAGGAAGCTCACTTTGACAGTTGAGTACAGAATGGGCCCGCATGGGGGTAGATTTGCAACACAGAATCATGGAATAAGGAGGTGACACGTAGTACTGAGAAATAAGGAGGTCACAGGAAGGTTTCCCCTGATTTAGTGAGGTCATATCTTCCACCAAATTGTCTCCTTCATTTATGCAAAGCCCAGCACATACAGAACAGAACAAGCCTTGGGGAATGCGACACCACACTAGGAAATTGTCACGCATGAGTCTCTCAGCTGCTATCTGCAGTGACCCCCTTATTCTGGCCCTACCTGTTTGGGAGTATGTAGCAGCTCCTCGGCCATGGCTGTGGCGGTGATAGCCTTGTTGATTTCAGAGCTGGGCTGGAGGAAGACTGACAGCCCCGCCACCAGCTGGACGCCAAGGTCTGTCACTGCCACCTTGTCATCCAAGACTGTCACAGTCTTCTCAGCCAGGATGGAATCGGAGAGGGGTGACAGAACCTTTGGGAGACACAAAACAAAGACACAGGTGTCAGGATGGATTGACTGACTGCTAGAAATGTTTTTTGGCTCATTAAGGTCCTTCCTAGTCCAGCTCAACCTTTATACCCGAGGAAAAGTGATACCCTCTCTGGGATGAAAACACATACCATGAACTACAGTCTCATTCTGCTGCTAGTACCTACCCCTCCTCCACCCCATGTTCCCCTTCTACTCATTTGACTAGTAAGTTACAGTTTAACCTCATTTTATGGAAAAAGGAGGTAAGTTCTGGAAAATTTTGCATAAGAGCCTTTAAAAAAAATTCTCAAATCACATTTTATAGGCACTGGGAGAAATGAGCTATTCAGAGGAAACATGAGGTCCCAAAATGCCAAGTAACTAAGGCCCAGAGAAGGTCAGTTAAGATTCTTCTGTGGGTCAGAGTCTTTTTGTCATATAAACAACCACATCTTACCCTAAAGGAATTTATCTGGTGGCATAGCAGGATAAAGCCCAGGTCACTGGAACAGGAAGACCTGAGCTCCAGTCCTAACCCTGGCACTTAATAGGACTATGACCTTGGGCAATTCACTTCCCTCTAAGGGCTACAGTTTTATTCTCTATAAAATGAAAGGGTTGGATCCCATGATCTTTAAAGTCCCTTGCAGTTCTATAGCAATGTAAACTGTTTTCTTAAGTTGGATTTTCAATTTGGATTTGTAAAGCCAAATTTATAAGAGTAAGAGCCATTCTTCAATTGATAAATAGTGGAAGACAGGAAACGTTTTCTAAGGAAGCAGTTTAAGGAATCAATAGTCATATGAAAAAATCATCCAAGTGACTAATAATTAAATTATTAATTAAAGAGATGCAATTTAAAGTAATGCTGAGCTTCCACCTCACTTATCAGATTGGCCAAGTTGTAAAAAAGGGAAAATGACTAGTATGTTGGAGGGGATGCAGGAAAACAGGCACATTAATGCACTGTTGGAAAAGTTGTGCATTATTTTTCCAGCCATTCCAGAAAGTAGGTGGGAACTATGCCCAAAAAGTTATGAAACTGTGCATACTCTTTGACTCAGCAATACCATTACTAGGATTCTATACCAAAGAGTTCAAAGAAAGAGAAGAGGTCATATGTACAAAAATATTTATAGCAGTTCTTTATGTAGTGACAAAGAGCTAGAAACTGAGAAAACGCCCATTATTTGGGGAATGATTGTACAAATTATGGTATATGAAAATAATGGAATATTATTGGTCTATAAGAAATTATAAAAGGAATGTTTTCAGAGCAACTTCGGAAGACTTGTTTGAACTGATGCATAGTAAAGTGAGCAGAACAGAGAGAACAATTTATACAGTAACAACAAAGAGACAAACAACTTTGAAGGTCTTAGAACTCCGACCAAAAGTCTGACCAACTGTGATTCTAGTGGGCCAATAATGAAGCATACTACCTATCTCCTGAGTGATTGCATAATGAGATATGTATTTTTGGACATGGTTAATTTGGGAATTTGTTCTGCTTGACTATGCATAAATGTTACAAAGATTTTCTTTTTCTTTTATTTCTTGGGGAGGTGGGAGGGAGAAAAAATAAATATTTGCTAATTTAAAAATAAATTTAAATGAAGGAATCAAGTTCCTATCACTAAGAGCTCTCCAAGAGTGAGAATGGGCTGTCTCTAGAGGGAGTGGGCTCCTTCTTACCAGAGATCTCTAGCAGAGGAGGAATGATCAATTGCTGGGGATGTTGTAATTAGAAATCCTGCTCATATACAGGTTGGACTAGAGGACCCCTGAGCTCCCTTCTGAGTTCCTGGATTCTCTGGCTAGATGACTTTTTAAAGTTCATTCTAGATCTAACAGGCTGTAATTTCAAAGGGCAAGAAGGCATAAAGTATGGGTTTTATTTTTTCTTTTGGTCCTTGAAACAATCCTTTATGGTAGCTGCTGTTGTTACCTACATTGTACAGATGAGGAAATTGATGCTCCTTACCTGTATCGTTGTCATGCCAACTTCTCGTCCAATCAAAATCCGCCCTTCCTGAAGCTTGGCAATGTGTGGTTCCTCTAATTTCATGAAGTCTGTCACCAGGTCAGTGATGTCAAACTGCCAGTCAGGGCTCAGTAAATATCTCAGCTGGCCCCAGGGATTTGAGTCTTCAGATACAAACTGGGTGAGGACCCGGACCATTGCATGTTGGTACTGGAGGGCACAGCCTCTGCCTCTTCTCTCCTCATCATCTTCATCGTCACTGTCTCTTGTGGGCCTGAAATGAAAGGTAGGAAAAGAAATAGAGAACTTTGTGGTAGAAAGAACTTTAACATCAGCTGGTTCAGATTCTTATCTAGACCCTACACCAATCCAGTCAACAAACATTTAGTGAGCCCTTGCTATGTGCCAGGTGCTTTACTGAGCACCGAGAGTACCAAGAAAGGCAAAAATCTCTGCCCTCAAGGATCTTGCATTCTAATGGAGGAAAACAGGGGGCACACAAATAGGAATATGATAAAAGCTAGAATTTATACTGCACTTCAAGGTTTGCAAAGTGGCTTTATAAATATTATCCCTTTCCACTCCCACCCCCAAAAGCCCTGTGAGGTAAATTCTATTATTATCGAAATCTTACAGATTAGGAAACCATGGCAGACAAAAGTGAAGTGGTTTGCCCCGAGTCTGTCTGAAGTAGAATTGAAGTCAGGTCTTTTTGATGCCAGGTGCAGCAAACAATTGTGGGACCTAGCTTTCCCTTATACCAGGCATATACAGAGTAGATGGAAGGCAGGGGGAAGGCATTAGCTGGGGAAAGAAGGTAGAAAATGCCTCCTGTAGAAGTTGGTGTTTGAACTGGGTCTCTAAGGAAGAAAGGAATTAACGGGAGAGAGAGGTGAGAAAGGAAAGCATTACAGACATGAGTGACGCTCTGTGCAAAGGTGGGGTAGAATGAGAGATGGAGAGTCATTTGTAAGGAACTGCAAGTAGATTGGTATTATGAGTGTAAATTATTGAATGTGTAAGAGTGGCCAGACAGGAAGAGACCTGTATAATATTTCTGACATGGTGTCATAGAGAGTGGACTGGAATCAGAATATTAAGATGTGTTTTAGCCTCAGCTTTGATATTTACTTCTTGGGTGCTCCTAGGCAAGTAAGTGGACCTCTCTGAGCCTCAGTTTACTCATTTGTAAAATGAAGGTGACGATATCTGCACACCTACTAAACCAAGCCATTGAGAGGAAATTGCACCATGAACAGCAAGGCATGTTAGAAAACCTGGGTGCCACCATCTTTGGTTGAATATGTCTAGTGCCCTGCGGGGCATTCTATCTTTATTGGACAGCTTCAATTTTAAAAAATATTTTCTTTTAATTGATAAAACTTCTATGTATTGCTATTCTTGCTGTCTTCAGAAACAACAAAGAACAATTTTTATATTTTTCTTCATTGGCAGTCTTTCAAATATTGGAAGACAGTGATCATGTCTCCTCTTGGTCTTTTTGTTCACAATTTCTTCAAGTCTGATTCATGTGATACATTTCTAGTTCCTTATAGTACTTGGCACATTGAAATGCTTAGTGAATTCTCATTCATTCATTCATTCATTCATTCATGGATTTATTTTTTCATCGATTTAGTTGCCATATTGGTAGACCTCCTCATTTGTTCCTTGAAATGGATGGCATAGAGTTAAGATTTCATGGCACTTCAAGGCTGGATGGCTCCTGTATCATTAACGGTATAGACCTGGCAGTTTAGGATGGAGGAATTAGGGCAGGAAATTGGCTTTCAGATACCTAGAACTGGAGGGACAAGCAGGTACCCACCAATCATTCATTTCACAAACACTATGTAGGTGTGGTGACCCATGTAGGACCCATGTTCCTACTTTTAATCAAACTTGATATGTGAAAATCTAGACAAGATACATAGGATATGGCACATTTTATTTAAAAAATGATTGATGGTGGGGGTCCTTTAAATAGGGTCCTTCTTTCCTGCATTAAAAATATGATCCATTTTACAAATTAAAAAAATTATTTATATGAAGCTTTTCAGGAGATCAGCTATTTTGTAAAGCAAGGCACACAGAAAACATCACTTTTCTCACTTGGCGAGAATAAAGTAAACTTTAAAAACACAAGGAAGAAAAATAACTCATGAGAATTATTTAGGTGAATTACTTTTCTGAGTGCAAGTAGAAGCATGTGGTATAGTGAATAAAGTGTTGGGGTCAGGATAAGAAAGATCTGGGTTCAAATCCTGCCTCAGACACATGAAAGCTGTGTGACCGTGGGCAAATCAGTGAACCGCTCTCCTTCTCAGTTTCCTTATCTGTAAGATACAGATAATAAAGGTATCTAATTCACAGGGTTTTTATGGAGCTCAAATGAGATAACACATGCTAAGTGCTTTATATATCAAGTGAAGCCGTTACTAGACAATATAGGAGATAGAACTGGAGTCCAGAAGACCTGAATTCGGATCCCACCTGAGCCTCATATCAGTAAAGTTTGGATAATAAATAATGAAATGGGGTCTACTTAACCAGGATGATATGAGGATCAATTCAGATAATGAATGTAAAGCAATTTCCTAGGTCAAATGTGAGCGTTAGTAACAACAGATAATAGCTAACAGTTATATAACACTTGGCAACTAGGTGGCACAGAGGATAGAGTGCTGGACCTGGAATCAGCAAGATCTGAATGCAAATTCTGCCACAGACACTTACTAGCTGTGTGATGGTGGGCAAGTCACTTAACCCTGTTTGCCTCAATTTCCTCATCTGTAAAATGAAGAAAATGGCAAACCATTTCAGTACCTCTGCCAAAAAAACCCCAAATGGGGTCATGATGTGTTAGACAGGGCTGAAACAATCGAACAGCAAAAAGCACTATGTTCCTAATACCATGCTAAGTGCTTTAAATTATTGTGTCATTTGATCTCACAGCTTCCCTGGGATAGAGGTGCTATTATCTCTATTTTACAAGTAAGGAAACTGAGGCTAAAAATGACGAATCCAGAGTCACATGGCTAGCAAATGTCTGAATCTGAATTCAAATTCAGGTCTTCCAGATTTCAGTCCCAGTACCTTAACTACTCCACCACTCATCTGCCCATGTAGATGTCTGTGCCTGTATTTCCTGAACCCCTGAATTGGGTCATTTGGGTAGAGAAAGGTATTTCTTTAGCAGAAAGACATCATGATCTCATGGACAGATGGTTAAATTTGGAGTCAGGTAAACTCTGGCAACTCTTTGAGATCCTGAGTTGCCAAGAAGTCAGGAGGTAGCAGTGTGATGAAGTGGATTCAGCCCTCTGCCTGGATTCAGAAAAACAGGATTTCAGATCCAATTGTGAGTCCCTGGGCAAGTCATTCCACCTTTGTCTGCCTCAGTTTCCTCATCTGTAAAATGGGGATCATATTAGTACTTACCTTTCAGGATTACCATGAGGATCTAATGAGGTAATATCTGAAAGTTCTTTGCAAACCTTGAAGCATAGCCTGAATGCTATTATTAAGTGACTCATCTACATTAGTCAGTCAGTCATCAAATGTTTATTAAGCCTTTACAGTGCGTGAAACACTGGGAAGTTTCCATCCCGGTAATTCCTTCCACTAATGAAATTGTAAGTCTGTACCAAAATGTTTATTATTTTATTAAATTTTATTAAGCCCTTTGCATGCCTTCTTCATTTGAAATTGGAACCATCCTGGAGAATCATTCACCCTGACTACATACAGTGCTAGACCTGTGATGCTCCCCCCTTTTATTTTAAAGGGAGGGGTAGGAATGAAGGTCTGATAGAAGCAACCAATAGCTAGTATTTATAAGGGGCCTACTATGTGCCAGGTATGTTACAAATATTAACTCATTTGCTTCTCATAAAGATTCTGGGAGGTAGATGGTATTATTATCTCTTACCTTACAGTTGAAGAAACTGAGATAAACAGAGAGTGACTTGCTCAGGGTCACACTGCTAATAAGTGTTTGAGGCTGGATTTGAACTGAGATCTTTCTGACTCCTCATGCAGGGTGCTGTTCATTGTACTATCTATCAATCACATTATTCGATTGCCAAATATTGATTAAGCACCTATTATGTGGCAGACATTGTGAGAGGTCCTATATTGACAAGCCAGGAGTGTACACTGTCAGAGGGGAGTCAAGAAAGTGTATAAATTTGAACGGGCTGACCTCTTATTAGAAATGATGGGCACTCTCCAGGCCTTGACTTGGCTCAGCTCTGTGTCCGAGATCTCGATCTGCAGAGGCAGGCGGGGCACCCAGACGGTGATGTGCAGTGGGGCGCTCAAATATTGATAGGTGAAATTCACCAGGGCATCCACCTTCCCTTTGATTTCTTTGCCATTGACGAAAACATAGTCACATCGATCTGACACCTAAAGACAGAGAGAAAGGGGGAAAAGGGAAACAATTGAGGGGGACCAGGCTATTATGTCTCATCTTCCCTTGGTAGAACAGGCTAGGAGTTTCTCAAGAAAGAAACTTTGAAAGTTACTCCAATCCAAGATACAAACCAAAAATCTCTCTCAAGCTGTCAGGCAATGGGAATAGCTAAGCTTGGCACAGAGATCTCCAGCAGATGTCCCAATAATTGGAACCCTCCACCACTGCAGATCCTGGCTTGCATTTTACTTCCTTTTCATCTAATTCTGCTTTTTGCCCAAGTGGACTGTAGTATACTCCAGTGACAGTATCACTTTTTTTTTCAGCCGCTATGAATCTTCATGAGACAATATTTATAAAGTGCTTAGTATGTGCCTGACACATAGCCATCACTTAATGATTTCTTGTTCCTTTCTCCCTATACCCTAAAACATGCTATCAGGTTCCCTTTTTCCAAGTCCTGAATTGCTTCCCATAGTGTATTTTCTTGTCTAGAAAATGTAAATTATTTGCTATAAACATCTACAATATATAACAATTATTATATATTATATTAAAACGTTATGTTAATGTAGTAATATAATAATCA
>CM053580.1:557680916-557704517 GCA_028627135.1 Pseudochirops cupreus
TTATAATGGTGTTATTAATACATGAGCATTAATATAATGACATAATAATTATTTAATATTGTTATAAAATATACAATTTTGTACAATATGATTATGTACTATATGTCATATTATATAATATTAAACATTAGTTAATTAAAGAAGTCACATGGTAGAGTAGATAGAAAATGTCCTTAGAATCAGGAAGATCTGAGGTTCAATCCCTGCCTGTCATGTGTATCAGCTATGTGACTTAAGATCACAGTGCCCTAGACAACTCTCTAAGACTACAAGTCATTAGAAAGTGCTGACCTGCACTGGTGGAACCAATTTCTTTATCCAGTAGTTCTTGTACCAATGAAATTGTAGTCCCTTTCCCTTATTTCCTACAATTTGCTTCAAATGTAACAGCTTGATGTTCTGCAATTGTTTGAGTGCTGATAAAGAGATTTTAAAACACTATGACTACTTTTCAGGGTAAGCAAAGTGATACAAGAGAAAGGACACTGACTTTTGAGTTAAGGGGTCTGGGTTTGAATTCTGGCCCTGATACTCACTAGCTCTGTGTTGTTGGCTTAAGTCATTCAACATGGTGGACCTTAGTTTTATCGTTATGGTCTATTGGATAGAGCACTGTCCTCAAGGTCCAGAAGATCCGGGTTAAAGTCCCACTGTCTATGTGACCCTCTCACAGTCTTAGCCTCTCATAGTGTTCTAGGAAAGCTTGTGATTAGTTGTAGAAGGAATGCTGGCCTGCCTTCGTCCAGAGAGTTTGAGAGGCTAAGGATATAAGAGGTCCTGTTCTTACCTCCTGTTCCTAAAATGAGGGATCTGACTTAGCTGAGGTCTCAGGTCCCTTCCATACTTCAGATTAACAACATATTCTCCTCAGGTAGCCATTGATTGATGAGCTGAATTTGCTCCCGACCCCTTATACAATTTCTGTCCAAATCAGCTCTTTCCTGGCCTTTGTGAACTGGGCAGACAGAGCTGGAATGAGCTATATATGCCGTGGACAGGGTTTTCACCTTGAATCCAGGGCAACCGTTCTCTCTGCTACTGAGAAAGACCAGCTGGTGTGGGCAGACATGGGCAAATTTTTTGAGCTGCTTTGGGTACATGAAGGGAGCCAGGGGCAGGGAAGAAGGGGCGGGGGAAGAATGGATTAATTTCCTTCCCAATAAACATGATCAGTTTTCTGAATGTTTACATTTTGATTAAAGACATAAACTAATTTTAGACATCACAAGTAAATTTGTCATTAGCATGTAAATACTGTCCTGAAATCTAAGCAAGCATTAGCATAATAGCCGTGTAAGAGTTATATCAGTAATCACTTCTTTAATCAATGTTGTAATTTACAGATCATTGACTTTTCTCATTTATTACCTTTCTGAGCACCAGGGGGGAAGGAATCCAACCACTCCAGAATATATAAATAATCAAGAGCAATGCAGAGAGTGTGAAGTAGCTGCGTGGGATAAAGTCATTGTCAACGCTATTCCTGAAGGTGTCATAAACGTCTGGGGAGATCTAGGGGCACATTAATCATACAGTAAGTGGATTGCAATGGGTGCTGTTGCATTACTGACTGAGCCACCAGGTCTACAGACTCCAACAGAAAATCCTACAGACATTCCCACTCCCTTTATTTCATCCCAAGAAACAGCTTTCTGGTTCTGTGCAGTGAACGTTATTGTTCACCAGCCTGAGACTTGGTGAACACCATCATTTGCTCTCCCGGTGGCTGGCTTGAGTCTGCCAATTGAACAATGCTCATTGAAAGGCAACAAGGTAACTCACTGGTCAGCTGTCCCCAACAGACAGGATGTTAAGCCCAAAGGCACGTGCCCAATATATATCTTCAGTTGTCCTATAACCAAGAAAGCTTTTGAAGAATCACAGAATTTCAGGGTTAAAGGGAAACCATCAGTGGTCTAGTCAATCTGTACTTGAACAAGAATCCTTATGCTGACACAGAGACATCAGATCCATCTCCAGTGAGAAGGAACTCACTAGCTTTGGTCCAGTGGAAAGAACTCTGGCTTTAGAATCAGAGGAGTTGAGGTTCAAAGCTCTCCTCCAATGCTTATTGCCCGTGTGAGCTTAGGCAAGTCACTTAGCCTTCTTGAGTCTCAATTTCCTTATCTGTAAAATGTGAGGACTTTATCAGAAAGACCTCTTAGGTCCTTTCCAGCTCTCTAGATCTCTGCTCCTATAAACCTCCTATGAACTTTGTTCCACTTTGGGATTGTTTTGGTTATCAGGAAAGATTTTTTTTCTCTCTCCCAGATTTGTCCCATTGTTCCATTGGAGTAAAAAAGGATGAGTCATAGAATCATAGGTTTAGAACTGGAAGGGACCTTTAAATGCCATCAAGTCCAATCCCACAATTTTACAGGTGAGGAAACTGAGGCACATAGCATCTAAGGGACTTGTCTAGGATGGAGAAGCTAGTAAGTACTTATTTGTAGCAGGATCAGAACCCAGATCTTCCAAGTCCCAATTCAGGGCATATAGGATGTGTCCTACCTGCTAAACCTTGCTGGCTCTCCCAGTCTAATTCCTCTTCCTAACCTTCTAAATACTTGAAGACAATCATCACATCTTCCTGATCCTTTTCCTTTCCAAGCTAAACATTCTTGGTTCATTCAAGGGATCCTCCTAATCAGATTACAATATCTTATTGAAATAAACATCTCTGTCCTAGGTGTCCTAGGGAGTGACTGAGGCTGGCTCTCTAATAGTCTTACATTAAATAACACTTGCAAAGTACTTAGCGCAGTGTCCACACTATATAAAAGATGCTTATTCCTTTCTCCCCCTTTTCCTCTTTCCTCCCTACCACAGTAACAATTGTCTACCACATGAGAAGTGAAGAAAAACAATTACGTTAACTTTTCTTCCTTTGGCCTCCCTGGAGGCGGACTGCCTGGTCGGGCTACTACAATTTATATAGAGGACGGGGAAATGTGTGGTATTTATTTCTAAGTCCATTAACAGAAGTGTAGTTATGAACATCACTCCATTGTGTAGCACGAGGCAAAGAAGGCTGTTCGCTGCCTGTAGTTTTTCATTTGGCATTTCATTAGATGAAGCTTCGCATAACTATTCTAATATTTATTGTTGTTGCTCAGTTGCATCTGAGACTTCTGACCCCATTTGGGGTTTTCTTGGCAGAGATGCTGGAGTGGTTTGCCATTTCTTTCTCCAGCTCATTTGACAGATGAAGAAACTGAGGCAAACAAGGTAAAGTGACTAGCCCAGGGTCACACTGTCTGAGGCTAGATTTGAACTCAAGTTTTCTTGACTGGTGTGCTAGCCAGTGCCATCTAGCTGCCCCATTCAAATATTTAGTCTAATTTAACTCACTAAGGTCTGTTGAGGTACTCCCACACTTGAATCTAATTCATGAGCAAGTCAAGACATTACCCTTCGATGTCAGTGGTCTTCTCTGAGAAGGAAGGATGAGCAACAACACCCAGTGAGACATTCTGCTTCAGAATCTGGGGAGTCATCCTTTTGACACTTCTCTGTCCCTCATCCCCTACAGTCAATCTGTTACTGGCTCATGTCAATTCTAACCCCATAACTTACCTTCCACCTGTTCTCCACCCCCCCAGCCACCTTCTTAATTCAGGCCTTTATCACCACTGGCCCCTGCACTATAGTAATTGCCTCCTAATGAGTCTCTCTGCTTCCTATCAATTAATTAATTAAAAAGCAATTATGATGTGCCAGGCACCCTGCTAAGCCCTGAGGATACAACAAAAGGTAAAAACACTACCTGCCCTGGAGAAATCCAGTCCCTCCCGTTTCCAAGCCATCATCCAGGCAGCAGGGAAAATAATCTGAAAGCACGTGACCGCCCCACTCAAAGCCAGGGAACTGCCTCTTTGGAGAAAATGTAAATTCCACTAATGCCCTCCATAATCTGGCTCCCATTTTCTTTTTCTTCCTTGGTTTCTTTTAAATCCCAGCTAAAATTCCACCTTCTGGAATCTGGGTCTTTCCCATTTTAGCTTCATCTCAGTGCCTTCCTTCTGAGGCTCCCTCCAATTTATCCTGTCTATATCTTCTTTGGATATAGCTGATTACACATGGTCTCCCCCATTAGATTGTAATCTCTATGAAGGTAAGGACTATTTTTGCCTTTCTTTATATCATCAGTACCACTTAGCACAGTATCTGTCTGGCATATAATAGGAGCTTAATAAGTGCTTGTTGACTGACTGACTGATTTCCTAGGGCTTATTTCACAATGGCCTTAGATACTTCCTGGCTGTGTGACACTGGCTAAGTCACTTGGTTCTCCTTGCCTCAATTTTCTCATCTGTAAAATGAGCTGGAGAAGGAAATGACAAACCACTACAGGATTTCTGCCAAGAAAATCCCAAATGGGGTCACAAAGTGTCAGAAAAATGACTACGTTTCAGCCAAACTGTCCTATTTTTGCACCCTCTCACCCTCCATCCCATCCATCCCATATGACATTTTATCTCTTACCAATGTTCATTTGTTAAAGCTTTCCCCCATGCCTGGCATGGGCTCTAGATATGCAAATAGTGTCCAAAACCTCTTCTGTGGGAAATAGATAACTTAAAGCAGTTATCTCAATTTTTCCTTTAAAAAGTCCATATATAGCAATTAGAACTAGGAATAGCTTAGACATCTAATCCAATCCCCTCAATTTCCTAAGGAGGAAACTGAAACTCAGGGTGGTTAAATTACTTTTATATAAGGTCACACAGGGAGGATAAATAACAGAGCTGGGTTTCAGACTCCCTTCTTCCTTCTTCAGATTCAATGCCCTTTATACAATACCATGCTGCCTTCCTCAGCAGAGAGGGAATAGAAGATCCTGACCCTGTATGATGAGTTCTCTAGTCCCAGGTCTGGCACTATCAGCCAATCAAGTAGGCAATAAAGCATTTATTAAACACCCCAACACTGTGTTGGGGACTACACTAGGTGCTGGAGATAAAAAGAAAAAAGAAAGAAAGAAAGAAAGAAAAAAGAAAGAAAGATGGAAGGAAGGGAAGGAAGGAAAGGAAGAAAGGAGAGAGAGAAAGAAATGAAAAAAGGAAAAAAAGAAGGAAAGGAAGAAAGAAAGAGAAGGAAGGAAGGAAGGATGTAAAGAAGGTATGAAAGAAAGAAAGAAGAAAAGGAAGGAAAGAAAGAAAGAGAAAGAAAGAAAGAATATGCTCTTAAGCTTGTCTTTTGGGAAATACATGTACAAATATAAGCATATATTGAACAAATGCAAAATTAATCCACTATAATTGTATTCATTAAAATGAGGAAATTTAGAGAGGAGGGGTGGCAGTAGTTGGGGTCATCAAAAATGCTTTGTGTAGAGGACAATACCCCCATCCTCTTTGGGAGCAGGGGCCGTTTCATTTTTGCTTCTGTATTCCTAGTACCTAATACAGTGCTTGGTTCATAGCAGTTTGATAAACACTTGTATATTGATTGACAGACAATGGATTGATAGCAAAAAGGGAGTTTGATAGTGAAAGATTCTGAGACAGAGGTGGAGAGGGAATGCATGCCAGCCAATGAAAGGGGATGGTTAAGTACAAAGGTACGGAGATGAAAAGAGAAGAGGAAGAGAAGAAAATAAGCAATTATTAAACACCGACTATATGCTAGGCACTTTGCTAAACACTTGACACGTATTATTTCATTTGATTGGAGAAGGAATGTCCCATGTGAAGAACAGAGAAGCCAGTTTAACTAGACAATAGAATAATGTAGAATGAAGTTAGAAAGAGAGGATGGAGCTGAGTTTTTAAGGGCTATAAAAGGCAAACAGAGAAATTTAGTGTACTTTGATTTGTATATTTATTTTGTATCTGTATTTATTGGGCAATATTTTGGCAACAGGAAGCCACTGAAGCTTACTGAGAAGGGAAGTAAATCGGTCAGCTCTGGACTGAAGGCAAACCTCTAACTTGCTTTGTGACCTTGGACAATGTACCTCATTACTCATGTTTTTGGTTTTCTCATTTATAAAATGGATTGCAAGTTTGGGGTCCATGATCTCTAATCTTTCTAGGTCTAAAAAAACCCCAAACCCTGAAAAAACCCCATTTTTCTATATGACAATAAAGATTTTTACCACCACAAAATCATTTAGTCATAAAGATTAACAGGATTTATTACTTATAGCTGAGGAATTCTCCAGTTCTCTTGCCCCATTCCAACACCTTCCCCTTCCCCTGCCACACACACTTCTAGGGCCACCCAATTATGCCCCACTCCCCAAGTCATTTTGCAAGAACCATTAGGTTTTTAATGATATCGAAACGGCTGTTAGATATGTTTCTCCTTCTTAATCTTTATTACCAATGTGATAGCTTCACGGGAAAGAAAGGAAAAACAAACAAAAAATGAGGCATCCATTAGGGTAGAAGTCATTTTAACTATGATAGTTAAATGACCATCTTCCTTGAAGTAGCATTAATTACTGTTGACTTGGTTCAATGGGAAGAAAGGTAGAAGTGGGTTGTTTTAAGGCTCCAGAATTTTTTTTTCTTTCTGCTACTTCAACAATTTAGATAGAAAGGAGATATTACAAATTGAGTGGAAGTTAGTTAGCTAGAGAGGGAAGTTAGAGAGAAACAGAAGGTAAGGGCATCATGAGCCTGTAATTGCTTTTACAATTGGGCAGGAGTGAACAATGACAATGAGGGAAGGTAGAATGAACCCACTTTATGTCTTCTATCTCAAGGACCCCGTCTGGCAAGTCCAGGCTCAGTTGCCATGGGATCAGGCTCACATCATCCTCAGGTTGGCTGGTGTTCTCTAGAACATGTCACCGATGGCACTTTGATGCCATTAAGAAGGAAATAGAGTGGCTGTATCGATTCTAACAAACCCCAGTGAAGGGCAGGTCCCTGTCAGCCACAGTTTTCCCCTCTTTTCTATACTGCCTCTCAAACAACACTGTTTGAATGAGGAAATAATGTGGCTTCACTGTCATCTACTACATTCCAAGATCAGGTTAAAAAACCAAACACATATGCACACTTTAATTTTGAACTTTAGATTAATGCTTGTTGTCTTAAGTCACTCACCTACTCTAGAAGCATCAGAGACATTCTCCTGCATCTAGGATTACTGTCATTTCTACAGCACTTTATGGTTTTCAGAGTATTTTTCTTAGTGTTAAATCATTTGATCTATCCAACAACCCCATAGATTAAGTGCTATTATTAGTACTTTACAAAGGAACAAAGGGAGAGCAGTTAAATGACTTGCCCAGGGTCACAAAGCTACTAAATCTCTTTCTTCCTTGTATAGAGGTCTGGGTTCAAAGCTAGGAAGACCTGAATTCAATTTGCACCTTGGACACAGTGGCTCTCTGACCTTGGCCAAATGACTTAACCCCTTTAATTCACTCCTCCTTCCCAAAACCTTTAGGACAGCTCTCTTAGACTATAGATTGTAGAGAAGGTATAGATCTGTATTTGGTAGAAGTTCCTGTAATGCCATGCACCAGCAGATTCCCAAAAGAATGCTACTGTCAACAGCTTTTAAGGTTTGGATTACACAGTATAGTGAACACTTTGTTTATTCTATTACAAATCAAGGCAAACATTTACAATATATCACAATATAATATTCACAACATTACATCTTGTCACAGAAAATCACAATACAGTGTTCATAACAGCTTACCATTAGAATGGCCACACAGTTTTCACTACAGTGGCCACAATATTTAGAACAAAGCATTCAATCAATTCACAATACAGTAATCAACACTCAATCATTCAATCAATTCACAATACCATAATCAGTCTTCCACTCATGGGGCAAATCAATACTTAATCATTCAATCAATTCACAATACAATAATCAAACTTCCACTCATGGTGCAACTATTAACTTAATCAGTCACTAATCTAGATTCCCGATTATTAACTATCATTAATCACTAGTACAGTCATTAGAAAACCACACAAACCCTCCACCCCTTGGTGTCCAGCAAACCTCAATTTCATCCAAGGGGAGGGCTTTTCTTCATCTTGACTGGGGTGGTCTCTCTGATTCCCTGGATCCGCTTCCATGGTCCCAGCTCCCTCCTGAATCCACAACCAGTCACCTGGATTCAGAAGCAGACAGCTCCCAGGTCCTCATCCAATCCTCAGAGGTGGACAGCTCCCAGGTCCTTGTCCAGTCCTCAAGGCAGTCCCTGGCACACACTGAAGTTCACAGGGTCCAGCATATCTCAAACCCTTCACCACTTCTCTTGCCCAGAACTCAAGGTTCAGCCAGGCCATAAACAAACAAAGTCTTATCCTGGTCATGCTTCTTCAGTCCTCCAGCAGTTCAGCTGGCCCTAGGACCCAGAAGGAATATCAGCCTTCCAGGCAAGCCCTCTCAGCCTTGCAGGTGGCCTTCACCAGATTCTGGTCTCAGGAAAACTCTATCTCAGTTCTCAGTCAGCTTCCAGATGCTGGGAGAGAAACTCTCTCAAGAAAACTCCATCTTAGTTCTCAGCTTCCAGATGCTGGGAGAGAAACTCTCTCTCTCTCCTTCTCTCTCTCTGCCAGCTTCAGTCTCCATGATTCTTCCTTCACCAGGAGCAACGTTCCAATTCTGTCTCTCTGTCTTTAGAATTCTTGCTTATATACACACACTGGCCTCCTTTCTCAGCTAATCCCCTTCTTCCACATCTACAGGGGAGTTCAAGCCCTCTCAACAGTGGGACAGAGTTCGCACCTTCCATACTTAGCCCCAAGTTACTAAGTGCTAAGTATCTGCCAAATTGATTGCTGTTATAGTTCCACACTGGGAGTTTTTTATATCAATCAAATTATAGGTCCAGTCCTTATCTATATTTTGTATTTACTTAAATGTTTATGTGTCATTTACCATGATAGAGTGTTAGTTCCTTGAGGGTAGGGACTGTTTCTTTTTTGTCTCTGTGTTCCAAGAGCTCAACATAGTTCCTGGCCACACATGTGTATTCCTGATAAATATGTGTATTGATTGGACAATGGGTTGAAGCAACTTCTGAAGCAAAATTTAATTCAATGGACAATGGAGGGAATATGTATACATTGATGAGATAATGGAGACTGAAAAATACTGAGGTAGCTGGGTGATGTAGTGGATAGAGCACCAGGCCTGGAGTCAGAAAGATCTGAGTTCAGATCCCATCTCAAACACTTACCCTGGGCAAGTCATTTAACCATTTTGCCTCAGTTTCCTTATTTGTTAAATGTTCTGGAGGAGGAAATGGCAAACCACTCCAGTATCTTTGCCAAGGAAACCCCAAATGGAGTCACAAAGAGTCCAAAATGACTGAAACTAACAAAAAATGATAATCTCTCAGGATTCTTGTGAGGATCAAATAAAATACACATAAATTGCTTTTAAAATGTTATAAAGCTATATAGATGTTAGCTACTAATGCTTATTGACCGACTATTATTATTACCATTCCTGAAGTGGTTGTGTCTGTGTGTTTTAATGCTCCTGTTAATGGGAACTCTTTGGGGAAAAAAGGCAGGTTGGTATGCTACTGTTACAATTGGTTTGGAAGGAAAGTCCACAGCAGGACTGATATAAGCATCATGCCTGTTCCTATGCCTTCTTGCCTCCATGCAGAGTGGAAAGACTAGTGGTCTTTGATTTTGAAGGCCTGAGTTTAGATGCCAACTTACAGTTGTTAGTTGTATGACAACTGGACCACCCACTGGATTTCTCTGACCCTCAGTTTCCTGAATTGTAAAAAATAAGAAATAGATCCCTATGATTTAGTCATCTTTACAATTTGACATTTATCAAGTGCCTACTGTGTTTAGAATACTGTGCTAGTTATGCTAGGTAGTAGGGCAGATAGGACAGTTTCTACCCTCGTGGGTGGTGGGTGGTGGGCATAGAATTGACCCAAACATAAATCATTTATAACACAATATAACATACCAGGGTATCAGAGGAATATAGAAAACTGTTAAAGTTTGTGTTGGTATTTCCAGTGTTTGGCACACAGCACGTGACATATTGTATGCCCTTATTGTATACTATTTAACTCATTCTTTTAAAAAAATAGGGAAGAGCAAAGAATCTTGGGAAATATCTACTGTAAGGAGCTGGGGAAAAATAACAGCCATTAAAGGAGACAGAGGATGAGTGGTCAGAGATAGAAGGAACACTGGTATAGTATGATATTTCTGAGCAAAAGGAAGAGAGCTTATCCATGGGAAGTGGGAGGTCAAGAGTGCCAAATGCCTCAGAGAAATTAAGAAAGTGAAAAAATGCTATGTTAGCTTGTGGGTTGGGATATTTTTAGTGATGTTTAAGGGAACAGTTTTCCAAGACATTTAGTAGATAGATATGACAGATGTCTGTTATTTTGCAGAAGAGAGGGTAGGGGTAGGTGACTTGATCAATGTCAAAAGGCTATGAAGTAGGGGTGGTAGGTGGCTTAGTGTATAGAGCACTGTGTCCTGGAGTCAAGAGTATGTGAATTCAAATATGGTCTCAGACACTTACTAACTGTGTGACCCTGGGTAAGTCACTTAACCCCTATTGCTTTCAAAATAAAGCTATGGAACATCAGAGCTAGGACTAAAATCCATGAGAAAGGTAATGTATATATATATAGGGCACTGATCTAGGCTCAAATACTAGCTATGTGACCCTGAGAAAGTCAAGTCATATTCTACACCCAATATGGAAGGGGGTAGGACTCAATGGCCTCCTAGGTCCCTTTTAGCTCCCAATCCATAATCCGAATTTTCTGACTCCTAATTCTATTCACTGTATACTCTGTCTTTCAATTCCAGTTCTTTGCTAAATTTCTTCCCTCTGCCCATTGTCTATCTTTAAGCCATTTTTAATGCCTGTTTAAGGGTGGGGCCAGAGGAAGAAAGGCAAACAGAAAAGTGAAGAAAGCTGACCAGTGTATTCTCAAAGGCTTAGTTGGAGAGAAGGATGAAATTTAATGTCTCAAATGCTGTTTGGGTGTGACTAATTACATTTTCTAAGAGCATGTGAGTAGAGCTGGGGCCATCTAGTTCTGGATGAGACACTGGGGCCCACAGAGGTTAAGTGATTTGCCTAGGGTCACACAGCTACTGAGTACTTGGGACTAGATTGGCCTTCAGGTATTTATGACTATGAGATTCTCACAAGACCCTTTCTTGTCATCCCCCCCATTAGACTGGGAGTTCTTTGGGAGCAAGAGTTGTCTTTTGTCTTCATTTCCCCAGCCTTTAGTACAGTGCCTGGCACACAGTAGGTGCTTAAAAATGCATATTGATGGCTGATTGACACAGGACTAGCCCTCTATCCACAACACCAGTGGCATCAAACTCAAATAGAAATGGATCCCTGCAGGGCACATATTGAGTTAGAAAACCACAGATTAACATTATCTATATTGTATTGTGTTTTTATTTATTTTTTTAAACACTTCCCAAATAGATTTTAATCTGATTCCTAAGTTTTATTCCTCTGTACCACACTGCACAGACCCTTGATTCTTGTCCTTTTCACCTCTCAACATTGGATTATGATCGCTAAAATATCACCTCCCTTGAGGTGCTTTCAAGCAGCTCTTTCCTGGTTTTTGGGACACAGTTACCAAGAGCTGGAATTGGCCCCCAAAAGTTCCAAATATTGATTTTTATGGAGAAGGACACAAAAGGAAAAAAAGAAGTGTCAAAATTTTCAGGTTTAAGTGTCTGGGAGAATGATGATACAATAGATGGCTGGGGGACAAAGCTACTGAGTTGTGCTGTAACTATGGATTTCAACTCAATTCAGCAAGTCTTTGTTAAGCTTGAGACTGTTAAGTAGTAGGGGATAGAGCACAGGAGTTGGAGTTAGGAAAGCCTAAGTTGGATGCTAGTTTAGATAAACCTGGGCAAGTCACTTGGACTCTTTTTATCCTCAATGCCTACATCTGTAAAATGGGAATATTAATAACACCTACCTTAGAGGGTTGTAGTGAAGATCATTGTATGAGAAATGTAGGACCATCAGGGACCTCAGAGGCCAATACCTGCTGCTTTGCTTTCGAATGAGATAATATAGAGAATGTACTTTGCTAACATAACACTTTTATATTAATACTAGCTCTTATTATGTGCCAGGCACTGAGCTAGATGGTGAAAATAAAAAAAGGTGAAAATACTAAAATGAAGCAGTCCCTGTCTTCAAGGAGCTTACAATCTAATAACATTCCATATCGGAGGAGCTTAAAAGTCTCCTCTGGGAGTAAAATCCTAGATTATAAAACTTCTCAGAGATCCCAAGATGCGCCTTGTAGAATTCCACTCCATTCCACCCCACTCCATCTCATCTCATCCCATCTCATTACATCCCATCTCATCCTGTTCTGTTTTATTCTATCCCATCCCATTCTCTTCTTTCCATTCCATTCCATGCCATCTAAAACAATTTAATCTGGCTTTATTCTATTTCATACAATTCCATTCCATCCCATTCCATTCCATCTCAGCTTACTTTGTTTTACACCATTTCATCTCATTCCAACTCATTGCATCCCATCCCATTGCATCCAATCCTATCCTGTCCCGTCCCATCCCAACCCATTTCGTCTGGTGCCATTCTATTCTGTCTATCCCATCCCATTCTGCTCCATCTCATCCCATTTTATCCCATCCCATTCCATCCAGTTCCATTCCATTCTATTTTATTCCTTTGCTTTTACATTTCCCATCCTACCAGGCAATACCATTGGACCTCTAGCTACTATTTTCAGCTTATCCTAGTTGGCAGAACATGGAGGCAAAATTTCGTCTGGCTAGGAGCTGGCCCCCCACTCACTAGCATAATTAAGAATGCAGGGTTCACTGGAGAAGGAATGCCATCTTCTCTCCATGATTCCCTATACACTAGCAGGAGGCCCCTAGCTCTGCCAAGGGATTCATGGCTATGGGATGTTTTCTATATATTTTATTATTCTTTTAAAGAAGAGAAAAAAAAAACCAAACAGTATCCAGTGTGCTCCATCTAGAATAGAAGTAACATTTAATGTTCTCCTTAGTTGAGTGTGCTGAGGTCTGATGGGGAGAGTTGCCAAGGTAACTATATTATGCCCCAATGTGGTAAAATGATGCCCAAGTAAACTAGGTCATTGAGCCTCTATTCTTCCCCCTTTCCTCATTACAAATTGGGATTCACCCTTGCCAGGCTAGTATAGTGGCCTTCCTCTGAACAGCTGATGTAGGCTCTAATATGAGAAGACCTGCTGACCTTGTCTCTTACAGTCCCTACAGAGAAGATTGACCTCAAGCATATATATTCTTCTTGGCTGGAACTGAAGACAGATCCAGTAGATTTCTTTCATTTGACTTTAAACTACTAGATGTTTGAACACAATCCCTTCCTGCTCTTCTCTCACTTCTGTTCCATATACTAAACTATCCTTTGCTAGTAGCTCATGTCGGGGAAACAGTGTGGGGCTGCAGAAAGAACATTAGCCATGGAATCAGAAGACCTGAAGTCACATTTGGCTTCTGATGCTTCCTCCTGGTGTGATCCTTGTCTTCACTGGGAATCAGCTTCCTCATTTGTAATTGAGGGTATTGGACTGGCCCTTGAGGTCTGATGCAACCTAGATTTATGATTTCACTCTTAAGACTTGATTTCAGATATTCAAACAAGGCTAGAAGGCCTCAAATGAATGTGTGTGTGTGGGAATTTATTAAACAAGTGCCAGGTATTGTGCTAATCACTAGGAATGCTACTTGAAATAGACTAGGAGAAGACCATAAAACATACAAGGAATTGGTAATGAGGGAAAGGAGGTGGTTTTGTTTGTTTTTCATCTTGGGAAAGAGGGAGAGGGAGGGAAGGTAGAAGATAGTGTGCAAGGCTGGCTAGTAGATATAGTGAACTGTGGGAAAGTTTATACACACTCAACTGGGTAGGGCCCTGGGATGAGAGTTCTAGAAATGAGTAACTCCCCCCCTAACTTGGTCCTGGATCCAAGATAAACCCAATATGGAGGCCCAAGTCTCAAATCTAGTGTGGTGGATTCTGGTCCAGATGGGGGAAGAACAGGTCATCAAGTCAGTTAGATAATGATAATATCAAGAATAGCACCTACTAGGTGTCTGACTCTATTCTAAGTGTTTTGTGATTACCACCTCATCTGAGGAGAGGAGCTGATTATAGCCTCATAGACTTTAGAACTGGAAGAGGCCTTAGAAATGGCCTTATCCAACACCTGCAAATGCACACAGGAGGTACTTAATGTCAATTGAAGTAAACTACCTGAAGTTGCAGAAGGAGATTTGAACCAAGACCTTTTGATTCCAAATCCACCGCTTTTGCAGGCTTCAATGCCATGGAAATGAGGCAATTTCAGATGTTGAGAGACCTTGAATTTCAGATATTTTCTCTGAGGATGAAAAGCACCCCTAAAATCCCTTCCTTGTACTGAAATTTGCCTTCTGCCTCACCTTATTCCTCCTGACCTCTCAGACACAGGGAGAGGTAGAATCCGTAGCTGGTGAATCCCACCTCAAGGCTGTATTAAGGTGATATTTCTTTCTTTTCCTCACATTCTCCATCAATCTTACTTCTTGACCCATGGATCATTTCAAGGTTCTGAAGGATGATCATGGATATTAAAAGCTTTTAAAGTTTATGTTTGTCCAATCCTATAAAGACATACCCTCCTCTACAATGTAGTAATTCACACTTCAAATAACACACCTCCTAGGGCATTTAAAGTCCTTCAAAATCTGGCTTGAGCCCATCTTTCTAGGATAATTTCATATTACCATTTCCTTTCCCATATTCTGTGTTCCAGTCAAATTGGTCTGCCTGTAGTTTCTCATCATATGTCTCTTTCCCCCCCCCCCATGCCTTGACACAGACTAACTATTCACCAATGCTTGGAATATACCCCTGACTCACCTTCATTTCTTAGAATCCTAAGAGTCCTTAAAACTTGGATTAACTGCACTTTTCTACCTGAGACCTTCCTTCCCAGCTACTCATGCTCTCTCTCTAGTGACTTTTTTTACATTGTTTACACTTTCCATTTACTTATATTTATATATATTATTCCCACACATAGAATGCAAACTCTTTGAAGGTAGAGCTGTTTTGTTTTTTTCTTTGTAACCTCAATACCTAGTGTGGTGCTTGAAACCTAGTAGATACTTAATAAGGATTTGTTGACTAAATAGGGATATTTTGCAAATTCTATGTTCTGTTTTCATAGAAACTTAGGAATTGGACAGTACTTTGGAGGTCACAGTGTACAATGCCTACCTGAAGAGTGAATCCTTTCATAGTGCTTTTAATAGCATATGTAAGTGAGGGGATGATTTCCATACCCACATCTCAATTATTATAACATAATCAATATAAAGAAAGGATGAAATTTTAAAATGTGTGGACAAGATGATTTTCACCCAGTATACTCTTTATGAGGTATGAGTCTCCCTGATGAAATTAAGAAAGAAAACAATGTGATTAGTTGAGTGTATCAGTCATGCCTATTGGACCTTTGAACAAAAAATGAGACCCAGTCAAGCTTTCATATGGTCTAATTTTGGGAGGACTCCAAAATGGGGCTGTTAGGCCCCTTAAATGGAATCCCCTTAGGGGAAGGAGAGAGTTTTTTTTTCCTTTTGTCTTTCTCTCCTTCTTGAGTCCAATCCTCCCCTTATGATCAGTCGTTAGGTATTGAATCATTAGGAAAAAATACATTTATCAAGGACTACCCTGCCACTTCCAACGATGTAGGTGGACACATAAAGATAGCTGTTAAAGGAAATAAACAGCTAAAAGGAGCACAATCTTTTGTAGCACAAAGAATGTCATCCGTGTACTTAAGAAATGACTTCCAATAACAAGGAGCGGTGAGTTATCCCTTTGCCACATCTATACACTACATGTAGATTTCAGTACCATTCTCTTGATGCATACTGTGTAGTATTTTCAGAGAGTGAAGCCCAGCCTTTCAGGGTGAGGTTGGTTAGTGCCAACTTCTCTTATTTTGTAATCTTAATAAATACCTTTGCTCAAAGTTCATTAAGTCTGGATGATAGAGTGTTAATGGCAAGCACACTAATGGGGGCTCAAGGATAACTATATTAAAAACTCAGCTACTTAGATTTACTTCCAATAGAAAATAGTATTCAACTTTCCTCTAGGAACCTGTACTACAAATACAAGTGGAAGTTGGGAAAGTAGTCCCAGAGGTAGTGTTACACATGACTTAAAGCTCAAATACTATATCAGCAGATCTTAGGCAATATAATTAAATGATGGACTGACTTAATGGAACCCATGCTTACTTGAGAAGTTGTCAATGAATTCTTGTTAGGAATTATGGATGGCATATTCATTGTACTTTTAGCAGCACTTGGTAATAGCATCACGGTTCCTATATCATGTTACGTAACTTGACTCTATATTCTATTATGTTTTGTTATTGACAGTGGTAAGACTTGCTGATTCATGAAGAAGCCTACGTCTCCAAATTGACTTTGAGGTTGTTAGATGTGTTCAACATAGACCTAAAATATGGAGATGGGCAGCTAGGTGCCACAGTGGATAGAATGCTGGGGCTGGAGTCAGGACGCCTCATCTTCCTAAATTCATTCTGGCCTTAGACGCTTTCTAGCTGTGTGACTCTGGGCAAGTCACTTAACCCTGTTTGCCTCAGTTTCCTCATTTGTAAAATGAGCTGGAGAAGGAAATGGCAAACTGTTCCAGTAACTCTGAAAAGAAAACCCCAAATGGGGTCACAAAAAGTCAGACACTTGAAATGACTCAACAACAAGTTTTAGAGCTGGAAGGACCTTACAGGCCATTGAGTCCAACCCCCTCATTTAAGTGAATTTGGGTAGGGGGCCAGTGTAAGAGGCAGGATTTGAACCAGAATTTGAAATTTAGCCTTTGTCTTATTGTTCATGACTGGAAAGCAGGAGGCCATGGATTAAATTCAAGGAGAGAAAAACCCCAACAATGATTAAACAGAGAAAATAAAACAGATGACAGGTTGGGTCCATTTGGAGACTAATAGACAGGTCTTGCCTGAAAATCCAGCAGAGAGAAAAGGAAGACTCTATATAATCCACAAACCAAAGAGTCAGCCCCTCAACAATAGCTGAATCCAGTCAGTAGAGACCTGCAGGGGAGGAGTTTCAATTTTTTTTTTCTCTATAAACTCCCTTTCTGGTCCTTCCAGTCCCAAAAGAGTTCTAAGCATCTTCCCTTACGGACATATATTCTCCCTTCTCTCTCTGTAGATGATGGGTTAGAACTTTTAATTTCAAGGAAGCATCCGATGCCACTTCAGCAGTTCTGTGATTCCTAAAGTGCATTATAGCTACTTTTCTGACATCTCTGGAGAAAGGGTGGGGAGGTGGGGGGTGGGAGGGAAAGGAAAAAAAAACAAGGCTAAGCAAAATTTCCAGTCCTCTCTTCCTTTTTTTCTCTTGCCCCTTGCAATGAAGGCCATGTAGACTGCAAATGGTTGGATAGAATTTTGTTCTGTGATAAATCACACATTATCTAGCTGACAATGCAGAATGCTGCCTGGACTGGAAATGTCTCCTGATGCTCAGCTCGGGACCCCAAATTGCTCTGAGATACGGCAGTTCTTGGCTGACAGCTTGGCATGGCACAGGGAAGTGGGCAGGTGGTGGTGTTGGGGGCGGGGAGGCAGAGATGACAGGGTGCCACAAGACCTTTGGTCTGGGAGGGGCAGGATTTCGCTTCAAATTCAATTGGTCATAAACTTGGAATAGCAAATTGGGTATGTCAAATGAAAGTTCTGACTCAAAGGGTCAAAATGTGGGTGGTGAACAATAAAACATGATATATTACTTTATACGTATTATTTTACTTGAGTATCACAACAGGTCTATGAAAAGGCACAGGAGACATTATCAGTCCCATTTTACAGATGAGAAAATTGGAACTCAGAGAGGGCCATGTTAGCAACTTGCCTGTGATCTCCCATGTACTAAGTATCAGAGGCAGGATTTGAACCCAGGTCTCTCCAGATTCCAAGTCTAGTATTTCTACTAGTGTGAGAGAGAGTTGTCCTCTCCATTACTTCCTCTCTAACATGAAAATATCAGTACTTGTATATTCTGGTATTTCTCTGATCCTGACTTGATATATTCGTTCCCACTGGTTCAGTAGCTCCAATGACCTGGGGTAAAGAATGAGAAGAGAAATTTCCCTCCTCCCCACCTCCTCAAAGGGTCCTTCCTCACAAAGCACCCCTGAGCCTGGACTACCCAATTTTCTAACTCAAATTGCTGAAATTTATCCAGCTGTCTCAAGCCCCTAAGACGTGTGCCTAACTTGCTTGTTCAGCCAATCTCAGGGGTTCTTTCTCAACTCAACCAATGAAATTCACACCTCCTAAAAAGATCACAGGATCTGACACCTTGAAGTTTTACCTTGTGTGACTAGAGTGAGTGAGCACATCTCATGGGTGGGGAGAGGAACTTCTCCAGCTGTGGGTGTCAGAATGAAATAGAAACAGCCACTAAATCATACCTAAGGATCCCTTTGGGTCATGTATTGACTTAGTTTTAATTACCTCTGTTTTATTATATTTCTATTTCTTTAGCTAAATATTTCCCAATCACATTTTAAACTTGTTCAGGCCTCCTCCAGAAGTGTTGCAGGCCACGTGTAATGGGCGGCATATTTGACATCTCTGATTTACAATGTGATGCCTACACTTAACCTTTCCAAATCACTGTCTCTGACAAGTATGGAAGACAGGGTCAGAAAATACAGTGAAGCGTGTTTGGTACCACAAGGACCGATCATCTGTTGGTCTTTGTCCAAATTTTTCTTTCAATGAAGAGAGGAGGTGGGAAAAACTTCCACTGTGACAACTATAATTGTTTCTGAGTGCCGTGAGGTCACGAGGTGTCTGCCTGACAGTTGTCTCACTGATTTACCCCCCACAGAAACTGCCTTGTTTTCTGTTCATTGATGTCATTTGAGATTCTGAAGGCTTGGGACAGAGGGCAAAGGGAACAGAGATGTCCCTTTGATGGGGAGTGTTGGTATTTTGGCCTTCTCCATTAATCTCTTGGACTTTGAAATGTTTCCTAGTGATGCTTAAGAACCTAGAAGTCTCAGTACTGGAGACTGAGAAAAATTCAGCCCTTGTCTTACTGTCCATAACTGGGAAATGGGAGGAGAAGGATTTAAGTTCAAGGTGAAAAAAACCCTCCTAAAGGTACTGAACTGAGAAAGTAAAGCTGGTGACAGGATGGGCACATTTGGAGGCTAATGGTCAGAACTATTTAGTATAGTAATAATTCTGTGTATGGATAGCTGAGGCAAACAAATGGTTATTAGGTAATAGATGCAATGAAAGTATATTCATCCACCTCTCTGTTTCTTTTGCTCTCTGTCTCTCTGTTTCTGTCTCTTTGTCTCTATGTCTATCTCCCTGTCTCTGTCTCTCTGTCTCTCTCCTCTCTGTCTCTGTCTCTCTTTCTGTCTCTGTCTCTCTGTCTCTGTCTCTCTGTTGCTGTCTCTTTGTCTCTGTCTCTGTCTCTGTCTCTGTCTCTCTCCCTCTGAATAGCTCTCTCTCTCCTTTTGTCTATCATGCTCATTTTTGCCACTGTCCCTTCACTCATTCTGTCCCCCTCACTTGGAGCACTCTCTTTCCTTTTACAAAAGTGTTACTACTTCTTCAGGGTCCAATGTAAGTCACAACTTTTTGGCTAATTTCCCTCAACTACCTCGGTCCCTGCTTTCTCCTCTGAAATCCTATTGCATTTGAAATGTGAACCACACATTTCTTCCCTTTTAATCATATGATAGCATGATTACCTTGTTCTCTACCTATACTTGTGCATTAGATTAGTAGTAGCATTACATGATGGCGAGATGGTCACAAGATCAGAGATCAGAGATCTTGAGTTAGAAGAGAATTTAGAGGTCGTTGGGACCAAATCCCTCACTTTACAGCTGAAGGAACTGAGTTCCAGAGAGCTTCAGTGACCTTACTCAGGATTATTCTACAGTTAGTATCCAAACTGAGATCTTCTTGACTCCACATTTGGGACCCTTCTGGGATGCCATGCTGCCTGCATGGTCATGGAAGTCAGCGGACTTGAATTCTCATGCTATCTCTCTCACTAACTAGCCGTGTGACCTAGAGCCAACTGCTTCACCTTTCTAGGTCTCAGTTTCCTCATCTGTAAAAATGAGAAGTTGGGTGAGAGGGGTCTTTGAGGTCCTTTTTAGCTCTAAGATTCTATGAAAGTCCTTCTTTCATGTCTTCCATGGTACTAGGCACAAAGTAGACATCATAAATAACTCCTTGATTAATTGAGTTCCATTTTGGTATCTTGGTTCTGTCTCATATGTAGTCCCGGTGGTATATGAACAGGGATCCTTATAAGACATAGAGGCCCTCAGGATGCCAGAGGGCATATGCTAATACTTGTTCCAATATCCCATTTATCTCCCTCTGTTATGACTATTTTGATATATTTACACTGTTGGCTGTTGATGCCGCCATCCCATATATCCTTGTAATTTTGATTTGAAATTGAGAATGGTACTGATTTACGGCCAGTGGCATTATGGTCCTCAGGTTCTTTGGTTTCCTCCTTGGATGGTGAGCTATATGAGTCAATATCTCTCCAAAGGTAACCTTGCTAAACTCTGTGCCAATGACCGGGTGCCAGTCACACCAATAGCATGGTTTGGTACTAGCCTAAGGGAGGGGGGCAAGAAGTTGCTGAGAAACTGACTGTCAGTGGCTTTCTCAGGGTGCCCCCTTGCTAGCTATAAGTTACCATTTCTTCAATGCTTGTATGTAGGCGAGTTTTGTCTAAGAAAAATGCAGGAGGAAATCCTTTAATCCTGGCTGGAAAGAAGAATATGTCACACCAGTTTCAAATAGATTAAAGTTTTAGGCAGAACTCAAGGAAAGAAACTGGGACACAAAGGAAGGAAACAAACATTCATTAGACACCTACTGTATGCTTTATGAATATTATCTCATTTGAGCCTTACAATAACCCTGTGAGGTGTAATTCTTATCCCCATGTTATACTTTGTAAATTTGCATTAACAGAATTTTTCGGCTCTTAGCAGGAACAGGGTATAGATATATTCCTTGTTTGCTGAGGTCCAGTCTCTGTCCTCTCTACTTTTCTTCTTACTTGTCCCTTTGGCTTGGTCTGTTACTTTCCAAGCTAGAGACAGGTAGATGCTGAAGTGGATAGAGAGCTAGACCTGGTGGCAGGAATACCTGAGTTCAAATCTGGCCTCAGATATTTACTAGCAGTGTGACCCTAACCAAGTCACTTAACCTCTTTGTTTCAGTTTCTTCAACTGTAAAATGGGAATCATATCAGTACTTACCTCACAGGGTTATCATGAGGATTAAATGAGATAATTCTATATATATACATATATATGTTTATATATGTGTGTACATATATGCATAATTATATAGTCGGTATGAATGAGGGATATCACATAATATACACGTACACACATATAATTTTTATACCATATATACATTAAAAACCAAAAATTTATGTAGCACTTTATGGTTTGCAAAGTATTGTACATACACATACACATAGATATGTATCTAAATTATCTCCACAGTATACATATATGATATATATATATGTAGATATATATATATATATATATATATACACACACACACACACACACACATACAGATGAGGCATACATTTATGTATATAGTAGGATAATAGTATATTGTATATATACATATGCTATATGTGTGTATATATAAAATGCACATGCATATATATATATATATATGTACATATGTATATGTACATAAACAAGAGAAACATTTATACAGCACTTCAGGGTTTACAAAGTACTATGCATATGTATAGAAATGTATATAATAATAATAACCAACATTTATATAGCATTTTCTTTGAGCCAGGCACTGTGCTTAGTGTTCTTTATAATTATCATCTCATCTGATTCTTATGACAGTCCTGGGAGGCGGGTCCTATTATGATCCCCATTTTGCAGTTGAAGAAAGTGAGGCAAACAGGAGTTAAGTGACTTGTCCAGGGTCACACAGCTAGTAAGTGTCTGAGGTCAGATTTAAACTCAGTTCTTCCTGACTGCAGGCCTAGTGCTACTCCACTGTGCCACTGATCTATTCTTATACATGGTATATGTGTATATTTAATCCACATACAAACATGAATAATATATGTATATATGTATATGTATATATGTACATAGTGATTTACAAACCTTAAAATGCTACATAAATATTTTTTGTTATTGTTGTTATAATTATTCGAGTGCCACTGGCACCGTACAGCATCCTGTTCTGGACAGTATGAGAGATGCTACATGAATAAGGGACAACTTTTATCCTTGTTGAAGCTACAGAAAAAGAACATAGAGATGTCAGAGACCTTAGAGATGATTCAGTCTGACATTGTCATTTTATAGAGGAAGAAACTGAATCTCAGAGATGGAAAGTGATTTGTTTAAGGTTGGAATCGTGGGGTTGAAATGGCAGCATCAGACAGGAGAAAACAGAGAGCACTTGATGAGGGCAATTCTTTCGATTGCTGTCTTTCCCCGTAGCAAATAAATAAAGAAACAGATGCCCACGTCCCCATCTGCCCTGTACCCCTATATATGTTATAGTGCAGAACAAAAACCTTTCCTCCATTCTGAGTTCATTCGCTTCCAGCTATTAGACCCACTGAGCTTTAAAATCATCGTGCCCAGCTAACCAATTCCAGACAGCTCATTTGACTTAAGTTAAAACATGACTTATAAATCAATTGTATTGTCCCTTGTAAAAGCTCTTTATGAGAACGTTGTGTTCTTTGCAGCTGAAGATTCAGGGTCAGAACAACCTGCACTTTCCTAGCTTTTCCTGCCCAGGGGTTTTGTTTTCTCCTATCAGCCTCTTCCTCAGTGGCTCAGAGGGATTCAGCTCCTCGGAGCCAGAGAAGGGTTTCAAAGTAAGCCCACACCTCTCCAACTTGGAATCCCTGTGTCGGTGTTCCAAGTCTCAGGCTTGAGTTGTTGAAAATATGCCACCTACAATATGATGCTGCCTTCTCTAGGCAATAGTCACACCAAGGATGTGAAAAAACAAAGGAGAAAGAGTACTGGGTTTTGGAGTCCAAAGATCTGGTTTCTAATCTTGGTTCTGCCCTTTACTCCATGTTTGATCTTGGATGGGTCATTCAGTGTTTCTTTCCTTATCTCTGAGTCTAGACCAGTGGTTCTCAACCTTGCTAATGCCGCAACCCTTTAGTACAATCCCTCATGTTGTGGTGACCCCCAACCATAAACTTATTTTCATTGCTACTTTATAACTGTAATTTTGCTACTGTTATGAATCGTCACGTAAATATCTGATATGCAGGATGTATTTTTATTGTTGCAAACTGAACATAACCCACAGGTTGAGAATCACTGCTCTAGACTAAAGGATCTCAAAAGTCCTTTAAATCCGTGATTCTACTATGGATTGGGAAAAAGCGAGAGTTGTAAGAAGGAACCTGGATGATGGCTCAAAGGGTGAATGGATGAATGGACAAATATTTAATAGGGACTTATTATGTACAAAATATACTGATGGAAATAATA
>CM053580.1:557705017-557726082 GCA_028627135.1 Pseudochirops cupreus
CCCCAAAGAGCCATCTCTTATTTTAAAAACTCAAAATGAGAAGTGAGATAGGAAACAGCTCAATGAAACTAGCCAATAGATTGAAGTCTGACGTGATATGCAGCGTTCCTCATCCATAGCCCCCCACTTCTTCAAAGATACTGGGGGAGTACCAACCCAGTGTATTTACTGAGAAAATCAAGAACAAAAAGAAACTAACCCTTCAGGTTCCTGTGTGCTCCTCAAATTCACATAAATGCTAATGAGGCTGTCTTTGGTGGCCCAAGAGAGTTCTGAAATTCATTAAATCCATTAAATGAGTCCCGTTGTGTCAGTTCATGGCAAAGAGACAGAGCCCTGAGCCAGGGGCTGCTTCCTTTTTCCCTATGTCCTTATTGACATTTAAGAGTTTTTGTGACATCTCTGCCCCCTAGTGCCTTTTGGAATGAAAAAAGCTCTTGTCAGTTTAAATGTGAAACTCCAGTCAGTCTTTCCATCCTGCCTAGTGCAAGAAAATCAATTCACGCCCTCTGTCTCTTGGTAATAGACCAGAAATAATTCCCAGGCCCTTATTTATTTTTGAAAAAATAAAATTTACTCAGAAAGTGGTCAAACCAGTTTCAATTTATGAAGGCAGATAAAACAGCGACATTTGTGTTCTCAGATGTCTTTGGCCCTTTTATAACTCAAAATGGCAGTGATTTAAACTACCCTCTTTTATTGATTCTTCACCTATAAAGTAGAACAGTCCTGGTGGGTTATGGGGAGGGAGGGGACGAGTGAAGAGGAGAAGAGGGGTTTTAGTAAGCTGAAGGGATTTCAAATAATGGTTATGTCATTTTCGTGTTCTGTAGAACCAGTGAGAGATCGCTGATAAACATATTTTGATATCTGCTCTAATGAGGGTCAATTATACGGCATCACGTTCTTAAAAGCGGCCTTGCTTTTGTGCTGCTCCAGCCTATAATAGAGCAGATGAAGGCTGAAGGGGGCACAGTGTGCAATTTAAGACTTCTCCCTCACAGGTAGCAAGATGGCATCATTGAGGGTGACAGCTTCTACTCTCTGCTAAGCCCTGGATAACGCCAACTCTTCCATGTCTCTGTCGAAGTTTGAGCCTGGCATTTGGCTTTTTTAAAATCTATTCTTAGAATGATAAATATGAAACAGACAAGAAAATAGATAAGACCTATATAGGTGATGCTGTATGGATTCAGCAGAGTCAGGACTATATATACATCCACCCTAAATGTATTCTGAAAAGGCAAAAGGAAGGGAGGAAAGCCAGGCTGAGGGTGGCAGGATTTTGCAGAGGCCTTAAAGAGAGACATAGAATAAATGCATGCTATTTACACACCTTAAATTGGTTTTTGTTGACAATTAGTCTATAATTTTTTTTAAAAATCAGAATCTTTTCCCAGTTCAATTAAATAAACATTTATTAAGCACTTACTGGATGCTAGGTGTTGAGTCTACAAAAAGAAAAAAATGAAACAGCCCCGCCCTTAATGAGCTTCCATGCTACTATTTTACTTTATTTTTTTAATGAGATGAACACCATGCTCTGTAATGGCAATTACCTACACTGGACTTTTTCCATTTGGAGTCTGCTACTGTTTTATTATATCATTCTATTAACCAACACTTCGTTGTTAAACTGATGCTTCAAATCCAGACCTCCCTGGGCCTTTAGAACCCAATTTAAAACAACTTTCCCTCAGTCACATAAGCATTTTTTCTAAGGACAGGGGACCCAGACAGACAGCAAGTTAACAAAAACCAGACACTTGCATGAAGCTGCAATAGGAAATAGGGATCCACTGAAGATGTTTGAGCGGAATTGGGACTATTTAGACCAGGAGTGGAAAACCTGCATCCTCAAGGCCACATGTAGCCTTCTGGGTCCTCGGGTGCAGCCTTTTAACTGAGTCCAAGTTTTACAGAACAAATCCTTATATTAAGGGGATTTATTCTGTGAAGTTTGGGTTCAGTTAAAGGGCCGTACCTAGAGGGCCACATGAAGCCTTAAGGCTACAGGTTACCCATTCCTGGTTTAGACCAAGATGCTGCTTGAAAAATGAATTGGAAACTTTGTTTTTCTTGGGCCCGGACTTTCTTGTTTCTGGGACTCTTTTGGTCTACGTTTCCATTCACAACATGGCTAATGTGGAAATGTTTTGCGTGACTTCACATATATAGCCTATATCAAATGGCTTGCCTTCTCAGATAAGGGAGAGGAGAGGGAGGGAGGGAGAGAATTTGGAACTCAATTTTTTTAAATGAATATTAAAAATTGTTTTTACATGTAATTGAAAAATGAAATATTAGAAATTTTAAAGGAATAAATTGGAGAAAGGAGAGAGACTAAAAACAGAGCAAATATTTAAGAGGCTATTTCAATAATTCGAAATACAGGATCATTGATTTAGAACTAGAAAGGCCCTCCCAGGTCACCTAGTCTATTCTAACCCACCTCATTTTACAGGGACACTAATACTCCGAGTCACACACACAGTGTCAGAGATAACAAATACACATTCCACTATCCTGCACAGTCTTTCAGAAGTTTTAAGACTTGGGACAGTTAGGTGGTGCAGTGAATAAAGCACCAGACCCAGTGTCAGTGTGTGAGGAGGACCTGAGTTCAAATCTGACCTCAAACACTTAACACTTACTAGCTGTGTGACCTTGGGCAAATCACTTAACCCCAATTGCCCTACCTTCCCCCTACAAAAAAAGACACACACACACACACACACACACACACACACACACACACACACAAAGTTGTAGGACATTGCTAGTCAGCAAGGGTTCGAGTTTAAGTAGTTGACTGGATACCACCATTCCTTCTTCAACCATGAAAGATTTGGGCAATTAATGACATCTTTTCTCTAGGCTTCCTTGGAGTCAGTATGAGCTTGCAAGTTTCCTACATGTGCCTAGTTCTTTGTATGTTTGTCTAGCATGTGAGGTGCTTAGGAAGACCAGTACTTCTGGGCTGAAGGCTGCTGAGCCCTTTTCAAGGCTACTCATCCACCTTTGGGGTCTACCTGATTCACCCAGATCTCACCTGTGGCTCCATGAAGCATTCATAATAACCACAACCCAGTAAACTATAAACCATCTCAGAATAGAGCTAACCCAGGCTGAAGTAACTGACAGGTGAGTCAGGAAGATGTCTACCCCAGGCATGTAAAGACTCTCCCCAGCAGAATGGGTGGATGAGAACAATTTGCTTCGACAGCCATGAAGACGGCTGAGGCAGGCACTGTAGAGTGCTTAGAGCTTGGTCAGACATTGAAAACACCAGGGTCATCCCCTGTATGCAGGGCCTTCGCCAGTCATCTTGGGTTTTGTTCTGCCACCAGACTTCGGTGACTCTGGAAGAGAAAATGAGGCCAATGACCGTGCAGCTCTGCGTCACTTAAATCCAATTCACCCAAAAGTCAAGATATCACCCCATAATGTCATTGGTCCTCTTTGGAAACAAAGGACACAGCAAAACAATAGCATGTGTGTCTCCTCCACTACAATGTGAACTCCTTGAGGTCAGGGACTGGCTTTGCCTTTCTTTGCATCACTCATACTTAGCCCAATGCTTAGTAAGAGGTGAATACAACAAATACTTGTGGATTCAATGACTGATTAATCAATTCAAGTAAAAGCTCTGAACTTAATTTTATCATATGTAATAAGGAGATGATAACACCTTAATACCTAACTCCCTCCCTGAAATACCTGTTAAATGTGAGTAAAATTGTCTGCAAACCTAAAGTCACAATATCGAAATTAATTATAGTAGTTGATGATAACACAGACATTTGTATGATGTCTTTACGCACCAATACCTTTAGAGTTAGCCTGTCTACACACTTTAAACAGTCATGGATAGAATCTGCCACTCATTCCTCTGCCTTTCTAACAGGCCGTTAACAGTCTGCCAAAACTTTTGGGAAATGAAGTCATTGTAATGCATCTCGTAAGCTCTCTTTGAAGACCATCTCATTTCTGCCCTCCTTGTTTCTCCCTATTGCTTTTCATATATTATCTAGTTACACATATATGTATATGTATGTGTACATATATGTGTATATGCGTGTGCATGTAGATGTGTGTATGTAGATGTGTGTACATGTATATGCATGTGTATGTGTATATGTATTGTATTGTATATATGTATATGTGGGTATGTAGATGTATGTGTGTATGTGTATATATGTATGTGTGTGTACATATGTGTGTTGTGAATGTGTATATCACGTGCATGTATATATGTGTATGCGTGTATACATAGTGTGTATTTATACATAGATGCATATACATATATGTACGTGCCTGTATATGGATCTGTGTGTTACATATGTATGTGTGTACACACATGTTTATGTGACTTTTAAAATATTTTTATTAAAGTTATTAAATATATAAGTGTGTGTATGTGTGTGTATGTGTGTGTATGTGTGTGTGTATGTATACACACATTTTAATGCAGTATCCTGGGCAGGGATGCTGGACTCTCCTTCATTTTCTCCTTGTACATAAGCCTTCTGGGTTAAGAACCAGGGATCACATGTCCCTGTGGCAACAGTAGGTAGGAGAAAGTCGATCAAAGGCAGCTAAACCCCTTTTCTTCCATCTAGCTTCCAGGTGACAGCCCCACTGTCCTTTGCTTTCATTGGACCTCATCTTGAGTGCAGTGTACCACAATTTAATCATTGTACCACACTGATAAACTACAATGCCCAGTGAATGCCCATGAAGATGGTGAAGGACCTTGAAGTCATTGGTTGAAGGGATTGGATATTTTTAGCCTGGAGCAGAAAAAACTCAGGAAGGACATAATAGCTGTCTTCAAATATTTGAGGTTCTGTTTAACTATCTGCAGTTCACTCATATGGAGAAGGGAGTGGATTCCTTCTATTTTACCCAAAAGACAGAACCAGGAGTTATGGTGGAAGTTACAAAGAGGCTTATTTAGACTTGAGGTTAAAAAAGCTTCCTAACAATTAGAGCTGTCCAAAAGTAGAAGGACCCACTTTGCTGACTTTCCCTTCCTTGGAGGTCTTCAAGCAAAGACTGGACAAGGACTTGCTGGGTATCTTATAGTGGGAATTTCTTTGGTGTTATGGGTTGGGTTAGATGGTCACTGGAATCTTTTCCAATTCTCAAATTCTTTGATTGTGATCTCCATAGAATATTAGAGTTTAGGAAGAACTTAGAGATGATCTGTTGAAAACGTCCCCTCATTAAACAAATGAATAAACTGAGGTTTAGAGAGACTAGTGGAATGAGCCACCTTGGAAAGTGATGGGTCTCCCCTCCCTAAAGATCTTGTAGTGAACAATAACTGGTCACTTCTCATGTATGCAGCAGAAGTGATTCCTGCTCCAATATGGTTTGTCCTGGATGGCCTTTGAGGTCCATTTCTCCAACTCGGAGATCCTGGGATTCTGGCCATGGTCATATAGCAAGTTAGTGGAGTGCTGGAATTAGAAGACAGATCTTCTGGCTCACAATCCACCATTCCATGTAGCGATTCAAGGCAGAAAATAAAAATGATCATTCCCCCTAACCGTATACCATTAACATAGTACTACTATTCAGAGAAGCAGGGTGGCATAGTAGGTAGACAGACTGCCTTAGGGCCAGAAAACTCTGTTTAATTAAGTATCACCTCTGACATTTACTGGTCATATGACCCTGAGCTTAACATCCTAGCATTCTGAGCAACTCTCCAAGAGTTGCTAAGTTTCTCATCTTTTGGTTTGTTTGTTTCCCCGACCTCTTTGGCAGTCTAGGGAATCATGAAAACCTTGGTATCCTCAGGGCTTAGCACAGTACCTGGCATATAGAAGGGGATTAATAAATGTTTAGTGATTGGTTGGTTCTCAAAATAATATTTTTAAATACATAAAATAAAACATATAGGATTGCAAAGAACATCAATTATATTAAAATACAATTGTTATTTTTTTAATTGTGATAGAGATCATGGACTCCCTGAAATCTCTTCATGAAACCCTTGGAGGCCAGTGGACCTTGGGTTCAGAACCCCCTGCTCTAAAACTAGCTAGTTTCAAAGTGGCAGCCCCACTGTACTCTGTTCTCATCAGATCTCAACTGAAGTATGATGTGCCATGGTTTAAGAAAGACACTGATAACCTACAGCATCCAGTGGAGGACAATTACGATGGTGAAGGGCCTTGAGGCAATGAGAATTGATTCAAGATAGCTGTCTTCAAAGCAGAGAAGTTGCTAATTTCTATTGGTTGAGGGTGTTTTCTTGACTGGAATTCCAATCTACTACTACTGACCATAGATTTGAGATGAAGCCTGCCTAGGGCCAAACAGTCATCTACTAGATGGCCTTTGTTCCTGAACTGGCTTTTTCTAAGACTGAAGGTTGCTGGGAGAGAGAGAGGAAGAACAGAAAGGAGAGAGGAAGAAAAAAGAAAGGAGGAAAGAAAGGAAGGAAGGGAGAGGGAAAGAAAGAAAGAAGGAAGGAAAGAAAGAAAGGAAGGAAGGAAGGAAGGAAGGAAGGAAGAAAGAAAGAATAGAAAGGAAGGAAGGAAGGAAGGAAGGAAGGAAGGAAGGAAGGAAGGAAAATCTTCAAGCATGACTTATTCCAATTTGGTTTTTTATACTGATACAGTTTTAAAACTGAGTAATCAAAATTGATCTATGTGGGAGTTGGCTATTTTAGAGACCGTTAGTGATGTCTGAAAGATGGAGCTGCCTACATTATCAGTAAATGTACTCGTGGTTCTTTTTCTACTGCCTCATCTCAGAATTGGCCTGGGGAATTCCAGGAGCATTCTTACCATCTGTAATAGTCAGAGTGAATGCAAACTACCTTGATTTCAGGGCCAGCTTGAGCAAAATGGAGGACATTACAGAAGAAAGCCCAGTATTATTTAACCAGAGCCCAGGGAACAGTGTTCTGCAACAAGGCAGGAAAAGGCCTGGGGTCCTCTCTCTCATCTATCCTGTCCCTCTGTGTAAAGGAAAAGATGGCTTTTATTTCAGTGGTAGCCCTGGATGAGCTGCAGAGTTCATCATTCCTTCAGATAGAACACTGTTTCAGAATTGAAGCCCAAAGCAGAAATTGGCCTGAGTATACCAAGCTTTGAATAGATGTAGGGAAATCAGAGCTAGTGTCGGAATTCCTGAGTCATATGTGCTAATGTAAAATGCTTTCTGCCACAAAAAAATATGCAGACAGGTGGCGTTTTCTAAGCATAAATTTAAGACCCTCAAATCACGTTTTTGTTCATCATTTGAAACACCACAAAATGTGTATTTCTAAATAAGATGTGGATAGATTTGCTCATTTGTTTATGTGTTAGAGTAGCTAGGTAGTGCAGTTCAAATCCAGACTCAGTTACTTACTAGGTGTGTGACCCTGGACAAGTCACTTCACCTTTATCTGCTTCAGTTTCCTCATCTGTAAAATGGGGGCAATAGTAGCACCTACCTCCGGATACTTTTGAATATCAAATGAGATAATATTTGTAAAGTACTTAACACACTGCCTGGCGTAAAGTAAATGCTATACAAATTCTTAGTCCCTTCCTTTCCTCCAAATGTATTTATTCTATTCCCCTACTTGGCTTTAAATTGTGTAAGTGGAGAAATGTACAAGTAAATGTTGAACAATCTCATAAAAGTGGATTTGAGATGGCTCCAGCATACACCTGGTCATCTCAGTCAAACAACAAGCATTTTATCAAGCATTTACTCTGTGCCAGGCTCTGTGCTAAATTCTGAGGATGTAAAGAAAGTCCAAAAGACAGTTCCTACCCTCAGGGAGCTCCCAGTCTAATGGGAGAGACTATATGCAAACAACTACATCAAACAAGAGATAGAATGAATTAAGGATAATCTCAAGAGGGACATCTGGTGGAGGAGGTCAAGGGGGTAAAGTGGGAAGGGGGGAAAGGTCTCCTACATGAGGGATTTGAGTTGAGTTTTGAAGGCAGCCAGGGAAGCCAGGCAATGGGAGTGGATGAGAGACAGTATTCCAGGAATGAGAGACAGCCAGTGAAAAGGTATGAGAGGAATAGCAAGACAGCCAATGTCATTGAATTGCAGAATATGTGGAAGTCAAGTCAGAGAAAAGACCAGAAAAGTCTTTTGGAAGCAGCTGTTGAGAGATAGCTAGGTGGTGAAGTGGATGAAGCATAGACTTTGCAACATGAAGACCAGAGTTCAAATCTGGATTCAGATTTTTAATACCTTTATAAAATAAGGGTAATAATAGCACCCATCTCATAGGATTATTGTGAGAGTAAAATTGGATAATATTTGTAACAGTCCCTGCTTAATAAAGATACTTAATAAATGCATGTTTAACCAAAAAAAGTTGAAGGAATCAGGATGTAAAAAGCATTAAAAGACAGAGGATTTTATATTTGATCTTAATGGTAAGTAATAGAGAACCACTGGAGTTTATTTATGACACCTACTATGTGCCAGGCACCATGCTAAACACTTAATAGTTATTATCTCATTTAATCCTCACAACAACTCTGAGAGGTAAGTGCTATTGTTATCTCCATTTTACAGAAAAGGAAACTGAGGGGAATAGAGGTGAAGGGACTTGGGTCACCCAGCTAGGAAGTGTCCTCACACACCCTATTTGACCTCAAATCCTCCTAGCTCCAAGCCCAGAACTTTATCCACTATACCACTTAATTATCCAGGTGTTAAATACCAAAAGATATCATAAAATTTGGAAGCTTTTAAAAAACTGATTGAAATGAACACCTGGTAAGCCCAAACTCCCTGTACATCAGTGGTGAAAATGGATTAGTGTATGAAAAGTCCAGGGGCATTATATTTTGATTTGGTTTGGTTTTTAACAAAAAAGGATCAGAGGAGGTAGTGTGGTATGGTGGTGAGAAACCTTTCTCTGGAGTCAAAGGAGTTCAGTACCACTGCCATATCAAGCCCCAGCTATCTAAGCTAGTAAGCCCCTTGAACAAAGCATTTCGTTTCCCTGGGCCTCAGTTTCCTCATCTTTAAGGAAAAATAGTTGAAGTAAATGACCTAAGAGGTGCCTTTGAACTCCAGGTCTGAGTCTATGGATCTCGTAAGTAATACAGTTTGATCGTTGTATCTAATCTCTGCTGTGTCCTCCAAGGTCAAATCATTTGTCTTATTGTTCTCTCCCTGTTGTCTGTGAATTGGATAGAAAACAAAGCCAGTTAGAAATTAAACTTCTCAGGGAACTACATTCCCGGGAAGGTACATTATGGAAGTGTCTTCTTGTCCTGAACGCGATCTGAACAGGGGAACAAAAAATCGCCGAGAGCCAGCTAGCTGTCTGTGAAATGTCGCTCCCGACTTAAAAGAATTTGGTTTGAACCTGTCCCCTGGAATCCTAATTCCCTCAGACATCCTTTGAGTTGTAGCTTCACCCAGTTCTATTCGCTTCTGTTGGCAGGATACAGAAATTCTGAATACGGCCATCCTCACCGGAAAGACAGTGGCAGTGCCCATCCGAGTGGTCTCCATAGAAGAGAACAGCGCCGTGACGGATATCTCAGAGTCAGTGGAGTGTAAGTCCTCTGATGAAGATGTCATCAAAGTAAGTGCCCTTCATTTGCAAGCTAGGCTTACTAGGAGAGAAGGCTGGAGTATACTTGGCTTGAGTGCCCTTTTTACTATGAACCTTTCACATCTGATTCAGTGATTTCAAAAAAGATTACTCTTATACCTCCCCTATAAATTTTTTTGTTAAAATGATTGTTTTATATAGAACTTATGAATTGAATGAAATAGAACAAGAATTCCCTATGTGCCTAGCACTGTGCTAAGCACTGGGGTTATAAAAACAAGGGGAATATGTAGTCCCTGCTCTCAAGGACTGTAGTCTAAAGCAGTGGTTCTCAACCTTCCTAATTGACCCTTTAATACAATTCCTCATGTTGTGATGACCCCCAACCATAAAATTATTTTTGTTCCTACTTCATAACTGTAATTTTGCTACTGTTACAAATTGTAATGTAAATATCTGATATGCAGGATGCATTTTCATTGTTACAAATTGAACATAACCCACAGGTTGAGAACCGCTGGTCTAAAGGGAATAAACATGCAAACAACTACATACAACAAAGTTTATATGAGATAAATTGGAAATAATCAATGGAGGGAAGGTATTGGCATTGAGAATGGGCTTGGGGAAAGGCTTCTTGCAGATGAGATTTTATCCAAGACTTGAAAGAAACCAGCTCTGTCATAAATATTTTTCGTTTTAAACCAGTTGCTTTGTAGTGACCAATCAATCAGTAGTCAAACATTTCTTGAGTATCTACTCTGTGGGAGGCACAGTGACAAGTGTGAATCACAAGAGATTCTGAACTCCTCATGGGCAAAGTGCTGGAGAACTTGTGTGGTTTGGTCCAATAAGAGGCTTCCCTCTTGAAGCTCTACTTCCTTTTCTGTTTAATGAGAGACGTCAATTAGCTTGTCAAGTCAGCAGCTATTCATTAAGTACCTACTATGTGCCAGTACCTACTAAGAGTCAGACATGTGCTAAGTACACAAAGAAAAGACAAAAGAAAGATGAGAGACAGAGACCGACAGAGAGACAGAGACCGACAGAGAGACAGAGACAGATAGAGAGACAGAGACAGATAGAGACAAAGAGAGAGAGATGGAGACAGAGAGAGACAGAGAAAGAGACAGAAACAGAGATAGACAGAAAGAGGAAAGAGAGAGAGGAGAGAGAGAAAGAGACAGAGACAGAGGGATAGAGAGAGACAGAGAGAGACAAAGACAGAAAGAGACAGAAACAGAGAAAGATGGAGAAAGAGAGGAGAGAGAGAAAGAGACAGAAAGAGGCAGAGACAGAGACAGAGACAGAGGAGAGAGGGAGGGAGGGAGGAAGGAAGGAAGGAAGGAAGGAAGGAAGGAAGGAAGGAAGGAAGGAAGGAAGGAAAGAAGCCAAAATCAATCAAAGCTTCAACCTCACAGTGACCTCAGTGGTGCCTTCCATACCTCACATCCTATCATTTACTTGATTTAATTCTGTTGCTGCTGTTCAGTCATGTCTGATTCTTCATGACCCTATTTAGGGTTTTCTTGGCAAAGATACTGGAGTGGTTTGCCATTTCCTTCTCAAGTTCATTTTACAGATGAGGAAACTGAGGCAAACAGGATGAAATGACTTGCCTAGGGTCACACAGCTAGTAAGTGTCTAAGACTGGATTTGAACTGAGGTCTTCCTGACTCCAGGCCCAGCTTTCTGTCCACTGCACCACCTGGCTGTCTTTCTTTGGTTCTAATAACACCTAATCCTAAAGTGTTCCAAAGGACCTGTGATCGCATCTATTTGAAAGTCCCATCCTATAATACAGATCCATTGCTGTGAAACTTTTGTCCGTGTCCTCCTATAAATTCGTGCCAAGGAGTCCTCCCATTATGCTAGAGATCTTCTTTGATTTCTCCTAACTTTTCCAGATCACCAGTGCAACACTCTAGACACCCACGGGTCATATCTCATCCTCACAATGTGATCAGCCCATCTCTTCTTCCAGTCACACATTTTTCTTGATATCTTTCATTCTTATTTTTCTCTGAAATTACCAGTTCTTCCAAATTACAGCCCAATACATTGATATGTAAATAATAAATCAGAAAATCACACAAAATCTTAGCATTCTAGCATGTGAGGGGACGTCAGTGGCTATGAAGTTTAACCCATACCCAAAAGGAATTTCCATTATAACATACTCACAAAGACCCATAGTGTGGTGGAAGCCACCAAGTTTCCAATCAGGCCATTCTACTTTTGGGAAGATCCAATTGGGGCACCTTTGTGGCACAGTGGATAAAGTGCCAGATCTGGAGTCAGGAAGCCTTATCTTTCTGAGTTCTAATCTGGCTTCAGACATTTACTATTTGTGTGACCCTGGGCAAGTCACTTAATGCTCTTCACCTCAGTTTTCTCATCTGGTAAATGAACTGGAGAAAGAAATGGCAAACCATTCCAGTATCTTTTCCAAGAAAACGCTAAATGGGGTCATGAAGAGTCAGACATGATTAAACAACAACAACAAATTGTTAGGAAGGTTTTCATGCCATTAAGCCTAATTTTACCTCTTTGCAACTTCCACCCATAACACCTAGATCTGCCCAGATGGGTCAAACAGAAATCATAGTATTCTTCTATATGACAATCCTCCACATACTTGAACACACCTCTGCTACCCCATGTGCCAGAATCTTCCCCTCCCTAATTTAAACATCCCCAACTCCTTCAACCCATCACAACATGTCATGAGTTCTAGGCCCTTAGCTCTCCTGGTTACCTGTCTCTAGTTGCTGTCCAGCTTTTCAAAGTTCTTCCTCAACTGTGACTCCCAGTGAGGGGAGTCTACAAATCAACTGTCACCTCCCTCTTCCTGAAAGCTACATCCATCTGAATGTAGTCCAAGAGGCATTAGCTTTTGGGGGGGGGGGGAGAAGGGGGTTGCCACATCCTCCTCCTGACTCATATTGAGAATGTAGTTCATGAAAACCCAAGGTCTTTTTCAGACAAACTGCTCTCTCACCTTGCCTCCCCCATCTTGTACTTATGAAATTATTTTTTAAACCCAGGACTAAAGCTTTACATTTGTCTCTACTGAATTCCATCATACTAGATTCGGCCTTCAAGATCTTTTTTTGAATCTTGACTCTGTCCTTCTCTTTGTTAACTGCATCTCCCACTTGGTATCATCTGCAAATTTGATGTCCTTGTATAAATCATTAATAAAAGTGCCATAAACATAAACACAAAGAAAAAAGGACAGTGACAAAGCAGAGGCCCTCCCTTGGATGCCTCTATCCCCATTGACATTGAAGTACTAATTACTAATCTTTGAGGTGGGCCATTCAACCAATTCTAAATCTGTCTAATTTTATTATGTCTAGTTAACATCTCTCTACTTTCTCCATTTCCTTTTCTATTGAATGAGGGACTAACATTAGATCAAATCAACTCAACAAGCATTTATTAAGTATCTACTGTGTACAGACATTGCGCTAAGTATAAAGGATAAAAACCCACAGTTCCTACCCTCAAAGAGCTCACAATGACCTCAGTGCTCCCTGCCACCCCTCATGATTATAAGAATTGTGACTCCTATAAGAATAGTGTGAGAATAACATGAGATGTTTTATCAAGTGCTTTGCCAAAGTCCAGACAGAATTCCTTAATCTTCTAGTTTAGTGACCATCAAGAAAGGAAATAAAATTAGTCTGTGACAACCCATTCTTACCCAACCTAGGCTGGTCCTTTGCAATCACCCATTCCTTTTCCAGATAACCAAAAACCATCTCCTTAACAACCCATTCAAGAATTTTTCTAAGAACTGAAGTTGAGCCCATTGGCCTATAGTTAACAGACTATGCTCCTAACTCTTTTTGAAAAGGGGGACGATATTTGCCCTTCTCCAATCTTTTGATAGCTCTTCCTTCTGGCATTCTCTTGTTCATGTACTTTCAAATAATGCTGACAGTGTCTTAGTAATCACATCAACTGGTCCTTTCAGTCCCCTGAGTTGTAACACCTCTGGGGTAGGTGACTTCAATCCATCAAGAGTAGATATATAATACTCTTTTTCTTAGTTGTCTCAAATATCAGCTTCCCATTAACTATTTTTATGATGTCTAATATGAAGGCAATTCTCCTTTGCAGAGAAACTAGAAGCAAAACTAGTCATGAACAGCTCTGCCTTCTCCCTGTTGTCAATTATATTGTTCCATCTAAGCAATAGTCCTACCTCACATTTGATCTTCAGTGTGAGATTATTAAATATAAGTTAATACAGGAACAAGAAAATGTTATTTTGTCTTTCATTCTTCCCCTTCTACAATCTCTCATTTCTCTTCTTTTTGCTCTAACTGGTTAGTCTATTTCTGTATTTCTTGCATGAATCAGCTTTGGCATAACCCCAAAGAAATCATCAAACCAATGATTCTATGAAAATATCGACAGAGCTCATCCTTTTATTGGTGTGGAAGTTACCATGTATTACAGTAAATGGAGACTTGAGGAGAAATGGACAAAGGAATACTCAGCACAAAGCTCTAGTGCACACTAGCCTGGCACATAGAGGGCACTCAAAACTTGGTTTCTGATTTAATTGATTTGATTTGATTTGACCTCAAGAGACAGCAACTCTGCCCTGTTGGATAAGTGTGGAGAAAGTTCATTCTAGAGAGGACCCATTGTTTTGTTTTCAGAATAATAGCTAAATGGGCATGCATGTCAGCAGTGCCCTTCCACTGCCTTTGTGGAAGCATTTGACATGAATGAAAGAGACACTTGGTTCCAACTTCCATTCTGCTACTTTCCCCCTTGCCTGATGCACCCTCCCAACCCCCAGCACACCCAGAGCTCCCATGTGGTCCACAAGGCCCATAGGGTTATTTGGCTTTCATCATTGACTCCTGGTGTGCTCTGAAGGCAGAGGCTCTCAATGTATTGTTGTTAAGGCTTTCAAAGAAGACTGACAGCCTTGGCTGATTTGGAGAGGGGCGGGGGAGTGAAGGGCTATTGGAATCCATCTGTCAAAGCAGTTCTAAGATAGGAGAGAAACAAATAAGCAAATTTTCATTGGGGTTTAATTGAGTGGATTTTTCTACTCTCTTTCCTTTGCTTATAAACATGTTGTTCCAGGAAGGTTTAAACAAAGAGGCTATTGCTGTTATTTTCAGAGAAATGTTCAGTTTCTGCCCCCAGGGAAATAAGTATATTAGAATAGAAAATTACCTGCTGAAATAACCCTTAGTGCCCCTAGATGTTAACAAGAAAGTGCAAAGTGAAGCTCAAATGGAGTTTATCCACATGGTTGCCATGTACCGTGATTAGTACATGAATATGCCCAACTTATAAGGAGTCACTGAAGCATTAAACTCTATTGCTACCAGTCTAGTTAACAGAAAGTGTTAATGGAGCTTCTGAGAAATTGTTGATGGCAGCATGCCATCACTACCTAATGTAAGCTTCTTTTGCTTTCCTTCTTTCCCTCTTTCTTCCTCTTCTGTTCTCCCCCTTCCTTTCTTTTATTCTCTTCCTTCTCTCCCTCTCCCTCTCCACTTCTGGATGCATTCCTTTAGCTATGCCTTGAGTTATGTCTTAACCACAGTAGAGCCCTCTGACCTAAAGAAGTTTGCTGACTTTGGCTTCCCAAGTCATTAGCCTCCTCAACCGCCATTGTCTGAACCTTCACTCCACCTCACCCGACTTCTCTTTCTGACCACAACCACCCAATGTTTGGTGTCCCTTCTCTCCCATTCTACCTAAACCTATTCATTTTCACCTCAGATTCTTACTTCTTCCTATTCACCTTATCCTTACTCTTGTTCTGGACTCACTTTCTTCTCCATTCTCAGTCTTGACTCCATAACTAACTATACATTATCCCATATTCTTAGTTTCCTTGTCTTATTGACACCGACGACTGGTCATACTTCAGCCCTGGTTACCACCTCCCACTGACCATCATTCTCTGTACCAGCACTCAGGCTGTTGGATGCTACTTGAGGAACCCACACAACCATGCCAACTAGATCCACCCAAAATTTGTTTCCATCATTTTAGACTGCTGCCATTGCTTGGCAATCCTTTTATCAATTCTTAGTTGACTTTCTAGCCCATTCCCTACAACAGTAGTTCCAGAAATTCCCATTTCTCCTCCATCCTCCTACACTAACCTGTTTCCACTTAACAAGGTACCTTGCCTCCTACTTTATAAGAAAGCATCTGTCTACTATATACAGTACCTCAGAACCCATCAGCATTATTCCTTGTTCTATCTTTCTTTGCTCCAGTCTTTGATGAAGAGGTGGCTTATATTCTTGCTGAGACCAGGCCCTTGAGTATGCTCTGATTCCATCTCCTCTAGAAGCTTGTCCCTTTAATTCCCACCCACCCTCCACATTGTTCAATGCTTCCCTGTACACTTGTCCCTTCCTTGATGCCTATAAGGATACTCAATTCTCCTCTCTGCTCCAAAAATCCTCACTCAACTCTAGCATCCCTTAATCAGTTGCTCTACATCTCTCAATCTTCCACAGTTGGACTCCTAGAAAAAAAAAATCCTCATTATCTCCATTTCCACTTTTTGCATTTCATTTTCTGACCTCAAGGCTGAACTTTTTAACTTCTCTCTGTAGTTACCAAGAAACCCTTAATTCGTAAACCAAATGGTCTTTTCACATTGTTCATCCTTTCTTGACCTTTCCACCATATTTGATACTGTTGACAACCACCTCCTAGTTTATATACTCCCCACACCCCAGGTTTCTGTAACACTCATCTCTTTTGGTTCTGTTTGTCTCATTGTTTCTTCTCAATTTTCTTTACTAGGTCATTATACATGCTCCACCCCTAATTGCAAGTATCTTCCATGACTTTGTCCTGGATCCCTTCATCTCTCAAAACTCTATCTCTTAATGATCTCACAGGTTACCACTAATTCAATTATCATCTCTAGAGAATTTCCATATTTATCTTATCAGCCTTACTCTCTCTCCTGAGCCCGATGCTCATGTCACCAACTGCCTGCTTGTTCTAGGTCTTTCACTAGATATCCATGGATATTTAAAACTCAACATGTCTAACATAGAAGATATCTTCCTGCCCTAGACTCACCTCTTCTCTAGGCTTCCCTATTTCCACTGGGGTCACCACCATCCTTCTGATCCCTCATCTTTCTCATCTCAGCAACAGCATGACAATAGAGGATGGAACACTGGACTTGAGGTAGACCAGATGGCTTCAGAGGAGAGAGTGAGGCTGGTGACCTTGCCCAGCCCTCCCTCACTTAAATACAATTCAATTGCATGTCATGGCACCACCTCCCTGATATCATGGTCCTCTTCCAGAATGAAGGACAAACAACAACCACCTGCCACACTAGGTTTCAAGCTCCCTGAGGGCAAAGGCTGTCTTTTTTTTTAATTTGCATTTGTTTCCCCAGTGCTTAGAACATACTAAGGTGCTTAATACAGATTGACTTTGTTGATTCTTTCTGCTCTAATAATTCTCTGAAAGGTGCTAGACTTGGAGTCAGAAAAACCCGAACTGACCACCTCTGAGTTGAGTCTTGAAGGGGGTGGCTAGGTGGTGAAGTCAATAGACCATCACCCTGGAGTCAGGAGGACCTGAGTTCAAATGTGACCCCATATACTTAATTAACACTTACTAGCCATGTGACCTTGGGCAAGTCACTTAACCCTAATTGCCCTGCCCTTCCCTCTCCAAAAAGCAAAAAAAAAGAAAATGAAAATGAAAATTTAAAAACCGCATGAAGTTGTCATGAGACTCAGATGAAATAATAAAAATCCTGGTCTTTGTAAGTCTTACAAATCTATGTAGATATTAGTTATTATTATGACAAGTTCAACAAACATTTATTAAGTAATGCTTATGCACAAGTCACTGATGGGTACTGTGAAGGCCAAGACAGAAACAGCCCCTCAGCTCATAGAGCTTTTGGCTGAGGTCTTCCCCAAACTGGCCATTCTGAAGGTCATCTCCATGCCTTGGCATAGCCTTGAATTTTTCAATTCTACCTTCCTGCAAAGCTCAGCTCAGATGTCTGCTCTTCCTTATCCCTCCTGTTTATGGCGATCTCTCTTTCTCAACTTATCTTACATTTTTATGATTCGGGACTAGAAAGGACCTTCATGACCATCAAGTCTAGTACCCACATTTTACATATGGAGAAACAGGCACAAATTGATTAAGTGAATTAACCAAGGTCACACAGATAGTGAGAGTCTGGGGGAGAATGGCAAACCAAGTGTCCAACATCACAGTAGTTGTCATATAATCGAGGTAGAATATAAGCTCCCTGAGGGCAGAAACTGTCGTTTTTGCCTTTGTATCCTGAGAGTCTAGTATAGGGCCTTGAAAATTTGAATTGCACTGGACTGAACTGAATTTTGTGTGTATATATAAACACACACACACATATATGTTATATATAATGTGTGTATATATCATATTGTATAACATAGCATATTATATATACATGTGTGTACATATATACATATACCCATATGACTACATGTACATGTGCATGTGTATATATGTGTACATATGTGTGTGTTATATAAATATATGTAATGTAGACACACAATGTATTGCAGGATTCTTAGAGTAGTTTTAACAGCTTAAAACTGGATTAAGAATTTTGGGACACCATGCATAGTTGAATGAATGAATGAATGAATAAACAAAACAGTATTTATTTAGTATCTAGTATCTGTCAAGCCCTGGGGATAAAAATAGGAAAAAAAATGAATAAGTTTCTGCCCTCAAGGAGCTTATATTCTAATTGGAATGGAGATCACATCTAAAAGAAAGTTCTAGGGAAGGTCAGATGGAAAGACTCAGCAGTCCTAAAGATGTAGTAATTGTCCAGAGTTCCTTAGAGGAGTGAATCTTGAATTAAGTGCCCACACTTGGAGAAACCTAAGAAATCCTCCCTGGATGACCCACTCTAGCACTGGAAGAACAGAGTTGATTGCATATTCAGGGGCTGCTCTTATGGCCATTAGTCACTGTACTGCCAGAAGATCACCAGTTGCTATTCTAGCAGAACACCTTTCTGTGAGGAGACTTGTGCTCTGTGGCTTAGACCCTCATTAGGAAAAGTTCATTTATTGAATTGACAATGCAGTGAGTCTGACTTCAGGGATGTGATTCCAGCTAATGGGTCCCAATGCAGACCTAAAAATAAGGTATATGTGTGCCTCACTTTTCCCCTAGTGACAAAAGGTGCCTTCAGTTAGTTCAGCACATGCAGAGTGTCTGGACTTGTTCCACAGACTGGTTTTTTCCCTAAGCTACGGCTCCCGTCAGCATTACCACTTCTTTGCTACCAAATTTACTATTGATTTTATGAGCGATAAAAGACCTTGAGCGCTTTAGACCTTCATGCAATGGTCTTCATCTTTTGATGTAGCCTGGAGAAATTTCCATTGTGCTAAAAAGCAGGGGGTGTCAAAGGAGAACTCTTTGGGGTACAAGGATCTGGGTTTGCATTTTGGCTTCACCACTTATGAGCTTGCAAGTGGATGACCTTGGGCAAGTCACTTTGTCTCTGAGACTGTTTCTTTAGTGATAAATGGAGAGAAGCTGGTGTCAACTGCAGAATGGCTAAGCATACTGTAGAATGTGAGTATAATGAAATATTACCATGCTGTCAGAAATAATGGAGATGGAGAATTAAGAAAAGCACAGGAAGATATCTATGGACCAATACAGAGTGAAGCAAGTAAAACCAGATAACAAATATGTACAATGACTACAGGGCTAGAAAGAGAGACAGATACACAGAGATGGACAGACAGACAGAGGGAGACACAGAGAGAGAGACACAGAGAGAGGAAGAGAGGGGGAGAGAGAGGGAGAGGGAGAAAGAAATAATAGGTAGATAAATAGATCTATAGGTAGAAAGATGGATGGATGGATAGATATATAGGTAGGTAGATAGATGGAAGGATAGATCTGTGGGTAAGAAGATAGATGATAGATGGATAGATATGTAGATAGAAACATAGATCTGTAGGTAGGAAGATAGATAGATGGTTGATGGATAGATATGTGGGTGGATAGAGCTGTAGGTAAGTAAATAAATGATAGATGGATAAATATATAGGTTGATGAATAAATAAATAGATGGAAGAATCACTGAATAAATCCACAAGTGAACCAAGTAACAAACAAGGAACATCAAAAAATTTTTAAAAGAATGCCATGCAAGTGTGATGGTAAAGCTTGAAATGAGAAAATGCATTTTCCTCCCTTCTTTGCAGAAGCAAGAAACTACAACTGCGGAACATTGCCTTTATCAATCAAATCAACAAACATTTATTGGGTGCCTACTCTTTCCCAAGCATTGTGGCATATAAATTCAACATACGAAATAATCTGTACGCACAAGGAGTATACACTCTAACCTAATGGGTGTTGAAGGTATCCCTTGTTACTTGGTCAGAAACAATGTTCTCACTTAAGAATCATTTCTAATCCATAAAGCTAACTGTGATTTCAAACAGAATGATTTCAATGATTTTTTTCCAAAGTTGGCCCAAGATCCTCCGTTTTAAAGCATATATATGTATATAATTTGTTTATTCTTGAAGGAGCCACATGGCTCACCCACAATGATGCACTTTGCCAAAAGATTAGATTATACAAACATACTTTTCTGCTCTGTTGCTAACTGGGTTGTTAACAGTTGAAGTGTTGGGAACATTACAAATGTCAAAACTGCTAGAAATGATGGTAATAGGAATGGATAATGGGAAATACACACTACTCAGGGCCCAGTTAGATGCCTTACTTACAAAGGAGGTTGAAGAAGCACTATGTTCACAGGAACATAGGTTATGAGATAGACCTGAAAAACTGAATATTGCTAAATCTTTGAATATCTGAGATCAGTCAGTCCTGCATGAATCTTGATCATTTAAAATCAATTGGAATGGTCCCACCAATTCCAAAACTGCCTAACACATAAAGTTGACAGAGAATTATTCTTTTACCAAAGAGTTTAGAGAGTCTTCTTGGGGGTTTAACCTTCCTTTGGAGAAGGTTTTAAGTTAATCAAACTGATTGCTTGATTTCACTTTCTGAGTTCAATACAGCCCATATCATGTGCCTACTATATGCAAAGGCAATGAAGATTCAAAGACAATTCAACTGAACTCAACAAACATTTGCTAAATTCCTGTGATGTGCTATGAGCTGGAGATACAAAGGAAATAGTCCTTTCCTTCAAAGAACACTTCCATTCTACGTGGTCATTGGATCATAAGGTCATATAACAAGACCTGGAAGGGATGTCAGAGGTCATCCAGATCAACCCCTATCATATTACAGATGAGAAAACTGAGTCTCAGAGAGGTAATGTGACTTGGCTCAAGGTCAAATAGGTACTAAGTGTCTGAGGCAGGATTTAAACCCCCAGTTCTCAGAAGAATTCCTTTGGAGGTATTTGGCCTTTGACCTTTGCATCCTTTTCCTTTTCCGATTAAGAAAGCAAAACCTAGAACTAGACCCAGCTGAAGAGCCC
>CM053580.1:557726582-557764401 GCA_028627135.1 Pseudochirops cupreus
CATTGGCTTTGTTTGTACAGAAACTTTTCAATTTAATGTACTCAAGGTTATCCATTTTGCATTTTATAATGCTCTCCAATTCTTCTTTGGTCATAAAGTCCTTCCTATTCCATAAATCTGACAAGTAAACTATTCCTTGCTTCATATGGATGTTTTTATTAACCACATTTAGCAAATGAGGAAACTGAGGCAGACAGAGCTCAGGTGACTTGCCAAGGGTCACACACTTAGTAAGTGTCTGAGGTCATATTTGAACTCAAGACTTTGCTGATTCCAGCTCCAGCACTCTACCCACAGCACCTGTATTCATGGACTAATTGATATGGAACTCAGAGGTCATCTCTTTGAACCCTCTTGTTGTACAGAGAAGTAAACTGAGGCTCAGGGAATCTAAGCAACAAGGAACACTGTTGTTGTTGTTGTTGCTCAGTCATATCCAATTTTTTGTAACCCCATTCGGGGTATTTTTGGCAGAGATACTGGAGTGATTTGCCATTTTCTTCTCTAACTCATTTGACAGATGAGGAAATTGAGGCAAATAGTGTTAGTGACTTGTCTAGGGTCAGACAGCTATGCACAACTGAATGGTTATTGTTTGGGCCCTGATGCCTTGGAGTGAATGTAAATAGCCATTGTTTCTCTTTTGGCCAGAAACCCTGAGGGTCTTCCCTCCTAGTTTTTATATGTATGTGTGTATGTATATACACACATATACATATATAAAGATATATAAATATGTGTATATATACACACATATGTCTCTGTGTACATATATATGTGTATATATGTATGTGTATGTGTATATATATATATGTGAATAATTTTTTTTTTAATTAAAGGGGCCATCCCTTGGCTCACTTCTCAAACTTCCCTAATCACTGAATGGGCATTGCCTCAGTCAACATAAGAACTCTGAAAGACCTTATCTTAAAAAGGCCAAGGTCTCCCATTACATCCTGGGCCATCTCCAGCTGTCCTGATTTATATCTGACCATTGGACACAGAGGGCTCCAGAGGAGAAAATGAGGCCAGTGACTTTGCACAGCCCTCCCTCACTTAAATCCAGTTGACTTGCATGTCATGGCATCCTCTTCCTGATGTTATGGTCCTCTTAGAGAATGAAGAGCAAACCACAACCACAAGTGTTTGAAGTCAGATTTGAACTCAGGAATATGAGTCTTCCTAACTCCAAGCCCTGCACTATATCCATTGTGCCACCTAGCTGCCCTCTCCAAAATTTGGTTTACCATGTCCTTCTCAAGTGGATGAAGGCAAACAGAGGTTATATGACTTGCCTATGGTTACACAGTTAGTAAATGTCTGAGACTGGATTTGAACTCAGGTCTTCCTAACTCCAGGCCCAGAGTTCTATCCACTGAAACACCTGGCTACTTCCACAAGGAACATAGGATCAGAGATTTAGAACTGAAAGGGACCTCAGAGACCATCTAGTTTAACTACTTCATTTTACAGATGAAATTATTGAGGCCTAGAATGTTCAGTGACTGAGCCAAGATCACACATAAGAGGCAGAAAGGTGAACCAAAGCCTTGTGAACTGAAAGCCTATTTTAAGAATCCACACATATGAAAGTCTTTGCCAACATTATTATTAATTTACCCGGAAGATTTATAGAAAAAATGGGTTAAACATGCTTTACATTAGTTGGAGAATAATCACAGCTCATCATTCTAAGTGTTTCTGCCTCAGCTGTCCTAACAGCCTCAGACTGTATCTGTCTTTAGGCATCTACAAAAAAAATAGACCCTCCAGCTTCTGTTTTGAGTTATTGTAAAGGAATACAAGCTAGTTGTCACAAGCTGCTCAAGATTCATGGTGGCCTTTCTTTTCGCCCTTCATTCCTTTTTAAAAGAGCCCAGAAAGTGAGGGATTTATTAGAAAATGATTGTCTGGGAGGCATATGACCCCTTTTTGAAGGATTACCGTCAACGAGTCATAGACGGCGGCAAACATTGTTCTTGCTGAAGAATGTTGTGACAATGTAAGTACACAGATCCCCATACTCCCAGATCCGGAGTGAGAGATTTACTTTGGGCAGCAAGTTTTCATACACTTCCTGCTGGTGAGTCTAAATTTTTAATTTTTTCATTTAAAAAAAATAAAGATCTATGGGCTTCTGGGTGTTATCTCAAGCATATTCTCCATGTTGTGGGGAAGGATTTTCAACCAACGATTTTGTGAGTCTCCATGCATTGTTTGTTTAAAAATGAAGAGAATTGACAGTTTCCCAAGCAATCAAAGAATATGAACTCAGGACAAGCATAAGAAGATACCAGAGCTGAGTGAAGGCACAAAGGCTTTGGAATATTAGAGAATATTGAAAGTAAAAATGAAAGGGAATTGTTAATGGAATTTCCTTTTTAAGGACCTTAGGTGAGTACAAATTTGAATGAAAATTAATCTCAGTATTTTGGCTTTATAAATTAATATGTGAGCTGATAGATGAAATGAGATTTTTTTTGCCTCTATCTGGTTTGTCATGGAGTTTAAAAAGGTCAAAATCAGCACATTCATTTATTTTATTGAAAGACTTTTCTTTTTCTTTTTGAATAAGCATGGGGCAGAGTTGAGTTTTCTTTCTTCAGGTACCAACTGCCATGAGGTTACATATCCCTCCCCCTCCAAAAAAAAAAATCTGCTAGGAAAATGCATAATAAGGTGAAATCTCAGCCTATGGGACTGAAGAGGAAACTCTAACAACACTGAAGTTTCTTATGATTCTTGTTTCCTTTAGGAGGAGAGGAGAGACTTCTAAAGCTTTGAAAGTTCAACACCACTCCTCACAGCATGACATTTACAAAGGATCACAAGACAGACAAATCCAAGTTCAGAAATGCACAACTTCCTGAATTTTTCATGGTCTGTTTGGGAGTCGTAGAAAATAGAAAACTAACAGCAATCACCCAAGGGAAAGGGGAAGACTAGATAAATTTACTTTATATACGCAGAAAGTGGTTGACTTGACATTGTTATAGGATCATAGCTAGAAGGGACCACTGGAGATCTTAATGGACTAAAAACTCAATTTGGATGAGTAGAAGGAAGAGGAGAATGTATAGTCTGATGTGATCTTTTTATTGAAATAATTATTATCAATTTATTTTTAAAATTCAATTTTATTTTTGGTTCCAAATTCTCTCCCTTCCCTTTTTCCATCCACTTCCCTTTGAGAAGGCAAGAAAAATAGAACTCATTATAGATATGCAAAATATGTCATGCAAAACAAATTTCCTTATTAGTCATGTTCTTAAAAAAATGTAAATGAAAGAAATAGAGGAAATGCTTCCATCTATACTTTGAGTTCATCAGTTCTCTATCTGGAAACAAAAAGCATATTCAATCACCATGAGTCCTTTGGAATTACGATTGCTTATCATGTTGATCAGAGTTACCGAGTTTTTCCAACTTGACTGTCTGGTCAATATTGATGTCTCTATGTGAATTATTCCCCTGGTTCTGCTCACTTCATTTTTCATTGGTTCATGTAAGTCTTCTCAGGCTTTTCTGAAGCCATCCCCATCATCATCTCTTGTAGCACAATAATATTTCAAAGCATTCATACACCACAACTTATTCAATCATTCCCCAGTTAATGGGTAGCTCTTCCATTTCCAGTTTTTAACCACCTAAAAGAGATGCTATGGGTATTTTTGTACATATGGGTAATTTCCTTGTTTCTTAGATTTCTTTGGGGTACAACCCTAGTAGTGGTATCACTGAGTCAAAGGGTAAGCATGGTGAATATGGACAGTTTTATGACCCTTGGAGCATAGCTCCAAATTGTTTTTCAGAATGATTGATCCAGCTTGCAACTCCACCAACAGTGCGTTAGTGTACCTATTTATTTTCCCACATTCTGTCTATCACATTGGTTATTTTCATTTTTTGTCATTTTAGCCAATATGATGGGTAATGAGGTGGTGCCTCAGACTCATCTGAATTTGTATTTCTCTAATTACTAGTGACTTAGAGCATTTTTCCTATGGCTATTGGTAAAAGCTAATGTGATATTAAACTACATAAAGAGAAACTTAATGGTCAAAATCTGGGAGGGAACAATACTACTGCAGTCTGCTCTAGTCGTGAGTACCGTGTACAGCTTTGGCTGTCATATTTAGGAAAGAATTTGATATAATCGAGATTTTGAAATCACAAGCATAAGACCATAGAATTAGAGATGGAAGGGACATCAAAGGTCATTTAGTTCAACCCTGAAACTGTACAAATAGGGACACTAATGACCAATGACACTAAGTGCCTGGCCCATGACCATACCATAAGTAGGCATATGGACTTCATGAAGCATACGGAGATGTTCAGGATCAAGCCAATTATGAAGGGAGTTCAGGCATCTCTCAGGTATGGGCTGTTCAGTCATTTTTCAGTTGCGTCCAAATCTTCATAACCCCATCTGGGGTTTTCTTGGCAGAGATCTTGGAGTGGTTTGCCACTTCTTCTCCAGCTCATTTGACAGATGAGGACACTGAGGAATTTAGGGTGAAGTGACTCACTCAAGGTCCTATTAAATGCCATTTTATTAGAGGTATCCTGATATTCTGGAATAGAGTTGGCCATGACTAAAAATAACAAAACAACCAAAAAAGGTCCAGCCTTATGCTTAAATCAGAAAATTCTAGTTCATAAGGACAAAAAGAGGGAGGCATGATTGAACAGTAGTTGGTTTAACCCAGTGATTCTCAACCTTCCTAATGCTGCCACCCTTTAATACTTGTATGTGGGTGTATCTGAATGTGGGTGGACTCACCTGGAGAAGGATAGAGGAGCCGTGTCTTGGTTCCTAAGACCATTGGAAATACATGTTTTCTATTGGTCTTAGGCGACCCTTATGACCCCGGCGAAAGGGTCATTCAACCCCCAAACCATTGGAAAGATCTCAGGGTTGTGGTGAACTGAAAGGTCTATGGGGGATGTAACAATTGTTACTGAGTCATTTCAGTTGTGTCCAGTTCTCTGTGACCCCATTTGGGGTTTTCTTGGCAAAGACACTGGAGCGATTTGCCGTTTCCTTCTCCAGATCATTTTACAGATGACTAAACTAAGGCAAACAGGGTGAAGTGACTTGCCCAGGGTCATACAGCTAGTAAGTGTCTAAGTTCGGATTTGAACTCATGAAGATGAATCTTCCCGACTCCAGGCCCAGCGCTCTATCCACTGGACCAACTAGCTGCTCCCAGTTATAGATTAGAGTATCCCACCCATTTCAAAAGTCATATCTTCCAAGAAACCTTTCCTAATTCCCTCATCTCTCTTCTGAATTCTTATAACTCCTTATACCAAACTCTTGTGCCTATCCATTCTGCTATCAGTTATATGTATATCTTAGTTATCCCATTTAATAATAATTTTGAGAAATCTTCCTATCAAAATTTAATCAAACCTATTTTTTTGGTGAAGTTATTTGGTGTGATGCTCATTGCCTCTCATGTTCCATATGGAAGAATTCATGACACACAACCATGAAGAAGGTTTCTGAGTAATCTATAAGCGTTTGTTCTTTCTTGTTGTAAAATCAACAGCAAATCAACAAGCATTTATTAAGCTCTGTCAAGCATTGTTATAAGTCCTGCGGTCATAAAGATAAAGCAAACATAGTCCCTACCCTCAAAGAGCATATACTGTCATGGGAGAGACCTCATGTATACAAGTAGGAACATACAAGACACATACAGAGTAGATAGAAGGTAACCCTAAAGAGGGAAAGATTGGCACATGGAGGGAGGGTGTGGAGAGGGGAACTGGGAAGGGTCACCTGAAGAAGTTGACATTTGACCCAAGAGAAACCAGAGATTGTAAGAAACCCACATGAAAAATGAGCGTACTCTATGCATGGGGAGTGCAGAGGCATAAGGACCAGACCAATGCAGACCCAGGAAACAGAATGCCATGTATGAGGACCAAAAAGAAGCCTAGTTTGGCTGGACTATAACATACAGAACAGGGAGATGACTAAGACACCATCCTGTTCTCATGGAATTTACATTCTAGTCAGGGAAAATGACTAGGATACAAGACATGTTGTGTGATATTTGCCATGAGAGATGTTCAAAGATTATCAAGAGATGTTCAGATGCAAAAGAGCTCCTTTCTGGGTGATTAGGGAAGCCTTCATGGCATTTGAACTGGTTCTGAAAAAAGAGGTTGGCTTTTTCACGGGCAGGAATTGGTTGGGTAGACATTTGGAGTATTGGAGACAGCATGGACCAAGGTGGGAAGATAGAAGACCTGAAAGCATGTCCAGAAAATAGCAAGAAAAAGCTGGAAATATGTTAGGGCCTGATCATGGAGTAAATTGAGGGTTAGACTATGGACTTTGAGACTATTTTCATGGGCTATCACACCATTCAACAATTTTTTTTAAGATCCAAATATTTCTAAATAATCCTATCATATCTCTGGGCTAGCATAGATAGATAGATGCATAGATGATGGTTATATAACAGTTAAATATACATATATATTTGTATACATAATAGCCAGCATTTATATAACCTTTTAAAATTTGCAAAGCACTGTATAAATATTTTCTCATTTTTATCCTCCACCCTATAGAGTAGGTGCTATTATTATCCACATTTTACAGAAGGGGAAATTGAGGCAGAGTTAAGTAGCTTGTCCAGGGTCACATAGCCAGTAAGTGTCTGATACTGCAGTTTTTAACTCCTGACTCTAGATCAGTGGTTCTCAACCTGTGTGTCGCAACTCCTTTGGGGGTTGAACAACCCTTTCACAGGGATCACAGGAGTCGCCTAAGACCATCAGAAAACACATATTTCTGATGGTCTTAGGAACTGAGACACCGCTCCTCTATCCATCTCCAGGCAGGTCTGCCCACTTGCAGATACACCCACATACGAGTATTAAAGGTTCGTGGCATTGGGAAGGTTGAGAACCACTGGTCTAGATCAACATTCTATTCACTGTGTATACATACTATATATGTACACATGTACATATATGTGTGTATGTGTGAATGTATGTGTATATGTATACATATATGTGTATACACATATAGAAAGGTGTCTCAAAAATCTTAGTTCAATTCTTAACTATTAAAGTTTGAAACAAAAAATAGAAACCTTTTTTTTCCAGCCCAAATTTGCTTATGTGGTCAGTGCTTCTGATAGATAAGACAGATAAAATGATGATCTGAAACAGAAAATCTAGCTCTTTCCCTTCAGAGAAAGAAGACCAGCAGCATCACACTTAATTTAAATTTGCCACAAAGATTTCTCTTTGTGTGACCTGATTTTCTTTTTGCTGTCTCTCTCAACGAGGTGTGGGCTACAGAAGGTACAGAGTCAGCAAAAGAAAATGCCGCCAGTGATTCAAGGGCCAGCTTTAATTGAGATTACTTATTAATTTATTGCCCTTTAGAGAAATACTGCATTGAAGCATTTGGATGCATTCATTTTCCAGAGTGTCGGAAAGCCCAAATCTTTCAGTTGGAGTCTCGAAATATGATCTATTTTATCTCATTTAAGTAGAATGTCAGTTTTTAAAACTAGGCTAGTAAGTCAAAGTGATGTGTGCTCTTCGATCTATAGGAGTGTAGGCATCATTAGGCCAATGTTTTCTGTGGCTTCGAGCTTGGGCCAATCCTATGGAAAATGTTGTCTTTAAATGTTTGAGTTCCAACTTGATGTCAGCAACCATCACCAGGGAAAGTCCTGGTAACGTTCCCCACCTTGGCACTGTGAGTTTACAAAGCTGCCAGAATTAGGTGACAAGGGAACAAAGAAAACATCTTTTAGTTTTGGCCAAAGATTTCACTCATTGGTTTCCTCTCTCTCTATCATTGACAGTGAATGATGATAAATAGGGTGCTATACCTGAGTTCAGATCTGAATTCCGACAGCTTTGTGCACTTAGATACATCTTGGGCTCCAGTTCACACAGCAACAATTGCCTGTTGGACATTTTGAACCAGATGTCCCCCATTTGTCTTAAACTCAATATGTCTAAAATTTAACTCATTGTCATTTCTCCCAGGCCTTCAACTCTTCCTAATTTTCCTTTTTTATGTCGAGTGGAACCTCCATCCTTCCAGTGACCCAGGTTTACAGTCTCAAAGTCATTCTTTCCTCTTTCCCTCAGTCCACATATCCAATTGGTTGTCAAATACTTGTGATTACTCCTCAACATTTCACACATACATTCCCTTGTGCCCTTTTTTCCACTCATACAAATGCCACCCTATTTCCAACCCTCATCCTGTTAAGTTTGAATGATTGTAATAGCCTCCTAACTTGTCTAAAGTCTCTCCTCAAATCTATCCTCAGTGCAATTTCCAAAATAATTTTCCTGAAGTAAGGAACTGACCATGCCATTTCCCCACTCAGAAGATTCCAGTGGTCCCTTTAGTGCCAACATGATATTCATAGTACCAACAGTAACTATGAATATGCTGGCACAGTTCTGAATCACAAAATGTAACATACTTCACATAGAAGACAGAAGCAAAACATTTATTCAGACACCAGAAAATAAATCTCAACAACAGAAAGTTACGTCCATCATAGCAACAAAGAAGTTAATAAACCATAGCACAGCAGGGAGTCACACCATCCTTTAGCCTTCCCACAAACACTCACAAGCCTAGCTGTTTCCTTGGCTACATCTTCTCCTTCCTCCAGCTCTCACTGCTCTGACTCCCAGCCTCCTGTGGGCTCTGCTCCACCCTTCAGCAAACTCCTTCCACCACTACAGGCTCCATGTTATTATGTTTGGCCTCTTAGGGAGCAGGGATGATCTTCAAAGTAGGAAAAATCTTCAAATTCCCATTACCATTATAACCCACTATTACCTCTTGAATTGAATAGAAATATTCCTCTGCTTGGCATACAATATTCTTTACAACCTGCCTGGTCCTATGGTTCTTTTCCATTCTTATTCTATATCATCCTTCTCTGTAAACTCTAAGGTCCAAAAAAACTGAGCTTTTTAATTCTTCCCAAGCATTAAAGCATTAAGCATTCTATTTCCAATTGCTGCCTTTGCCCCGGCTGTCTCCCACAACTGTAATTATGTTTCTTCTTACTTCTGCCTCTTGGAATCCCAGATTTCCTTCAAGACTCAGCCCAAGTGCCACCATCTTCTTCATGTTGCTAATTTTGGTCTTTCCAACCAGTAGTGCCTATCCACACACCAGCCCACTTCTATGCTACTTTTTACATATGGGCTTGCTACTCCCCTCCCCCAATTAGAACATAAGTTCATCGAGGGCAGGGACTGTTTCTATTTTGTCTGTCTACCTCCAGCTCTAGTCACAGTGCCTGAAGCACAATAGATACCTAAAAAATGCTTGTTGATTGACTGATTAATAGATATGGATGGGATTCTTCAAAACACATTTTGTAGCTATTTCATCTGAATACATCTCATTTCCTAAATAGAATGTAAGTTCCTTGAAGGTAGAGACTGTTTCCTTTTTGTCTCTATCCCCAGCTGCTGTCACAGTGCCCACCACATAACAAGTGCCCAGATAAATGTTTTTTGACTTGAGTTGAAAGGGGCAGAGCTGGGATTGAAGCCAGATCCTCAGAGTCCTAGTCTCATCCACTCTCTACTATTTATTGGATGAATTATTAAAATCCTGCCATCCTAGGAAACCTTTCTAAACACTTAGAAGTTCATCCCACATGGCATTAGCATCATTATCTTAACAGCCTCATCTGAACCCACAGACTCAGCTTTCCTTAATGATTCATTCAACAACTATTTCTTTGTACCTCAATGGGCAAGACCTTATGGTGGTGTGTAATCTCAGCTCTTGTGTATATAATCTTCATCATGGAGCCCCTTCTCTGCACATATTAGTTTCTTTTCCTGCTATTTCTGAGACAGCTAGTTGGTGCAATGGCAACCCTAGTTCTGGGTCTGGAATCAGAAAAATTCATCTTTCTGAGTTCAAATCTGGTCTCAAACACACACTAGCTGTGTGACCCTGGGCAAGTCACTTAACCCTATCTGCCTCAGTTTTCTCATCTGTAAAAGTGAGCTGGAGAAGTAAATCACAAACCACTCCAGTACCTCTGCCAAGAAAATCCCAAATGGAGTCACAGTCAAAAAATGACTCAATGACAACCGTCATATCCTCCTATTGACCTTTCAGCTCATCAGAACCCTTGAGACCTTTGTGTAGGCCAACTCCAATATAATCATACCTACCTCTTCTTGTTCTTGTGAAGTTGAATTTTTGTTTCAAACATAGGACTGTACCTATTTTAGTTGCTTTGTGATTTCTCACTCATGTCCTACTCTTTGTGACCACATTTGGGCTTTTCTTGGTGAAGATACTGGATTGGTTTGCCATTTTCTTTTCCAGCTCACTTTTACAGATGAGAAAACTGAGGCAAACAGGGTTAAGTGACTTGCCCAGGGTACTATGACATGCCATACTATTAGGTTTATTCCAATATTCTGGAATAGGCAGGTAGGTGGCATAATACATAGTATGCTGGAGATGGAGTCAGGAAGACAGTATGTCCTTGGAAAGCCACTTAACCTCTTTTGGCCTCCATTTCCTTATCACTAAGATGGGGATAATAACAGCACCTACTTCATAGGCTTGTGAGAATGATTGGAAAGAGTTTTGTCCATTTTAAATATAATTGTCTGTGGGCTTAACATGAATTCCAGGTTCATTAAGGCGATCCTCAGTGAAGGTAAACTGAATGACAGAGATGGCAAAGTGCTGGAATTAGAGTCAGGAAGATGTGAGTTCAAATCCTGCTTCAGACTCTAACTAGCTTTATGACCCTTGGCAAGTCACATGACTTCTCAGCCTCAGTTTCCTCCCCACAAAATGGGGATAATAATAGCACCCACCTTACATAAGGGTCATTGTCCCTTCTGTATTCTGGGTACCGTCCTCCAGACAATCTTCAGTTCATCAATGTCCTTCTTAAATCACTGTGACCCAATAGTCCACAATGGTCCGGATGAAATCTGATAGGAGAAGAATACAAAACAGTTGTCAACATCATCCTCCATTCCTGGAAGTGATATAAAACAGAAGGCATCCAAAAAAATTTCTTTGAGGAAAAAGAAAAGTGAGATGCTTATTTGTGCTTTTTCTTAAGTCACTGATAAAAAATATTAAACAGTGCAGAGCCAAGCCCAGATTCCTTGGGTACTCTATTGGAGGTTTTTTTTCCAAATTGGTATCAAAAGATTCATGAGTATTCCTTGGGTCTAGTCACTTGAACAGCTCCAAATCTATTTAACTACACTGCTATCTAACCCTCACCTTTCTACCTCTTCCACAAGAGTAGCATGAGACTTGATCAAATGCTTGACAAAAATCTGGGTGAATTTAAGCTACAGCATTCCTCTGTAGCCAGATTGGTTTTCCTGTCAAAAAAGGTAATTAAGATTAATCTGCTCTGACCTGTTCTTGTTGAAGTAATACTGGTTCTTTGTGATCATGACTCCTCATGACTCCTTTTTCTAGATGTTCATTAATCATCTCATTAATGATACATTCTTGAATTTCCCCAGAAATCAAAGTCAAATTTGTGGGGCTACAGTTTGCAGATTCTATAATTTTCTTTTTCTTTTTAATTAAAGATGAAAAAAATCCTGCCACTATTTGCCTTTCTCTAGTCTTCTAGTATCTCTCCCATTCTCTACAATTTTTCAAGTATTGCTTACCAGCTTAGTAATAGCAAGAATCAGTTCTTTCAATATAAGAGGGTGTTTCAGTCAGTTCCCAAGCTTTAATTAGGCACCTACTATGTGCCAGGAACTTCTAAGCACTAGAGATATCAAAAACAAAAACATGGTCCCTACCTTCCTTGAACTAACTCATCATGGGCAACAAGCTGATCTCTCATTCTCTCTCTACTTATATTGAATAGAAACTCCCCATTAGCCTTTTATCTTGTCCCTTCTGTTTGGCAAAGAAAATGCAAGCAGAGAATTCAGCACCTCTCTGTAATCTTTGTCATTAGCCACTCTGATGGGAAAAGTAGCAGGGAACATGTCTATCTTTTTTTTCCTTTTCATTCTCTGGTCCATTCCTTTTCTTATGTCTTCTGTATGTCTCTTTTTTCTTTTTTGTTGGCTTTTAATATTTAATTACACTCTTTGTATTGCTTAGAATTAACTTTTTTATACCATTTGATCTTTCTCATACTATAAAAGGCAAATATGAGTTTTAATTAATTTATTGTTTTTAATTTATGGATCTAAGTTGATTAATAAGTGCTGTGGGCTTCTCTGCTGTTCTCAGCAGGAAACTTCCCCTCTTCCTCTGCCATCAAAGAGCTTACAGTCTAATGGAGAGGGGGTTTGGGAAATAGGGCATGTATAGATACCCTGAACAGATAGTTATGAAAAATGAGAAGGTAGGAGAATTTTCCTTTAAAGCCTGGTGACATGCATACTTTGAAAGATTTAAGAATGCATATGTTTTTTTTTAATAATTTACATGAAAACAGTAGATGAGTAGGAAGCTTTGCTCTTAACTTTACATATCTTACCCCATTAACTATGAAGCAATACCTTTACAGCACAAACAGTATTAGCCTCTTAGTCATGTTTCATCTTGTCAAAAAATACTAATTTCCTCTACATGTCCTATCTCTCTTCCTTCTTCTTTTTTCCCTCCACTCTTCCTCCTCTCTCCTTTCTTCTTTCTCTTCTCCCTTTTTTCATCATCTTCCTTCTTCCGTCTCTGAGCATAGTCATATAGGCCACTTATTAGTGAAATAAGTTCACCTTCAATTTCAATGAACTCTCCTCTCTTAAATTTGCCATTTAGATGACTACATAAGTTTGTTATTTTGTTTTGTTTTTAATGCTTTGAAAAAAATATAAGAGAAAACTGCAAACAGGTCTCTTTTCTCTGTGGGTTTTTATTAGTCCAATATGTTAGTATCCCCATGTGGAATGAGAACATCTAGCAAATGGATTTTTGCTTTTGCTTTTCAAAAATTAGATATGTTGGTCAAGGGCAAAGCATGGGGACCTGGAACATTTCCTTGCTAATTTGTGAACGACTCCTTAAATTATGCTAAGGGAGCCATCCACCCAAGGCCAAAGATAGAGGCTATTGTTCTTCCCACAGTCTTAGACCAAATTCCCCCAGCCTTACCAGCCTTACCAAAGGGCCTACAAGTTATACAAAAGGAGATAATGAAACCCACGATCAATGAACCTTTCTCACCACAAGCAGAATGAGGCCCACTAATGAATCACAGCAAATTCATCAAGAGAAATGCTTTGCTAATACAGTAATAAGGCAGCATATGATTGTCCCAAAATTGCTGCTTACTGAGCGGCTTTGCCTTGGGGGCTATGCAGATGACTATTGAAATCCAGCAGGAAGAACCTGCAGCCATGAACTGAGTCATTGGGCCAAAACATCCAAACAGCCAGAAACCCCATGCAAAGTCTCACAGGCATAGGAAAAAGCCTCTGAAGGTCTCTTAGATGTATTTGGGGTTGAGCCAAAATGTTGGAGTGGAAGAGCAGGCAGTGAAGCCTTTCAAAAGCAGGGTGGAAAAAAGCAAAATTCAAGCTTTATGTGGTCTGAGCCAAGAAAGGAAGGTTGCAGGGGATAGATGCAAACATCCTTAGCATTTACCTGGAACTAGTGGCTCTTCAGATGCCACCCCAAGGGAATGTCTATATTAAATCTAACCATGTATTGATTAAGCAAATATTTATTGGGCCTCAACTATGTTCAAAGCATTGTGGGTAATACTAAGTAAAACATGCTACCTCCTCAATATTGAATGAATGAATGAATGGATGGATGAATGAATGAATAAAGCCTTTCTATCTTCCTCCTACTCCTTCCCTTTCCTTCTTCAATCTCCTCCCTCCTTTATCATCTACAGTACTTTCCTTATCATACTCTCCCCTCTCTTTTAGCTTTGAGTCTAAGATTTATCTCCCCAACAAGTCTATGAGCTCCTTAAGGACAGAGATCATATGTTATCAAATAATTCACTTCAACAGACATGACTTAAGTGCTTAATACATGCAAAGTAGCCTTAGGTACTGGGGATACCAAGGCAAAAAGCAAATGGTCCATGCACTCAAGAAATTTCTACTGCTGGTGAGAGGAAGAACTATTGGGGGTACCGTTTATACACAGAAAAGTGAATACAAAGTAATTTGAGAGGGGAGAAAATGTTAACCAACTAAGGTATGGGTGTCAGGGAAAGCTTCAGCTCATCTTTGTGTCTTCTTATGGCAAGTGTGAGGACTACCACATAGCGGGTGCCGAATAAATTTAGTTTAATGAGTTATTAAAAGGTCTCTATGTCCAGGGGGCTTTCCAAGATCTAGTAGAAGAAAAAAAAGAGATTTATCCAGAAGAGACTCCCATATGATATTACATTTATTAAGCATTTTTTTGTTCAGGCATTTTTCAGTTGTGTCTGACTCTTTGTGACCCCATTTTGGGTTTTCTTGGTAAAGACACTGAAGTGGTTTTCCATTTCATTCTCCAGTGAATTTTACAGTTGAGGAAACTGGGGCAAACAGGGGTAAGTGACTTGCCCAGAGTCACACAGCTAGTAAGTGTCTGAGGCTGGATTTGAACTCATGAAGAAGAGTCTTCCTGATTTCAAGTCTAGTGCTCTACTGCGCCACCTAGCTGCTCATTAAACATCAACCTCCACCAATTCCACTGGCCCATCTCTCCTTGCTTATTCATGTGTTCACTCAAGAAATATTTTTTGAATGCTTACTATGAACAGACTCTTACTTCTGCATAAACTGGTCTTTGTGTTTCTCTTTATTCATGTACTTAAATATGTATATTTACTACTACTACTATTAATGATAATAATAACAATAACTAACATTTATATGATCCTCTATAGTTTGCAAAATGTTTTACATATGTTATTGCATTTCATCCTCCCAAAAAAAGTATTCTTTTTATCCCTGTTTTGCAGATGAGAAAACTAAACAGAGCCGCTAAATAATTTGCTCAATTAAGGGTCACTTAACTTGTGCAAGTCTAAGGCAGGATTTGAAATCAGGTCTTTCTGACTCCAAGTCCAAACCTCTGCCCACTGCCACAAGTCTGTTCCATCTCCCACATCCATACCTTTGCCCAGTCTGTCCCTGAAACATTTGACCTTCTCACCCCTACCTCTTAGAATTTCTAGCTTCTTTCAAGGCTCAACTCAAGAACCACCTCCTAGGTAAAGTCTTCCTTCCTCCCCTAACTTTAAAATGCTCGTTTCCTCCTGTAATTGTCTTGTATTTACTTAGCACATGCAAGTTTTGTTCCCATATTATTATGTTATGGTTATGTTATTACAGTCCTTGTTTTAGAAGAGGACCAGGATATGTGGGAGATGGTGCCATGACTTGAAAATGAATTGGACTTAAGAGAGGCAGGGACTCTCTCTTCTGGGTCCAATGACAAGATATAGGTCAAGATGAGAAGACAGGGCCCCGATGCAGTGGAAAACCTTGGCCTTTTTAAGCTAAGGTCTTTCCCATGTCTCAGTCTGTCTGAGGCAACACCCATTCAATGATTAAGGATAGGTAAGAAATAAGTCTAAAAATGACCTCTTTTATCCAGTCAAAAAAGAAATCAATCTGGAAAAGGAAGACCCTCAGGATTTCTGGTCAAAGCAAAAACAATTGCTATTGGTTGGTTGCTTGCTTGTTGTCCTTCATTCTGGAAGAGAATCAAAATAACATCACTATGTGAGAGTCAGGTTTCAATGTGTCCTACTGTGACTAATCAGACTAGTACGAGCTCAGAAAGCTCTACCACAGGTTGCATACAAATAGTCCATGTGAACATTTGGGGTGCATTCTCTAAACTTGCACATCCTGCATTTCCTTTGAGCTGTTTCAATTTTGCTTTGCTCATAAAACACAGCACCTTCTCTGATGTGGGCACGCCATGCTGAGCATTTCTGTGTCAGGGTCTCCCATGTCACATAATCAATTACAAAGTTCTTCTGACAGACCTTGAGGGTGTACTTGTGTCACTTCTTCTGACCACCATTTGAGCGCTTACCCTGTGTGAGTTCTCCATAAAATAGTCTTTTTGGCAAGCGCAGGTTTTGCATTTGAACAATGTGGCCTGTCTATAGGAGTTGTGCTCTCTGGAGCAGAGTTTGAATGCTTGGTAGTTTAGTTCCACTAAGAACCTCAGTGTCTGGTACCTTATCCTACCAGGATTGCTATTGACACTCTCTCAGAGTCATTGGTGCCCAGATAATGACCAAATGAGGCTTGGCCTGGGACCTATTGTTGGCCAATCAGTGAGAGCCAGAGTGATTGTTACTGGATAGAGCTCCTGCCCTGATGTCAGGAGGACCTAAGTTCAAAACTGACCTCAGACACTTACAAGCTATGTGACCCTGGGCAAGTCACTTAACCCTAATTATTATGTAAACTCTTTGAATGGAAGAGCAGTGCTTTAGAGACTCAGATAAATAAATTAAAAATTGAATGCATATTCTTATATGTTTCTCTTTCAGTGTTATCTATAACTGTCTCATTTCACCTCCTTAAATAATGTAAGCTTCTGGTGGATCTGTGACCTTATCATTGTGTGTAGTCCCTTACACAAGGCATAACACAATTCACTCATGCCTAACTCTTTTTTTTTTTTGAAGGGGGAAGGCAAGGCTAAATGATTCAGTTAAGTGACCTACCCAAGGTCACACAGTTATTGTGTCAAGCATCTGAGGTCACACTTGAACTAAGATCCTCCTGACTCCAGGGCTGGTGCTCTATTCATTGCGCCACCTAGCTGACCCCATGCCTGACTCTTTACCCTTCCTTTAGGTGACCACAAGGGGGGATCATTCATTGTGCAGAAGACCTTACTTAATTAAATTCTCTTAACATCACCAGGATACAGGTGGGGCAGGTAGGCTGTCCGTCAGTTCTTATTCACTCTTGCTATGTGACCAGCTGTGTACATCATATACTTCTTTTTTTCTTAATTCCATAAATTAACTCACTTGTTGTTGAAATATGAGCTATATAGCCATTTGCTAAGATGATGGCCCTACTTTCCTTTTAATTCCTTCAGTTTTCTGATGACAAATTTGACTGATTCCAAAGGTTCATGTACCACCAGTGATCATTTTCAAATAGTATCCATAATGCCAGATCCCCACCATTTGTCTATTCAGTTGGGTCTTGCCACAGAACAAACAAGAATATTCACCATGTTTCTAATCCCAATTTACTTACCATTCTTCTGAGGGATATATTATAATGGGTTTCTTACTGACCAACAATTCTGATTTTCTTGGTACATTTAGCCATATTACAGGCATCAAGACCCAAATTTGGAGGGTCTTTAAGGCATTACCTTGAATAACATCCTTTATTCTAGCATATTTCCCATTTTTCAGGATGTTTAAAGCTATTCATATCCGAGCGTTTCCATTGTCCTCTGATTAATACTTATAAGGAATAAGTTTAGAATCACCAAAAATACATTGCTGAGTCCCCAAAGCAATCCAGTGAGCACTCCTGTTCAAATCTGGACCCAAATCATTGAACATTTACAACGTCAGTTCAAGACATACAAACTAATGGTTACAATCTAAGTGTTGTCCATTCAAATATATAACATTTCATCCACTTGGTTTTTCCCGAATGGATAGTTAATCCAAACCCTCTAAGTAGTGATGGATCTCATATAAGAAGCTCTCCTAAGCTCCCTACAGGTAGAAATTGTGACTTCTTCATGTTCTTATCCTACACTTATCCAGGAGCACCTAGTTCAAGATATGCATACCAGTCCTAGATTCAGAACCACAAAGGATCTTATAGACAATTCAATCCAAGCCCCTCATTTCATAAGATGAGGAAACTGTAGCTAAGAAAGGTTAAGTCACTGACCTAGGATCCCTTAGTTCATAAGTATTTAAAGTCTTCATGGCTACACCAATAGCTGCTAGTCTCATTAGTTCAGGTTTATTAATCTGGGGTCCTTGAATTTGTGTGTGTGTGTGTGTGTGTGTGTGTGTGTGTGTGTGTGTAATAGATATACCTTCATTGACATATATATATATATAGGATATATGTATATCTTGTATATATTTTATATATCACATAAATATAGGTTATATAAACTATATAGTGTATATGTGTGTATAGACAGACAATTGTATTTCGATATAATTATTTTCCTTCATAGTCCTATTTATTTTATTTCCTTTAATTATGAGAAGGTTCCTACAGGCTTCATCAGATTGCCAAAGAGAGCCATCACATAAACACACACACACACACACACACAAACACACAGACACACACACACACACACACACACACACACGAAAAAGTCCTGCTTAAGTGCCTTTGGAATCTTCATCCCGAACCATCTTTGCTTCAGTCAATACTAAGTCCTCTCCATCACCAGTCATGGATTTGATGTTTCTGTCTCTTCCCAGCACAGTTGTACACTTCAGTTGCTGGGATAGCATTTCTCCAGCCACCAACATGACATCTTCCCAAATTAAAAGGAGTTAGTTTTATTCCCAAACAGTTGGAACCAAAACACAAGAAGAGACAAGAGAGACCCAACATTAGTTAACAAAGAAAGGAAGATCAACCTTTGTCCCAGACATTTACAACAAACCATCCCCTTGGCAACAAATGGAAAGGTAGAATAAGCAGAGGACAGGGAAGACTCATGATCCATTCAGCAAACCCCCCCAGCGTCATGGCAGGGCAGCCAGTGTTATTTGTTGTTTAGGTCTTTCTCCTGTAATCTCTTCCCAACTGGGATAGATTGGAATGGGCTCCTCTACGGTGGAGGAGCAGAGACCTCCAAGGGAATAGTACCTCATTTGATTTTTCTCAACAGCAATTCTTTGGATGTTTGAATAGATGTGATGGGAAATGTAAGAGTGAAGAGGTTATAAGATACACTGAGGTGCAATGGGGTATATTATTGACAGAGTTTTAGTGAAGGTCTTCAGTCCTTTAAAAGATCCATGATTCTGTCTGACTGAGCACATGCTCCACCAACAGTACATGTAATCCCTCTACACTTTAGGAAATGGTCTTTGGGAATAGCTCTCACTGCATTGCATGCATACCACACCTGAACTTAGCCACTCCAGTCCTTGGACAATAGACTCACAGGTCATAGCCATGTCTTCTGCTGGCTTGGTCTCCAAGAGCACAAGCTGTCTCCAAGGCATCACAGTTAATAATGGGATTGGGCCTCTCATTGGTACAGGCAAGGAAACTCCCTCTTTGGCAGCTTAGATTGTCTTAGAGAGCTGCCTAGAGTAATGAGAGATTAAATGACTTTCCCTGGCAGCTGGATACTACAATGGCTAGAGCTCTAGGCCTGGAGTTAGGAAGTCCTGAAATCGTCCATTTTACAGATGAAGAAACCAAGGCTCAGAGTTGTACAATGCACCCAGGGCCACATAGCTAGCAGGTATAGTTTGGAATCAGGAGTCCAAATCTAGATCTAAACACTGGTTTCTAGTATTCCATGCAGGACAGCACATTAGGATCAAAGAAGCATCCATTTAAAGTTAGAAAGGCTTTTAAAGGTCTTCTAGCCAACTTCTTTTACAAACAAGGAACCTGAGATTCATAAAGAGGTTAAATTAGGGGCAGCTAGATGGAGCAGTGGATAGACTGCTGGACCTGACCTTCCTGAAGTCAGGAAGATCTGAGTTCAAATCTGACCTCAGCTATGTATTACCTATATGACCTTGGGCAAGTCACTTAATCCCTATTTGCCTCAGTTTCCTCATCTGTAAAGTAAGAATAATAATAGCACCTACCTCCTAAACCTGGGCCAGGCACTGAACTTGTTTAAGTTTACAATTTTGTCAATGATTTTTATGAATTTAATAAAAATTTATTAAGCCCCTACTATGTGCCAGGCACTGTGCTAAGCACTGGAGGTCCAAAAAAGAGGAAAAAGACAGTCCCTGTCCTCCAAGAACTTATAGTATGTAAACACATTTATACAAAGCAAGACCTATGCAGAATGAATAGGAAATAATTAACAGAGGGGAGGCTCTAGAATTAAGAAGGGCTGGGGAAGGCTTCCTGTAGAAGAGGGGATTTTAGTTGGGACTTAAAGAAAGAAAGCCAGGGAATTAGTAGACAGAGCAGAAGAGGGAGGGCATTCCAAGTAGAAAAGGACAGTCAGAGAAAATGCCCAGAGCTGAGAGATGGGGTGTCCTGTTTGTGGAACCACCAGGAGGCCAGTGTCATTGGATCAAAGAGTTATGTGGTGGGAGGTGAGGTGTAAAAAGACCCAAAAGGAAGATAGTCACTTCTTGACCATAAAATATACAGCTGAGACAAAGCACAGATGGGCACTTAATATGTTGGTCAGAATATGACCTTATCAGAATCTCCCAAAGCTCTCCACATTCTGGCTGACATAATGGGAAAATCCTTTTTTTGTCTTTTTTCTGCTTTTTCTTCTTTTAAAATTTACTTATTTATTAATATTCTTTTTAAATTTTGAGCTCCAAATTCTCTCCCTCCCTCTCACACCATCACCCATTAAGAAGACAGGCAATATGAAGTCAATCACGCATGTGAAATCATGCAAACATATTTCCATATTAACCATATTGCCAAAAAAAAATAATAAAATGGGAAAATTATACTTCAATTTGTACTCAGAGTTTATCAATTCTCTCTCTGGAGGTTGATGGTGTTTCTTCATCATGAGTCCTTTGCAATTGTCTTGGATCATTATATTGATCAAAGTAGCCAAGTCTTTCCCAATTGATCATCATTACAATATTGCTGTTACTTCACAATAATCTCCTGGGTTTTTTTTCACTTTATTTTACATCAGTTAACATGGATCTTACCACATTTTTCTAAAACCAAACTCCTTTCTTGTTTCTCATAGCACAATAGTACTCCATCACAAATATATGCAATAACTTGTTCAGCCATTCCCCAGTTGATGAGCAGTCCTTCGACGTCCAATTCTTCACTGCCACAAAAAGAGCTGCTATAAATGTTGTATACACATAGATCCTTTTCCCATTTCTTTGATCTCTTTAGGGTATAGACCTAGTATTGGTATTTCTGGGTGAAAGGGTATATACACTTTTATAGCCCTTCGAGCATAGTTCTAAATTATTCTCCAGAATTGGTGGATCAATTCCTAACTCAGCTATAGCCTATTAGTGGTTTTCTTACCTTCCCTCATCTCCTCCAGTATTTGTCATTTCTGATAGGTATGAGTTGCTTTAATTTTCATTTAATTAATTGTTAAATTATTAATAATTAAAATTTAACTTAACATCAGAGTGATGTAGAACATTTTTTATATGACTATAGATAGCTTTGATTTCTTCTCTTGAAAACAGCCTGTTCTTATCCTTTGACCATCTATCAATTGGGGAATAACTCTCATTTTTATACATTTGACTCAGTTCCTTACATATTTGAGAAATGAGGCCTTTATCAGAGAAACTTGCTATATACTTTTATGTTACTTTATTATCTATGATACCTTTTAGCAAAGTGTAGTTTCCCTAATTATCTCTTTTAATTTGGTCTATTTTTGCTTTTGCTTTGTCTGAGATCATGGTTGCTGCCACTGCCTTTTTCACTTTACCTGATGCATAATAGATTCTGTTCCAATCCTTTATTTTAACTCTGTGTGAGTCTTTCCCTTTCAAGTGTGTCTCCTGTAAACCATACATTGTTGGATTCTTGTTTCTAATTCATTCTGCTATCAACTTCCATTTTATGGGTGAGCTTATCTCATCACCACTGGGCAAATATAACAAGATGAATTTAGTAGGGACAAATGGTACAGTGGGGAGAGCCCTGGCATCTGAGAATCTGACTACACAATTCCTGCATTTCCTTGGGAATGTCTCTTCATCTCTCTGGGCCTCAATTTCCTCATCTGTGAAATAAGTAGGTTGAACTACATGACCTCTGAGATTTATGATCCACAAACCTAATGTTCTGGGCATTCTTTTTGCACATAAAGTTAATTCTGGGGGCCAATGCTTAGTAAGCTTTTTTATGGTACCAATGGCTTGAACAGTTAGTGGACATTTCCCAGAGGTAACCTTTGAGACATAAAAGAGAGTCAGAACCAACAATGAAAATGTTAGCCTTAGTAGTAAGTGCTTTTCTGTTTTTTCCTAGGGAAGAAAAAAGAAAAAGTCCTTCTTAGTTACTCTTAATGTCTAGTAAAGTCTCTAGCTTATTTGGGGTCAAAGAGCCTAAGTTTAAAATACCATCTCTGCCACTTATTCTCTCAGTGATTTTGGTTAAATCATTTAGTAGTAGCAGTAGTAGTAGCAGTAGCAGTAGCAGTAGCAGTAGTAGTACTAGTAGTAGTAGTAGTAGTAGTAGTAGTAGCAGTAGTAGCAGTAATAGCAGTAGTAGTAGTAGTGGTAGTAGTAGGAGGAGGAGGAGGAGGAGGAGGAGGAGTAGAAGTAGTAGTAGTAGTAGCAGTAGTAGTAGTAGTAGCAGTAGGTGGTAGTGGTAACATTTATATAGTCCTCACTATGTGCCAAGGTCTTTACAAATATTATCTTATTTGATCTTCACAACAACCATGAGAGAAAATTACTGTTATTATTGTCATTTTACAGTTAAGGAAACTGAGGTAAAAAGCAGTTAAGTGACTTGTGCAGGGTCACACAGTAAGTGTCTGAGACTGGATCTGAACTCAAGTCATCCTGATTCCCAGTCTAGAGTTCTATTCATTACCCCAACTTGCTGAAGTCTAGCTGCCTTCTATCTAGTTCTTCCCTGATCTATCAGCTTCATGGTATTTCTGAGACCTAGGATTGCACAGGTCTGACCAGTCCCTCCACATCAGCAGTTAGCAACCATCCTACACTAGATGATCTGCTGTGATTACAAAAAGTAAAATGTTATCACGGAAAAAGAATAATCGTAGTGGAATTAATAAACTGGTTTTAGAAAGATCAGGGTTCAAGTCCTGGGACTGGGACCCTGAGCAAGTGATTTAAACTCTCACTGTCTTTAGTGATTCTCTAAGAATACAAATTGCAAAACGGGCATCAATCTATATTGGTAAGTTGAGTTTCCTCACCAAGTAGCACCCTGTGTAGACCAATGAAATCCAAAACGGATACAAATACATACATACATGTATATATGGGTATGTGTCTATAGGCAAAAATATGTATGCATGTGTGTATGTGTGTGTATATGTATGTAAACACAAAATCAACCAACCAATAAACGTTTATTATGTACCCACTATGTGCCAAGCACTGTGCTAAGTTCTGGGGAGAGAAAAAGAGGCAAAAGACAATCCTTGCCCTCAGGGGGGGAAGACAATATGCAAACAAATTTTATATATACATATATGTATGTATGTAGAGGATAAATGAATAGTTAAGGAATGCACTAGAATTAAGAGGGATTAGGAAAGGTTTCCCATATAGGATGAGAATTTAGTCGGGATTGAAAGGAAACCAGGAAGATCAGCAGTGGGAATAGAGGAGCGAGAGCATTCCAGGCATGAGTGCCAGCCAGAGAGAACGCCTGGAGCTGAGAGTTGGAGGGTCTTGTTTGTGGAACAGCCAAGAGGCTGCTGTCACTGAATTGAAGAATACAATGTAAGAAGACTGGAAAGGAAGGAATAGTTAGGTAATAAAGGACTTTAAAGGCCAAACAAAACATTTTGTATTTTATCCTGGAGGTAATAAGCAACAAGAGAAGTTTATTGAGTCTGGGAGGGAGAAAGTGGGGCAGAGGTGACATGAGCACATTTGCATTTTAGGAAAATCACTTTAGTGCCTCCAGGGAGGATGGGTTGGAGTGGGGAGAGACCTGAGGCAGGCAGACCCCCCCCCAGCGGCTATTGAGGCAGCCCCCGAGGGAGAGGGGGGGATGGCAGTGGTTCCAATTAGAAAAGGTGTCCAAGAGACAGAGAGATAGAGGCAGAGCCAGAGATAATGTATATATATATACATATACATATACATATACATATACATACACATACACATACACATACACATATACACATACACATACATATACACATACACATATACACATAGACATATACATAGGTATATACACACATACATACAGGGTGTTCATTTATATGTATATGTGTACAGAGATATATACATATATTCACACATCTATCATCTTGTGGCCACACATACATGTGTATGTTTATACGTATATGTGTGTGTATGTAAATGTGTGTGTTGTGTGCATGTGTGACCTTGTGGCCTGTCCAAGCTTAGGTAGTCTTGTCATTGGATGACAATGATGTCAAGTCAATCACTGACTATCTAAGGACCTCAGTTTCCTTACCTGTACCATGAGGATCATACTGCTTGCACTAAATATCTCACAAAGTTGCTGTGAGGAAAGCAGTTGCTAAGAATCCAGGCTTCACATGTATCATCTTGCAGAATAGCTAGGGAGTCAGGAAGAGTTGAATTCAAATTCTGCCTCAGATATTATAACCCTGGGCAAGTCATTTTGCTTCTCTCCATCTCAGTTCCATTATCTGTCCGATGGGGATAATAACAGCACGTACCTGTTAGGGCTGCTGTGAGGATCTAATGAAGTCATATTTGTACAGAGCTTTGTAAACCTTAAGTATTATAGAAATATTACCTATTATTATTTTCTCACTTGAACATCACAACAAGCCTTTATAATAGGAGCTACAGGCATTATTAGGGCAGCTAGGTGATTCAGTGGATAGAGTGCAGGGCCAGGAGTTAGGAAGAACTGAGTTCAAATCCAGCCTTAGATACTTATGTGCTGTGTGACCCTGGGCAAGTCCCTTAACCCTGTTTGCCTCAGTTCCTCATCTGGAAAATGAGCTGGAGAAGGAAATGGTAAACCATTCCAGGATCTTTGCAAGAAAACCCCAAATGGGATCACAAGGAGTCAGACACAATTCACAATGACTAAACTTTAAAATAGGCATTATTCCTATCTTTTTTTTTAAGAAGTAGAATTGTTTTATTAAAAGGTAAAATGGGGGAATTGAAGAACAGTCAGTAAAACAAGATCAAAGGTTAACTGAACTGGAAGAAGGTTGATAACTTTACAACTACAGGTGATGGAAGGAGAGGACAGAGTACAAGGAGATAATTATTATTATATACCCTCAGAAAAGGGTAAATGACTTGCCCCCAGGTCATACACATAGTGTCAGAGGGAGGTTTCAAACCTGGATCCATCCTAACTCCAAGTCTACCAGGCCACTCTGCCTCAGTTTAGCTTTTAGTCTCACCAGAGAACAGAAGGGAATAAGGATGAAACCAGCCCCTCTTCAGCCAATTCTTCCTACATCATAGATGTAGAGATATATTGCTATGGCCTTTGCTCTTTCTTGTTTTAGCTTCCTTGCTTGGTTCTTGGGCCTCCCTGTAATCCACCCCCCATGCAGGAAAAACTCATAATCATTGGTTCCTGATGCATCTATTCTAGTCAGGAAAATGTGGTGGGAGCTGCAGAACAAGGTTCCACTTTTCTGTGCTTAATTGTGTTTGGTATCACCACGCTCATACCAGAGGAGAACCTGGGTGCCCCAGGCTCAGTCACTGCTAATACATCCTGATTGTGAGAGAAACTTTAAAAAAAACCAAACTTCATATTTGCAGGATTTAGAAAGCAAGGGGAGGAGAAGTCAAGCATTCAGGCGTGGAAATGCTCTATGGGCTCCATTTAATGTCCTTCTGAATTTGCATTTCCCATCACCTGAGGGATATTGGGTTATGTAATCCTGCCACTGTAACTTGGGAGACGAAAAGAAAGACATGAGTGATTTTCCAAAGGAAGGATTCACTCTGGAGGAGGGGGAATGGATAGGAGTGATGACAAGGTACCTATGGGCTTGTGGTTCCAGGAGAGCCACTGGGAAGCTGAGAATGAGCAAGTGTTGGAGAGAGAACAGTTACCACCCTTTGAGAGAACTGTCCAAATGCTAGAATCTTAAAGTTGTAACAGACTTTGGTGGCCTATCTAATCCAACTCATAACACAAAGAAATCCCCACTTCAGTGTATAAATTTCTACTTGAATACCTCTAAGGAAGGGTAACTCACTACCTCTCCAGGAAACCCAGTCTGTTTTTGGACAACTGTAGTGTTTAAAATCTCTCTACTGATATCAACTCTAAAGCTGTGTCTTTGTAACCTAAGCCTTTTTTTTTCCTAGTTCTGCTTTTTGAGGTCAAGCAGAATGAGTCTACATGTAAGCTTTTCAAATACTTGAAGACACTTATCATGTCCTCCCTGAGCTTTTTCTTCTACAGGCTAAATATACCTGGTTCCTTCCAGGAATAGGGAACCTGCAACCTTGAGGCCACATATGGCCCTCTAGGTCCTCAAGGGTCACATGTGGCCTCAAGGCTACAGGTTTCCTACTCCTGTTAACCAATTAGAACTCAAGTCAGGATTTGAATCCTCCTTTTGGTGGGCAGAGTAGAACTCAGTCATAAGGGTATGATTTATGGGACACCAGGCTTAGTCCCAAATATCTTGCTCAATGATCCATTCATTGATGCCCCAAATTCTACCATTTGTGATCCATTCAATTCATCAATCAACATTATTTAGGTAGCACTTACTCCATGTCAAACCTCAGAGAATCACCTAGTGCACTGAGAGGTTAAGTGATATGCCCAGTGTCACACAACCAGTATATATCAGAGACAGGACCTGAAGCCAGATTTTCCTGGCTCCGGGGTCTGTGCTTGCCATACGATATTGTCTATCATTGTCTCCTGGCAGCTTTCTAAGACTATAAGTAATAGAGAGGGTACCAATCTGCATTGGTAGAGGGAACTTCCTTATCTGGGAGTTTCCTACACCAATGAAATCAAAGGTCTAGATGCCAACCCTATCTATCAAGCCCTGCACTGGGTGCTGGAATCACAGCAACAAAAAATGAAATAGTCAACCTTCAAGAAGCCTACATCTTGTCCTTGGGAGACAATATGTACATAACATATAAGTGTATACAGGCAAAACATGAAATAAATATGAAGGAGCAAAATACAAAGAGATTAGAAATGAAAGGCACTAGCAATCACTCCCACGTATTTGTTAGGTTGAAACTGATAGCAACACTGTTGAAGAAAGTATATTGCTTACTTCAGCACAACAAGAATGTGTGCTTCTTTTGGTAAGAAACTGTACCACTAATGGAGAATACAGGCTTTAGGGTCTTAGTGGGTGGTCTTCATAAGATGCTATGGATGATGGAAGTAAATGTTGAAAATTAAAAATGAATTAATTTTTAAAATTTAAAAAGAAAAGAAGAAAAACTAAAAAAAAGATGCTGTGGATGGAAAATATGTATCTCTTATCTATCTTTCATATATCTCTCTAGTATCTGTTTATATCTATCCCTATTCATCATAACTGTGTACCTGTCTTTCTATCCATCATCAATTCATCTATTTATCTCTATAGATAATATGCATATACATAGACATTTATTTATTGTTCATCACCTGGTAGCCATCCTCTCCAAAGGTAGCCAGACTAGTCTCAAAGACATTGGTTCTGGGTAACCAGATTGAGCCCCTTACTCCAGGGAGAGTTGTAGTGATTGAGGGAAGGTTGGTAGATAAAGAGAAAGGGACAAAGATGGATACAGGATACAAACATAAAAGAGACAGATGGATAGATAGATTATAGAAACAAAGATAAGTGGGTAGATGGATGGATAATATAGATGATAGAAGAGAAAGACAAAGAGATGGGTGGATAAATGATACCTACCTAAGAGATGGATGGATAGATGGATAAATGATAGAAACAAATAGATGGGTGGATGGATGGATCATGTAGATAATAGATGAATAGGGATAGATGAAGGAAGATTATAGGTAATAGAGAGGAAGATGGATAGATGATGAAGATGGATAATTTTCTAATTACTCATTCTGTACTAGGCACTGTGCTAAGCTTTGGGGACACAAATATAATCAAGGAAGGCAGTTCCTGCCCTCTAGAAGCTTATGTTCTAATGGGGCAAATTAATAAAGGATGGGAAGTTGGCAAGGGAGTGAGTTCCTTGGGGGTGGCGTGAGGAATGATGAAAAAACAGCTTACTGGCTAGAGTCAGGAAGTCCTAATTCTTAGAAGACTAAAGCTCATTGATCAGAACTGGAGGACCTAGGGATGTAATCCAAGGTCCCAGTGGGAGGAGGTAAGGATGAAGACTGGAGATCAAGCACCATTATGAGAGAGATAGATGGCTTGAGAATGTAGCCAGCAAAAACTAGAATCAGCTGTGTGTATTCTGACACCAAAGGAATTCTACCAAGCCTTGCATACATCCTTATCTAGCTTGCTCATAGCTGACAATCAAGGGTATAGAGTAGACAGAACACTTGTTTTGGAGTCAGAGGATATAGCTTCAGATACCAGCTAAGGTATTTCCTACCTGAGCTAATTTGAACTAGACTTCTTAGGGTCCTTATCAATAATGTGAAGAGATTGGGTCAAAGGACCTCTGATTCCCCTTTCATCTCTAAACCTTTGATGCTGTAATATATTCAAAAGATGCTTGGGGCTCCCTATCCTGGTTGTTGCATCTGAAGAAGACTCCATCTCCCTCTCCCCTCCAAAGTATCCAACACTATCCCCAATCACTTCTATTCACCAGTAGTTCTGGATAGGACTGGTTTTCTGGAACCATCAGGTAGGCTACTCTACCTCTAAGGGACCAGAATAGACAGCTGGGCATTTTGATGTCTAGTAGAGCTTATGAGCTCATGTATCACGTACAGAAGAAGCAACTAAGTGAGGCAATGGATAGAGCATTGGACTTGGAGTCAAGAAGACCTGAGTTCAAATCCAGCCTCAGACACTTACTAGCTGTGTGACCCCAAGAGAGTCATTTAGTCTCTGTGTACCTCAGTTTCCTCAACCATAAAATGGGTACAATAAAAGCACCTACTTCTCAGTAATATTGTAAAGATTGAATTATGACATTTGTAATGTTTTCAAACTTGAATGCACTATATAAGTGCTAGATTATTATTATTAATTATTACTATTACTATTATCTTCCTTGTAGTCTCTTTGTGTCTCCCACAAGTGGTTTGTATGTATTCAATATGGTAGACTTGAGCGGAGGTCTGACTTTGCTTCTATTCCTTAAGATCTAGAACTATACAACAAGTAAAGTCCTTTTTTGAACCCACCCTGGAAGGCCTGGACAGCTCTGTAGGCTCTGACAAAGTTTGTGATCTACTGGTGTAAAGTTAGGCAATCTCTCCACCATGGTGAGCATTTGGAGAGGAATTTGGCAAAGGAAAACAAATATATACTGCCCCCATTTTACAGATCAGAAAACCGAGACTGAATAGGTGAATGGGTGAAATGAATGAATGAGTGAAATGAATGACTGAATGAGTGAAGTGAATGAGTGAATGAAACGAATGAATAGGAGAATGAAAGAGTGAATGAATGAGTGAAAATTATTTTAAGTGTTTCCTATGTGCCTCGTACTTTGCTGATTGACTCAAGATTATGGCAATAAGCCTCAGATCTGGTACTTAAAACCAGATCTTCTGCCTGCCTCCATTGTTCATTTTGATTTCCACCACACTGCTCATTTTCCCCTGGGATAAGAAATTAAGGCAGCTTAAAGGTATGTGGAGGAGGTCGCTCTCAAAGAGGACCATGGCATCAGGGAGGTGATGCCATGACTTACACACGAATTGGATTTAAGTGAGGCAGAGTTGTGCAAAGTCACCAGCCTCACTTCATTCTCCAGAGTCATCTGGGTCCAGTGGCAAGATGTAGATCAAGATGATAGGAGATGACAATGGATGCAGTGGGAGGCCTTGACCTTTTTAAGCTAAGGTCTTTAACAAATCTCAGTTTGACTGAGATTTGACACCATTGTGGTGTGAAGAAAAGAAAGGAAGGGCCCTCCAAAATGAAAGAAGGAGGGACAGAAAAGGGGACAATGAGGAAGAGGTTACTCTATTTTCCCAATTTTTCTGAGGACAAGACTAGATTTAGACACTAACTACCCACCACAGTTAGAATTATATACGCTTATGTAAGAGAGACAGAGTAGTCTGTATAGGGAGCTAGAGAGCTGGACTTGGAACCAACAAGACCTGGGTCACATCCTACCGTTACCACATCCTGACTGTGTGACCCTGGGTATATCATTTAACCTGTCAGTGTTGTAGGGAAATCTTCTAAGAATGTAAATTAACTCCCGAAGGTAACCCTCTAAGAATATAAATTGCACAGAAGGTGCCAACCTTCATTGGCAGAGGACCTTCCCTTATTTGGGACTCCCATAATATCAATAAAATTATGCAAAAAAAACATGAAACATGCAGTAAACTGGGAAAGAAAAATGTAAATTGATGTAGGTATTTCTCTATTGTCTTTTGTCATCACTGGTCAGGATGGCCAGCTTTCCCATCTCCTAGCACCTGATGAGAGGGACTACGGTAGAGTAGACAGAGCTTTCTTGGTTCACCTCTCACCTCTCACTCATCCTGGCTGTGTTACCCTTGGCAAATCAATTAACCTCTCAGTGCTTGGGGAACTCTCAAAGACTATAGAGTTCTGGTCTTCACTGGTAAAGGAAGCTTCCTCATCTGGAGTTCCTTCTATCAATGAAATTGGTCCCTATGCCATTCATGAAACGAATGTCATTGATTTGCCATTGATGACACTTCAAAAAGAGGCAGAAGAACAAACAGAATAAGCATCTTTAAAGCACCCTCTATCTACCTGGTACTGTGCTAATATTATCTCAGCTGGACTTCACAGCAACTCGGGGCAGGGGGTAGGGGTGTAAGTGTTGTTATTATCCCCATGTTACAGTTGAGGAGACTGAGACACAGAGACTTAAAAGACTTGCCCAGGATCACACGGCTAGTAAGTGTCAGAGACTGAATTTGAACTCAGGTCTTCCTGCCAGGTCTGGCATTCTATCCATAGTGCCACCTAGCTATCTAAAGTTAAATCCTCTGCTTATCTTTTCTTCAATCCAATAGAAACTATAGCTTGGATTAGAAGCAATGTCTGTGTGTGTGTGTGTGTGTGTGTGTGTGTGATTTTTCATTCATTTGAAACTTAAATACAAAATGAGAAAAGAAAGAACATTTCCATGTACATAACAGGAGACAATTCTATATGAAACAATAAATTTTCATTTCAAGAAAACCGTACAATAAATACCACACATTGTTTGTAAAGCTGCCCAACTTTGCTTCCTTCCAAGTTTTCTTTTGTTCTCTGCTGTGCACAGGATTAGAAGCAAATTGATAATAGTAACAAGGATTCCATAGCACTTTAAATATTGCAAAGCATTTGACACAAATTTGAACTTCACACAACAGCCCTGTGAGTTAGCTACTGCAGGTCTTATTTTCATCATTTTACAAAAGAGGAAACTGAGTCTCAGAAGGGTGAAGGAACTTGGGCATAGTCACTCAGCTTTGAACCTAGCTATCTTCCTGACTCCAAGCCTTATGGTCTCTCTATGCAACACCATGTCTTGAAATTGACAGCGTAAGTCAAGTTTGTCTGCTGCAACCAAAGTTTGTTCTTCAAATGAATTGGAAATCAATGGAATGGGAGTTGAGCATCTCTGCTCTAATACAACCAAGAGAAATTGATGTATTGCTATAAGCCTGCCTCGCTGTTAAGATAACTGACATCCACCTCCTCAGAGAGGTAGGGAAAATTTGCTCAGCTGCCATTGGAGACAGTAAGTTGTGGCTTTGCAGTATTTCTCTGTTAAATTGTTTATCTGCCTATATTTAGTCCATATTTCTCCGGTGGAAACTGTTGGCAGAGGCTATGAACAGCAATTGTGCATTGTGGATGATGTGACTTCTTTTTACACTTAGACTGTTAACGTGGTTGGCAGGATTTTGTGCAACTTAAAAATTCCACCTTTTCCCCTTCATGAGCCATATAGTCATAGATATAGGACAGTTAGTTAGAGGTCAGCAAGTCTAACCCCTCATTTTACAAATGGGGAGACTAAGACCCAGAGAGACTTAGGATCATAGGGTCACAGATTTGAAGTTGAAAGAAACCTTCTTGTTGTTCAGTCATTTTTCAATCATGTACAAACCTTCGTGACCTCATTTGGGATTTTCTTAGTAAACATACTGGAGTTGTTTGCCATCTCCTTCTCCAACTCATTTTACAGATGAGGAAACTGAGACAAACAAGAATAAGTGACTTGCCCAAGGTCACACAGCTAATAAGTTTCTGAGTCCAGATTTGAACTCAGGAAGATGACTTTTCCTGATTCCCTCTAGGTCTGGCATTCAATGTACTATGGTGTCACCAGCTCTTCTAATTGAAAGAGACCTTAGATGTCATCTAGTCCAATCTCCTTGTTTTACCAATGGAGAAACTAAGGTTCAGAGAGACTTAAAATCATTGTATCATAGATTTAGAGCCTGAAAGAAACTGAGGTCATTAATTCCAATTCCTTTCTTTTAAACGTAAGGGAATCCTCAATAAAACTGAAATCCAGAGAGGGTAACACAAGTAAAACAAATATTGCATCCCTGCTTTTTCTGTGGCCACATGGAGATTCACAAAATCATTTGAAATATTAACTTTTAAAAAGTGTTTTTTTCAGCTCCTTAGAAATGTAGTTAATGTCTCCAAGTGACCACCCACAGTGCAAATTATAGAAAATCTTTCTTTCCTTTCTTTCTTTCTTCCTTCCTTCATTCCTTTCTTTCTTCCTTTCTTCTTTCCTTCCATCCTTCCTTTCTTTCTTTCTTCCTTCCTTCCTTCCTTCCTTGCTTCCTTCCTCCCCTCCTTCTTTCATTTCTATCTTTCTTTTTTAGAAGGAAGTTATGTCCATTAACTTCCAATTGCAAAGAAAGAACACTTCCCTTCTTTCTGATACTTGAACTTTTGTGCATCTTGACCTTGTACATCAAAGGAGTTTCTTTATGTGGTTGTCCCTGCCCCAACACATGTGGGCAAAGGGTGTTGCCGTCAAAGACACTGAAAGCTAGGCAGCCAGCATAGCACTGATGTCCAAAGCCTCCCTTGTCCTTTGCTGACACTGATTTCTGCAGCTCTCTGTGAAGCTGAGCAAGTCATTATTGCAACATTCCCCTGATTTATGTGTTTAAAATTGGGTGAGGGATTAAAAACAAAGAGTTCTTTTTTAAATAAAGGGTCAGGAATGAGAGCGTCACTAATTAAAATGGAGATGATAAACTAGGACTATAATTAATGAGCATTCTGTTCTAGGGACACTGAGTCCTCCCTTTCTTCAGAACTAAATACACAGACATAGGTAGCCATGTACACAACATTAAAGATGGGAAAAACACTTAACTATTACTTTAAAATAGAGGCCTAGTCATCAGTGTTGAGGGAGGGTGATATCAGACTAGGAGTTAGGGCACCTGGATTGTATCCAAGTGGTTGTCACATTTTCCAACTGCCTGGCCTCAGGCATGGCATTTCCAACCTTAATACCAAAGTTGCTGCATGCTGAGACAGAGGACCTAGGCTCAAATCCCACCTCTGACCTTTCCTACATGTGTGACCTTGGCCAAATCATTTTTTTTCTCCATGGGCCTCAGTCACATAATGAGATTGGACTAGATGACTTCTGAGTTATTTTCTAGAACTAAGGGTATGATCCTATAACTTCCCCAGGTTTCTTTTTTCTTCTGAGAAATGAGATTGGACTAGATGGCTTCTAAGTTCTGTGATCCTACAGCCTTCCCTGGGTATCTTTCCTTCTCTAAAACATGAGAAAGTTAGTGAGAAAAAATGGCCTCTGGGGTTCATTCCAGCCCTCATTTAAAAAAATAAATTATCATGAAGATAAAAATCCTTTTGTTTTCCCCCACATCCCTGGTAGACCATTAGAATGAATAAGAGTCTATGTTACGCCTATTAAAATCTTGTCAAGATAGCATTGCTAGTTTTCAGCAAGATATTTAATAAACTCTCTCAGTATGCTGTTATGGACAAGATATTCTAGGTATAACCAAGAACAATGGTACCACATTCAAATAGAAAATCATGCCACTAAACCATACAGAAGGGGCAGCTAGGTGGCATAGTCGATAGAGCACAGGACCTGAAGTCAGGAAGACTCATCTTCCTGAATTCAAATCTGGCCTCAGACACTCACTAGTTGTGTGACCCAGGGCAAGTCACTTAATTCTGGTTGCCTCAGTTTCCTTATCTGTCAAATGAGCTGGTAAACGAAATGACAAACCACTCAAATATCTTTGCCGAGAAAACTCCAAATTGGGTCAGGAAGAGTTAACCACAGAACAACAACAAAACCATCCAGATGGGTCCCTGAGGACCCCATATTAACTTGGAAAACCACATATTAATATTAGCTATGTTTTATTGTTTTTATTTATTTCACTAAATATTTTCCTGTTACATTTTAATATGGTTCAGACTGCACTTTGGGAGGGTTCATAATGTGGACAGAGGGTCACGTGTTTGACACCTCTGAGGTAGAAGTCAGAAGGGTAGATTTGGGCTCGTCTGAATGATCAGATCTACAGAATCAATACTATAAGATAAAAGATTTTGAGTTCGAAGGGACTTTGGAGGTCACAGAATTCAAGCACCTCATCTTGCAGAGGGAAAAGGTGAGGCACTGAGGGGTTAAATCAGACAGGTAGTAAGTAAGAGGAGTGGGATTCAAACCCATATTCTCCACATCCACAATGTTCTTCATGATCATAAAACGCACATGAAACACACTGCTGGTAAATATGTGTCTACATATATATATATATACACATACATACATATATACATACATACATACATACATATATATATATGTACATACACATATGTGTACAGATATAGACACAAATATTTACAATGGGATGGATCTAATGAGATAAAGTTTATTCTCCACTTTTTCCTGGATTTTGTGTACCTAAGTAATAGCTCTTCAAACTTGTCGTGGTACAGTGGAGTCAGAAGACCTGAGTTCAAATCCTAGCTCTGAGACTCACAGAAAGTTACTTTATCTCCCTGGGCTCCATTTGCCTCATCTGTAAATCAAAGGGTATTGGACTAAATGACCTCTGAGGTTATACAGGAGCCTATGATTGAGCTCTCACTTAATAGAAGGTCTTTGAAAGTTCTGGGCATTAAGTCATTTAGGCTATGGGCAAATTGGTGATGGGCATCTCTGACCTCACCTATGCTAGTGTTTAAATGACATATTCCATCCATCAGGAGGCACACATTTGATAGAAAGAATATTTGCTGTGTTGCCTAACCTTCAAGAAACCAGAGTCTCTCTAGGTCATCATAAGACATCAGAAGAGAATGACAGAAAGGGGAGAGAAAGAAGAGAAATTCAATGGGAAAATGTATGCACTTAGATTCAAAATCAACTCCAAACATAAAAGTTGGGGGCCCAGGACTTGTGAGAAAGATCTTGGGGTCTTAGTGACACTAGGTAGTTCAGTGGATAGAGAGCTGGGCCTGATGTCAGGAAAACCTGAGTTCAAATCCAGCCTCAGACATTTATAGCTGTGTGACTCTGGAGAAGTCACTTAAACTCTCTGGACCTCATTTTCCTCAGCTGTAAAATGAAGGTGATAATAACAGCACCAAATTTCCAAAGCTGTTGTGACAATGAAATACGATAATATTTGTGGACAGTTTAGCACAGTATCTGACACTTAATGATGCTTGTTTCCTTTCCTCCTTAGTGAACTGAAACACCATGTATCAATAGCATGATGTGGCAACCAAGAAAGCTAATGCATTATTTGTATTGTAATGAATTAGAGTCACTGACCAGAATGAGGAGGGTAGCCATCCTACTGTACTCTGCTCTGGTCAGACCAGAGCTGAAGAACTGTGTTCAGAGCAGGGCGCCATATTGTAGTAATGAAAGTGACAAGCTCGACAATGTCCACAGAAGGCTTAACACAGGAATAAGAAGGCCTGAGTTCAAATCCTACCATAGACACTCAACCTGTGGGTGGGGACCCCTTTGGGGGTCAAATGATCCTTTTGCAGGGGTCACAGGGGTTGCCTAAGACCATCAGAAAACACATATTTCCGATGGTCTTAGGAACCAAGACACGACTCCTCTCTCCGTCTCCAGGCGGGCCCGCCCACATGCAGACATGCCCATATAGGAGTATTGAAAGGTCACAGCATTAGGAAGGTTGAAAACCACTGGCTTAACAGGATAGCAATGGAGACTCAAAATCTCCTTTTCCTGAGTCCCCTGCCTACTGGTGTACTCCCTTCCAAAACAAACATGTATTCCTTTCATATACATTCTGTATTCACTTACACACTTATATAAGTTCATGTGGTCTCCCCTCTTAGAATGTAAAGTCCTTTTGCATGCTGAAACTACTTTATTCTTTGTCTTTTTATTCCCCAGAGCCTAGTCTAGGGCCTGACAAAGAGCAGGTGCTTAATAAATGCTCTCTGATAGGTTGGTTGAAGAAACCAGCTCCAGTTCTTGGAGATCCTGTTAACTAGGATTATGAACCTGGAGAAGAGAAGATTTAAATAAATCTGGCACTGGCATTTAAAGGCATGTCATTTGTCAAAATGATGAGATTTATTTTCTTTGCCCTCGCAGAGCAGAACCAGAAACAATGGGTGGGAATTATAGGAGGGAAATTTAGACTTGAAATAAGGATTAAATTCCTGACAATTAGGGCTGGCCTGAAGTGGAATAGACTGCTTGGATGCATAGTGAGTCCTCTTCTCAATCCCTCTTACCATAGGTCTTCAGGCAAAGGACACATGACACGTTATCAAAAGAGACACAGGAAATAGAGCACTGAATTTGAAATAAGAAGGCCTGAGTTCAAATCCTACCTTAGACACTTACTATCAACATGATCCCAGAGAAGGCACTGAATTTCCTTATCTGTAAAGTGCAGGTTAAAAACTGTACCAATTGGGGGCAGCTAGGTGTTGCAGTGAATAAAGCATGGGCTCTGGAGTCAGGAGGACCTGAGTTCAAATCCAGCCTCAGACACTTAACACTTACTAGCCGTGTGACCTTGGGCAAGTCACTTAACCCCAATTGCCCTCCAAAAAGCAAAAAAAAAAAAAAACTCCACCAATTTCACAGGGTTGTGAAGATCAAATGAGATATTTATATAAACCTAAAATTGATATATATAAATATTAGCTATTATTATATTTTAGAAAACATTCCTGTTGAGATTGTTGACCTATAGATGATCTCTGAGGTCTCTTACAGGTCCCTCTAAGATTCTGTCCATGAAAATACTACAGTGTTTTCCCACTTCTGTCACAAAATTATGCCCAGTCTCTCTCCTCATTAATTGCAAAAGAAAATGAATTCTGAGTGTGCTTTAAGAAATGATGAACAGGTTGGTTTTAGAAAAACAGGGGGCAGCTAGGTGGCACAGTGAATAGAGCACCAGCTCTGGAGTCGGGAGGACCTGAGTTCAAATCTGGCCTCAGACACTTGACACACTTACTAGTTGTGTGACCTTGGGCAAGCCACTTAACCCCAATTGCTTTGCCTTTCCCCTCCTCCAAAAAGAAAAGAGAAAAACATGGAAACACTTTTATGAAATAATGAAGAGTGAAATGAATGGACTATTGTATATTGTATAGAGTATGTTGTATATCTAGTATATAATATATATAGTATATAGAATATTGCATACAGTAATAGCAATTGTCTAAAGAATACCTGTGAATGATTAAGTTATTCTGAGTATTATAAACCCTCATATCAACTACAAAGGACCTACGGAAGAAGAAGCTATCCACCTCCAGAGAGAGAACTATAGAAGTATGCATAGTATCATTGTGTGTGTGTGT
>CM053580.1:557764901-557788731 GCA_028627135.1 Pseudochirops cupreus
CCGGCTGTGAAAAACCCAGATGTTGGTGCTTCCCTCTCTGGTAACTAAATAGGTAACTGATGTAATGGTCAGGCGCTGGAAGCCGTCTGCTGATCTGTTTTTCTGTTTGTTTTTAACTTCTGTTTGTATTCTCTGAAGTTCAGGGTGCCGACTTTTCCCTCTAACTAGGTAAATGATATTTGATCAATTAAAGTAAGATTGTTAACCCATTTTGAGTTGCTTTCCTTTAGAAAAGCAGATCTAAGAACCTGTGCTAGCAGCCACCCTGGGTGTGCTGGGGTGCTTGCTGATACAGTATATTAAAATGAATTGCTCAGAAAGGAAAGAAGAGGAGCATATTGGGTAAAAGCAGATTGTGAAACATATTAATAAAGAAATGTGAAGAACAAACAGTGTAAAGAATGTTCATCAAAGAAATGTACCAAGAGAAAGCAGTGGTTACATGTAACAGTTTTGAGGGCCAACTCATTTAGGCAGGTAGAAGCAGCCAGCTTCTTACAGCTGCTCCCAGGCCAACCAGATGCTGGCTCACCACTCTCCATGATGTCAGGCAGACTTTGAAGGCTATCATGTCCATACTTTATCTAGTGTTCACATTTCACGCAGGACAGGCTGTACACTCCCTTGTACTCAGTTCCCTTGGCGTCACTACTATCAGGGTGAACAAGAATTCAGGGCTTTCTGCACTTTGCACATCACAAAGAGTGGTGAGCCAGCATCTGGTTGGCCTGGGAGCAGCTGCAAGAAACTAGCTCCTTCTACCTGCCTAGTGGAGTTGGTCCTCAACATCACAGTTGATTTAGAATGTCAGTCTCAGAGTCAGGAAGACTGGAGTTCAAATCTTGCTTTGGATACTTGGTAGGTGTGAGATGCTGGGTTAGTCATTTAACTTCTGTCAATCTTAGTTTCCTCATCTCTAAAATGAGGGGGCAGGACTCTGTGGCCTCCAAGAATCCTTCTAGTTTGAAATCTATGATACTATGATGATGGGATGGTCAAGAGGAGAGAAAATAAAGGCTAATCAGCAGATAGTTGGTGCATTCCACTGGTACCCCCATGGTGTCAATAGAAATCAATGAAGATGGATCAATGTCCATTGACAGCTTGATATTGAGGGACATTGCAATGGACACCCAATTGTGAGGGACAAAAAAATGGATATCTTCATCTCTCCTGAGTAATTCAAGTTTGTGGGCCACTTTCTAAACATCCGTGAGGTTTAGTCATGATTCAGTAGTACAATAAACGAGTAAGGAGGGAAAAAAAAGGAAATGATGGCTTTGAGCATTGATATTTTTCAAATGAAACCATTTCAAAGGGAAAGTGTCATTTGGAAAGCTCCTGCAGCTATAGGTTTATGTCTTAATATAATTTAGGATATTTCATCCTGTCCATTTCCTTTCATGGGACTAGGAAGCTGATAGAGAAATGGGGAATGAGAGCTACCATGAACTGTCTAATTCATTTCTGACACTTCAGACGTGGCTAACCTCAGTAGCGCTTGATAGGATCTTCTGAATAAGAGAGAGAATTTTCCCACTGGAGTAAATTTCCTACCTAGGAATACTCCATTTTGTTTCATTTTAAAAATTAAATTTTTTTGGGGGGGTGGTTCATTGCTACCAAGAGATTGCTTCCTTTTAACTTCTTAATGAAATTAACCCGATTGCTTAGAGAAATCCAACTACTCACTTTACTGACTCCAGTCTGACACCATGAGGCTCATATTCTGGATTTCCTACTTTGGGCTCTGGGAGTTTTTCAATGTCCCTTATTCTAATTTAGAATCTATTATTCAGTCTCAAGAAATTTACTTTAGTTGGTAAATCTTGGTTTCAAGATAGAGGAAGGAGCCTTGGACCAGAATCCAGGAGATCTGGTCTGTCTAGTCTTTACTGTGCCCCTAACTCATTGTGTGACATGGTCAAAACATTCCATCTCCTTGACCATCAGTATCTTCATTTATAAATTGAGGAGGCTGGCCTACCACAGAGATGGGGAATTTTTTTCTTTAATGAGGTTAGATTCATTCAAATAGTCCCTATCAAGTAAGTGAGTATGAAATGTTCAGTGTGATCAAATCACACTATTTTTGTTTAGACAATTTCATTCAATCATTCATTCATTCATTGAAGACACATGCATTGAATGTTTATTGTGTACTGAACACTGGCCTGGGCACCAGGTGAATTGTGTGTGTTTGTGTGTGTGTGTGTGTGTTGTATAGTACATGGTCCTTGCCTTTAAGGAACTTAAGAGAATGTGGTAGGAAGAAAAAGAAAAACACATACAGATAACTATAATCCAGAATGCTGTCTGATGAACTTGTTAAAGAGTGACCATAAAAAAAAAAGCTAGATGAAGAACACTGGGCTTGACTGTTACTACCTTGGAGTGGGGCAGAACTCTGTCCTGAGGGTTCTCCTCTCTCTCTCTCTCTCTCTTGTCTCTATCTTGGCAACCACTCATGATGACTTAAGTTGTCAGCTACCTGTAGCTGACTCTTAGGTCTATTTACCCAGCAACTATTGCTTTCCTGAGTTCCAGCTCCCAACATCGACAGTTGCCTAATAAATATTTTGACTTTGAACTGGAAGTACCAGGGGCATTTCAAATTCAACATGTCTATAGTAAAACTCATTGTTTTTCCTCCACACTCACTCTCTTCTGAACTTCCATTATTTCTGTCAAGGATACCACCATTCTTCTAGTCACCCAAGTTGGCAATCTCCCAATGGGTCATTCTCCTTCACCTTGCATATGCCAAGCTGTCATTTGTACCCCCAACATCTCTCATATCCATCCCTTTCTCTTTGCTCACATGACCACCATCCTAGCAGAGACCCTCATCACCTCTTGTCAGGACTATCATGATAGTTTCCTAGTCTGTCTGCCTCAAGTCTTTCTCCTTTCCAAACCATCCTCCCCATAGATGACAAAGCAATTTTTAAAGAACAGATCTGATTGACCTTCCCCACTCCCAACCAAAAAAATACAACTCAACACACTTTAGTGGCTTCCTATTGTCTTTAGGATCAAATGTAAATAGCTTTGTTTCAAAATTAAAATCCTTCACAATTTGGCTCCAACCTACCCTCCCATTATACATTGTTCCCTGAGAGTAATTTAGAAAAGCCAAGGTCACCAGTAAGCCAGCTGATGTCTGAGCCTGGAGTTGAACTTATGAAGGTGAGGCCTGTGCTTTGTCCACTGTGCCACCTAGCTTCCCAAAAGTCAGGAAGCCTCAAGTTCAAATCTCAATTCGGACAAATTTTACAAGCTATGTGACCCTGGATAAGTCACTTACCTTATATCTACCTCAGTTTCCTTACTGTAAAGTGGGGATAATAATTGCTGTAGTTCATCTTTTGTTCTCAAAAAAGACCAATAACATCAGGAGGGTAATGCCCTGACTTGCAAGTGAATCGGATTTAAGTGAAGCAGGACTGTGCAAAGTCATCAGCCTTTCTCTTTCCCCAGAACCATCAGAGTCCAGTGACAAATCCAGGTGACCAGTGATGGCCCGGTGGGGATAATAGTAGTACCTGCCTCTACAAGTTTTGGCATGGGGATCAAATGAGATATTTGTAAAGCACATAGCACAATGCCTCACACATAGTAGGTGCTTAATAAATGCTCATCCCCTTGTTTATTTCCTTCAAAACTCAAACTCAACTCATGAATTGAATTTCCTACGTGAAAGCTTTACCGATCTTCTCTTCCCATGCTCTCCCTGCCCCCATTTTATATATATTTTGTGTATAGTTATACGTGCACATCTTGTGTTTCCTGTTAGAATAGAAGCTCCTTGAAGGCAGGGGCTGTTTTATTCTTGTCTTTTAATCCTAGTCTACGGCACGGTGACTGGCATGTAGTTGGCATATAAACTTTTTTGTTTAATCCCCTGGGTAGGAGGATCCCTGAGATCCTTTCCATCTCTAACGATCTGGGATATTCTATGAAGTAGCTGAGAAAGTAAGTCTTTGTGACTACAGACAGGATGGTTAGGTTTCTTAAATATACGTATGTGTGTGTATATATACATGCACACACATATGTATTATGTACGTATGTATGTATGTATGTATATTCAGTCAGCTCTTATTCCTCTCTATTGCTGAGGCCCTCTTGCCCTTAGGACTGTGGTTTTGACTGACTGAGGGGGTTGCTCCCAATTTCCAAGACTTTGAATGATGATCTCCTCTCCAATGCTTACCAATGTATCTAAGCTATGTCCCTCAGCTTTCAGTCTGCCATGCCTTCCCATCACTTCTGTCTCTTTCACACATGGTCCTTTATTTCTGTTAGCAGAATGTTTTCCTACCCCTGTCAGTCTAGGCCATAATTAGGCTTACTCCTTTATAGGGTTGCCCATTTTTTTCTTGGAAGAAAAAAAAGAAAAAGTAAAATTTTCAGATGTGAAAAAGAAAAATGAAGTTTTCAATATTCTTTAGCAATGTTATTTCAAGTTAGGTTCCATACGTATCAAGTGGCCAAAGTGTGGACAAACTACTGCCTTAGATTCTACACTTCTCAAAGGACTTTTATATCTTTTTTCTCATTACAGCATACCTTTCAGGCAGGTTTGGTGTTTATTATCATGCCCCAACCTTTCTTGTTATCATTTTTTTTCACCATCACAGAATAAAAGCATTGGAAGGACTCATTCTCCACACCCTCATTTGAATTATGGGAAAACTGAGGCTTAGAAAGGATACTTAATTGCATTTGGGCCCCTGCCTTATTTTTAATTCATTTCCTTTTATATAGGCTATCCCCTATGCCTAGAATGCTCTCTCTCCTGCCTTTTGAAATCATTAGCTCTCTTATTGGCCCAAGTAACACCTCCTACATGTGACCTCTCCTGAAATTATTTTGTATTTTTTGCTATTAGCTGTGTATATGAAGAGGCAATATGGTACAATGGAAAAAATACTGACCCTGGAGCATAGGACCTGGATTCAAATTCTACCTCTGATGTTTACCACTTGTGTGACTTTTGAGCACATCATTAAACTTCTTTCCTCAGTTTCCCCATCTATAATATGAGGATGTTGGATGAGAAAACTTTTGAGATCCCTTCTAGGGTCACAATTCCAGTGCTGAACACAATGAATGCTCAAGAAATGCTTACTGAATTGAATTGGATCTGTAGAAGGAGAAGTACTTTAGAGGCTGTTACATATAAGAAGGAACAGAGACAGTCTAGTCCTAGAAACACTGGTAAGAGGATAGATAGAAGTTTCATAGAATGTTACTGAGGAAGCATATTTATGTGAAGGAATCTGGGAATCTTAGGAAGAAAACAGGATGGAGACTATTTAAATAAAGATCGTTGGAGGTTGATACAGAAGTGATTGTTTCATTGTCAAATACTACAGACCACCTGGACAGAAAGAGACAATAAAGCCTGTGGCAGAGCGATTATGAGTAGTGGTCAGGGATTTAAATTATGCAGGCATTTACTGGAACTCTCTCTTTTTCTCAGTCTTTCTCAAGCACAACAGCTCAAGGGAGAAATTCTACAATAGTTCTGATTCTCACTAAAAGGGAGGAACAAATTTCTGGTGTGAAGTGAGCCATCTCTCCTGGAATTTTATATCAGAGAAGTGGGATAAGTACAGACATAGTTTGACATATGCCCTAGATTGTAGGAAGGCAGATTTCAGAGGAAGGAGATTTTGGTTTCCACTGGGTAAAATTCTTCAGGGGAAATCAAGGTAAATCAGAAATGAATTAAAAAGTGGCAAGAGAGATGGAAGAGGATCAGAAATGAACAGAAATGGAAAACAGGGAGTGGATACTCAAGATAAGTTGAGATACCTAATTGGCTATGAAGAATTCAAGATGAATTACATTCTCGGGGTATGAAAGCACTAACTGATATGATTGCTGAGCTGGTTAGTGATTATATGAAAGACCATGGAAAATGAGCAAGTTTGGAGAAGGGCAGAGGTAATAGTTCCCTGTCCCCGTTGTCCTTCCCCCCACCCCCAAAAAAAAGAGGGAAGAGAAAAAAATCTGCAAATTATAGGCCGATGAGATTGACTTTGATTCCTGGGAAATTTGAGAAGAGGTCATTCAAGAGAAGGCTGGCCACCATCTAGAAAGGGAAGTAGTGATTATAGAAAGTCAACAGGGTTTCATTAAGAATAGATCATGCTACACCAATACACTAATTGTATTGCCTTTCTTGCCAGGGCTTCTCAACTGGTAAGAGAAGGCAAACATAGATACAGTTGCCTAGATTTTGTAAGGCTTTTCCAAAATTACGTATTCTGGTGGAAAAGATGAAGAAGTGTGGCTTAGCCAATAGAATTTGTTATTGTTTAGTCATTAGTCATCTCTAACTCTTCTTGACCTCATGGACCATACTGTCCATGGAGTTTTCTTGGCAAAGATACTAGAGTGACTTGTCATTTCCTTCTCTAGCTCATTTTACAGATGGATAAACTGAGGCAAACAGGACTGTTCCAGGGTCACACAGCTAGCAAGTATCTGAAGCCAGATTTGAACTCAGGTCTTCCTGATTGCAGGCCTGGGACTCTATCCACCAAGCCACCTAGGTGCCGTCTGGATACTAGAACTATGACATGAAAACATCACTGGGTGTTCAGTTTTGGATACTATAGTTTAAGAAGGACATTGATAAATTTAAAGGGATCTCAATGAGGGCAACCATGCTGGTGAAGAGCCATGAGTTCACAGAAGAGAAGGACCAGTTGAAGGAATTAGGCAGGGTTAGCATGGAGAAGAAGAGACTCAGTGTGTATAGATGTGTTTGTATGTCTACATGTGTACACATTTTGAGCATTGTGTATATGCATGTGTGTGTGTGTGTGTGTGTGTGTGTGTGTGTGGGCGCACATGTATAGAGGGGAGAATGACAGCTTTATTCAAGTATTTGAATGGTTCACATGTAGAGGAGGGATTCCACTTGTTCTGTGTGAGCCCAGAGGACAAAACTGGAATCAATCCAAGTTGCAAAGGTGAGTTTATATTTGGGGCTAAAAAAAAAGAACAAAAACCATACTACCACTGAGAGCTGCCACCAAATGGAAATGCCCTGCCTTGGGAGATGATTTGTTCCTCCTCCTTGAAGATCTCCAAAGGGAAGCAGGATGGCTGCTTTCCAGTTATTCTATAGAGGGGCTGCCTTTTGTGTATGAGTTGAGAGAAATTCTATGATTTTATGAGTTTTCTCTGGGTGGAAATTACAAAGAGAAAAACATAGGCTTGATGTAAACAAAACAAACAAAATTGTTAACAATGAGTTCTATGCCAGTTAACAATGGGTGCTAGGCAATGGTGGAATGGGCTGCCTCAGGAAATGATGGGTTCCCCTTCACTGGTGGTGTTGGAGCAAATGCTAGATGACCTTGTTGTCAAGGAGATTTTTATTCAGTTGGACCAGGACTCTGAAGTCCATTCCAAATCTGAGGTTGTATGTCTGTGCTCCTTGATATCACTTCTACTGTTAACATTTGGATTCCAGGGGGCAGCTAAGTGGTGCAGTGAATAGATCACCAGCTTTGGAATCGGGAGGACCTGAGTTCAAATCCAGCCTTAGACACTTAACACTTACTAGCCGTGTGACCTTGGGCAAATCACTTAACCCCAACTGTCCTTCAAAAAAAACCCCAAAACATCTGGATTCCGTAAGATCATATGACAGGACAGTGGCATGTCTTAATCAAGCAACCAGCATTTATTAAGCACCTACTGTATATCATTCATTGTACTAGGTACTCAGTTACTCCCACCATCTGCCTCCTCCACTTGTGTTAATTATCTTGCTGAAAAAAGCTGAAGGATATGATATAACTGAGCCAACTGGGGCCACTACAAATTTGTTATCTAATCTCATATGGGCCTTTTTATTCTTCCCCATCACCTCAAAGAGTCTTTTTAATTGTCCCTAATCAAATCTTTATCCCACTCCCCATCAAAAGTGATTTCAAACCTTTCTTTCTCTCTTCAAGCATCCCACACCATCCTTACTCCTGACTCTCATCTAAGGATCTTGCCTTAGGAATTACTGAGAAAATAGGGGGTATCAGCTGTGTCCATCCTCTTCCCCTTTTGTCTTCTTCAAACCCCTTGGCATAATCCTTTAAGTAAGAGAGTATATAGAGAAAATATAAGATAGTCAAGAATGGAGCTTTGGGGAACACCCACCATTGGGGATGCTCTAACTACTTCTTACCCCACTGTTCTTTCTTCTCTAATGTATTTTTCTATTTGCATTAGCTCTCTGGGCATCATCCCAATATAAATCAAAACATTGGGCTCCCATCAATTTGAAAAACATACAAGAAGCTCTGCATGCCCTAGAATGGCATTCAAATTACACTATGCTAAAAGACACCTTTGCAAAGATCTTAAAATACAGTCAAATCAAATTTTATTTACAAGTTATCTTAACAAAGTGAATGATAAACCAGGGTGTGAACAATTACTTTATAAATGGAAATTTCAACAATGCATTTTGGATCCCTTTTACCCTTCAATGCAGCCTGCCACTGAGCATGAGACCTTTTAGGTCAAAACATTGAATTATTCTTTCTTAATTCTGAGAAGGTGTGTACTGCTTGACTTAGCTCGGTTTGATTCTTTATTATTGGTCTGAGGGGTGATGTATTCTATTGTCTACTACAGGCACAGAGGAAAGAGAACAGGAGATAGCTAAACAGGTGGGCAGGACAAGGAAGGCGAGCAGCTTTCTAGCTTTTTTCCCCCCAAGTCCTGAGTTCAGATTCTGGGTCTGCACTTACTATCTGAGTGATCTTGGCCAATTAATTTAACCTCCCACGGCCTCAATTCCTTCATCTGTAAAATGAGGAGCTTGGACTAGATTGCCTTGAGATTCTTTCCAGTTCTAAAATTAGGATGCTATGTTCCAAAATTTGGTTTTCACACTATGATTTCAAATATGATTTTCTGTTGAAAAATCTCCAAATGTAAGACACAATCTCATCTATTACATAATAGCCCCTAAATCCCAATAAATTCTATAGCCTCATGGAAATTACTTCAAATGTCATCATGCCACATTAAGTGTATTTACCTAGAAAGTTGTTAAGTTAATCACCCTAAGGTACATTAATACTTATATGCTGTGTATAAATTGCATACTACATTATAATTCATTAACGTGTTCTCAGGCGTCAAGTTACTCTTTTGCTCAAAAATTTTCAGTACCTGTAGGATAAAATAAGAATTTCTCAGTCTGGTATTTAAAGTTCTTTATAAGCAAGTTGCAATTTATCTTTTGAAATACAGTTTGCATTGTTCCTTTTTTACGTAGTCTCTTTTCCACTATCAATATTTCAGTCAATAGCTCTTTACCCAACCTGACATAGTATCTTCTACCTCTGTGCCTGCCTTTGCTAGAATGCCCTCCTTCTTCTCAAGGTTCAGCCCAGGTGCCATGAAGTGTGAAGCCTTCCCTGGTCCTCTGGTTTATGATTCTCATGCCCTCTTCAAATGCCCTTCTATTTATTTCTCTGCTTATCAGCCCAGTAGAATATCAGCCCTTTGAGGAGAGGGAGTCTTATGCTTTGTCTTTGTATTTCTCCTGAACCCAACACAGTATCTGGCATGTAGCAGACATCTAATAACATGTTTGTTAATTTTGTTACTGAACTGATAGTAACTAGACGTTGTTCAGTTGTTTCATTTGTGTCTTATTCCTTGTGACCCTATTTATTTTTGGTGAGATAATTAGGGTTAAGAGACTAGCCCAGGGTCACACAGCTAGTAAGTGTCAAGTGTCTGAGGTTGGGTCTGGTGCTCTATCCTCTGAGCCACCCAGCTGCCCATAATGGATATTAGGCTCTGTGTATATACATGTATCTCTCTAGACACAGTTTTACATTGCTGCGAGCAACATTCTGTCTAAAGGAAGAACTTCACATGGAAGAATTCTTCAGAATGTGGCTGAGATAATGATGGAATTTGACATTTCCACTGGACGCTGGGTCAGGCTTGCCTGTTTACTTGCTTCTACGCTACTCTATGTATGATGAACTGCCACGTTATCAACTCAGTTAAAGAGTATTGTTTAAAATCAGGAAACAATGTGACTGGATTTGTGGCATTAAGCATTAAACATTTTTTTTGTCTATTATTATCCAATGAGCAAAGTAAGTTCTCTATGGCCCATGTCCAGGTGCATTCTAGTAACATAGTTCGCTGTGGCTGGTGCCAAGGGTTATAGAGGGTGAGGAAAGCAGAAACACTGAAAAACTTTGCTAAAAGAACAGAAGTTGACCACGAAGGCCCTTAGGTAGCATGGTAGAGAGAGTGCTAGAGTTGGAGACGTGAAGACTTCAGTTTAAATCCAGCCTCAGACACTTCCTAGCTGTACAATCCTCAGCAAGTCACTTAATTTTATTGCCTTAGTTTCCTCATCTGTAAAATGAGCTGGAGAAGGAAATAGCAAACTATTCCAGTATTTTTGCCAAGAAAACCCCAAATGGGGTCATGAAGAGTCAGACACAACTGAAAAATGATTTGAACAATAACATTCTTATTAATAATAATTTTCCCAGAATCTTAGGATTAGAAGAGGCCTTGAAGATGATATAATCCAACCTATATCTGAACAAGAATTCACTTGCTCAAAGGCATCAACTACAGCCATGTAAAATTCTAGAGTTCTTTCCAGATATTAAAATGTAATTGGGAAACATTTAATAAAATTAACAAAAATATAATTCAACATAGATAATGTTAATATGTGGTTTTCTAAGTTAATATATGGCCCATAGAGATTCATTTTTATTTGAATTTGACACCATAACACTGGACAATATCCTGGACAAATGGTCATCCAGTCTTTTCTTGAAGACTTCCAATGACTGGGGACTTCCCTTCTATACCATTTTGATGGGAAAATATCTTGGGATCTTCAAGGACTGCAAACTCAGTATGACTCAATATGACTCAACAATGTTATGTCATGCATCTGCAAAAGTGAATGGGATCTTGGGCTTCCCTGACAGAGGTTCCATTTCCAGGAATAAGAAGGCAGTAATGGCTCCTCTGTACTCTGGGAGCTAAGTGGTGCCATAGTGCACAAAGCACTGGGCCTGAAGTCATGAAGACTCACCCTCTTGATTTCCATCCAGCCCCAGATACTTACTAGCTATGTCACCCTGGACAAGTCACTTTGCTCTGTTTGCCTCACTTTCCTCACTTATAAAATGAACTGGAGAAAGAAATGGCAAACTGCTCCAGTATCTTTGTCAAGAAACCCCCAAATGGGGTTGCAAAGAGTTGGATACTGCTGAAATTATTGAACAACAACTCCGTCCTGGTTAAAGCAGATCCCAAGTCCTTTTTTCTGGACAATTCTGGGCATTAGGGTTAAGGAAGAGAATTGAGGATTGTCAAAACCCTGGAATGCTTGGCATATGTAGTGTCAGTTAGAGGAACTGGGCATGTTTGGAGAGTGAAAACTCAGAGGGGCCCTTACTGTTTTCCTGAGAATATTTTAGGGGCTGTCTTGTTAGAGAGGGATTACACTAGCTTTCTTTGGTCCCAAAAGGTAGAATGATCAATCAATCAATCAACATTTATTAAAGACCTACTATGTGCCAGTGCTCAAGCTAAGGGGATACAAAAAAGAGGAAAAGACAGACCTTGTCTTCAAGGAGTTTGCAATCTAAACAGGAACCAGAATGTGGAAATGGCAAAGAAGTACACTGAGGCTTATTATGTGAGGAAAACAAATAAACAAGCTTCTTAACAATTGAAGCTAACCCTAAGAGAAATGGGCTACCTTGGGAGGCTATATATCTTCATGTCAAGGCTAGGTGATTACTTTTGGGAATATTGTAAGGAGGATTCTTTTTTGAGTATGGGTTGGACTTGGTGGCTGCTGAGGTCTCTTCCAACCAAAATTCTGCAGCTTTGTCATTCAAAAAGTCATAATATCCCAGTAAGTTTCCTGTCACTAGGATGAGACATGAATTAGGGCATTTTTGCAGGAGTGGGAAAGGAGTTGCGTTGGGTTATTCATACTCTTACCCAGTCCCCATCAAGGCCACTAAGATGGCCTTTCACAGTGACTGGTGGGTGGCTGAGCATGATACAATACAACAAGCTTAAATTAAGCACCCATGGCCTAAAAAAGCATCATGCTAATATAATAAGATGATCAACTAACTCTGAATGAATTAGCTTTTCTCAGCAATGCAATGATTCAAGACAACTCTGAAGGACTTATGACGTAAAATGCTGAAGGACTTATGATGTAAAATGCTATTCATCCCCAGAGAAAGAACTGATGATGTCTGAATAAGGTTGAAGCATACTTTTTTAAACTTTCTTTATTTTTCCTGAGTTTTTTATATTGGTCTGTGTTTTCTTTTACAGCATGACTATTATGGAAATATGTTTTACATGACTACACATGTATAAGCTATATCAAATGACTTGCCTTCTCAATGAGGGCGGTAGGGAGGGAGGGATAGAATTGGGTACTCAATTTTTAAAATGAGTGTGGAAAATTGTTTTTACATGTAACTGGGGAAAAATAAAATACTAAATGCAAAAAGAAAATAAGAAGAAAGTCCTGTTGTAGTACTGGGAGTGGAGATACAAGATTTAACTATGAGATGATCTTGGACCAGAAAGAATTTACAATTTAACAGGTGGCAAAGATACTAATAGATAGTTATAATCATAATAACAACAATAATGAGAGTTAACACAATTTTTGAGATGCCATTTACATGTATCTCCTTTAATGTGTAATATTAAATGGTAAGTGCATGAGAGGTTTACAATGGAATACAATGCGGGGAAGGGAATAGCTAGTGGATTTATATGGAGACATAATCTTTGACTTGAATCCCATGCTATATGGATGAGCTAACAGATCTGAGACAAGAATAGTTGAAGAAGGTCACAAGGGATGTCAAACAACTGTGTCACCCACTGATAAATCCACTCTGGAGTGGAGTAAGGTGTGTCGTTTGGGCAGGATATATCCAAAAGGAACACAGATTGCGCTGAGTCAGAAGGACAGGGAGAAGGGAGTGGTAAAATAAGGAGTGAGTTGACAACAATGATATCTATTTGAATAAAGGTCTTACCATGGCCAGGGGAACAATTCCCACGAGGTCCTTCTGGCTGATAAAAATTTCAGAGACGGCGATGTCTGTGGTGCCCTTGCGGGGATACTCTACTTGCCAGGTGATGGGTTGGGTCCCGGAGAGGCTACTGAAACTGGCGATTTCAAAGTTCATCTGTACGACCTCACTAAATAAACTACTGCTCCTGAAATTAAAAGGGAAAAAAATGGAATCTGATTGATTGTCTAAAAAGCAATGGTTCACCTTTCCCTCTCCGTGTGCAGAGGAAATAGGTATGATTGACATAAGAACCAACCCAAGGCTAGTCAACCCAAGCCCATCCACCATAATAGACTATTATTTTTAACCTGACGATTTTTTTTTCCTTTTTGGACAGCAATTGGGGTTAAGTGACTTGCCCAAGGTCACACGGTTAGTTTTTGTGTTAAGTGTCTGAGATCTGATTTGAACTCAGGTCCTCCTGACTCCAGGGCCAGTGCTCTATTCACTACACCACCTAGCTGCCCTAACCTGATGATCTTTATCATGCAACCTCACAGAGCCAGAAAGTCACTGTGGAGATCAAGTCAGAGGGGCTCTAACCTCAGATTGGTCAAGACACCAGGTATTTTATTTTCTTCTTCTCTCATTTGGAAATCGAAAGCAAAATGACAAAATTAAAATCGAAGTTAAAAGAAAATTATAAACCGAACAAAGAAGTAAACAGGACCACCTCTTCTATTTGTTTGTCATTACACACATTTAAAAAAGGCATTGTAAGTAATGAGGTTTTATAAATGCTTATTTTGTGTAGGAAAGCCTTTATTTTGTTGAAGGTTACTAAATTTAGAACGCGCTTAAAGAAGGAAAAGAAAAGAAATTGGGGTGAGTATCACAGCAGGTTTTTATTAATTCGTTAATGATAACAATGATTAATAAATATTACCTGGTTAATAAGAATTATTATTTCTTGGTTATAATAATAATAACTAGCAAGTATTAACTGACTAGTGATAATAATGCAAATAGCTAGTGTTTATGTAGCATTATAAGGCTGGCCAAGCACTTTACAAATATTATCTCCTTCTATCCTCACAACCCCCCGGGGAGTTAAACACTATTGTTATATCCATTTTACAGATGAGGAAACTGAGGGGGGAGGTTACATGACTTTCCCAGGGTCAGGCAAGAGGTAAAAGGTATAAAGACAGGCTATGCAAGCCCACTTTCTGAAGTAACAAAGAACGGAGGAAAAAATAGATCTCATTGATTGGGGAAAGGCTAAATATGTTACCAATGATTTTTTTCAATGATTTCTTAATTGCTCATTTTAATGGCCTTTTCTCAGGCTTCAGCCTTTTTGGATCTCTCAGTAGAGTTTGACATTAATCACACTCTCAGTTCTTTCTCTGTCCGTCTCCTCTCTCTCTCTCTCTTTCCCCCCCGCTCTCTCTCTCCCCCTTTCTTCTTCTCCCTTTCTCTCTTTCTGTCTCTCTGTCTCTGTCTCTGTCTCTGTCTCTCCCCCTCTTCTCTCTCTCTCTCTCTCTCTCTCTCTCTCTCTCTCTCTGTCTTTCGCCTCTCCCTCCCCCTCTCTCTGTCTCTGCTCTGACTCTCTCTGTCTCTTGGGTTCATCACTCTATGTTTACTCGGTTAGTAAAATTCTTTCTAAACCTTAGAATACTGTATAAATATGTATTATTGTTGTTGTTAAAAATTTTTATCTTTACTTTCCCCCCTTCTACCTGGACTCCTTCTCAGTTTCTTTGATTGGATTTCTAGCCATATCATGCTCATTAAGCATCAATGTGTCCCAAGGCTTTGTTCCCCTCCCCTTTTCTAGGCATTCTTTTCTCTGTACGTGCTCTATTAAGTAATCTCATCAGCTCCCATATGTCTCATTATCATCTCCATGCAGGTGACTTCCAGATCTCAATATCCATTCCTGGTCTCTCTCCTGCTCCCACATTACCTTGCTTCTTTGCAAAGGCAGGAGAAGATGGGTGTGGAGGAGGGTACCAAATGACAAACATAGTTGATACATTGGTTAGCATTGCTGAATGGTTTTTGTCTTCTCTTTCTCTTTTATTCTTTGTTAAAAAGGATACTTTCTGAATGGGGAGGAGGGAGAGATATAGTGGGAAAGGAAGGTAATAGAAAGATAAACTGTAACTAACATTATTTTCAACATGATTAAGGCAATCATGTCAACACACATTTGCTAAGTCCTAGGTATGGAGTTTCCCTCTGATGCCTTTAAATGCATCGCATAGAAGTAAATATAGGTCTTTTGAAATCTTAATTTTTTTATTGAGAATTTTTGTTTTATGTCACTTTAATTGTCCAAATTTGTCCTTTCTCCTCCCACATCTGGGGAGTCATGACCAGTGGTAAATGTTTAGTAAATGGCTTTCCTAAAGAAGTCCGCAGAACATACTTTTCAGTTTAATCTGAATTATTAATAATTTCTCTGTCATTTTCTTAAATCTAGGCAATCAAGAAAATAATAATTTAAGCCTTGATGTATAACATTTGCCAGTTTAATTGGTCCTTGAGAGTTGGGCTGATTTGGTTCCAAAATACTCCTGGCAGTTATTTCTTGTAACGAAGAATAAAAAAAGAGAGAGAAGAGAAATAGTTAGGCAAAACCAACCCACATATATACGTCAAGCTAAAAAATTTATGCAGCCCTCCATACCCAGAATCCCCCACCTTTGAAAAGAATGAAGGGAGGTGTAAATTCTCTTATGGATTTGGAGGTCTGCCTTAGGACCATGGGTTCTTGAAAGACATGTCCTTGGTAGGACAAGTTTGAGCAATAGCCACCATGCCAGAAAGACCGAATTTAGACTTTGTGATGGATTTTCAACAGAAGACCAGCCTTGCTAAGTTCATACTCATAACCAGAAGGTTGACCACCTGGTGGCAAATTTTATTTTATGTCTTAATATTTTTGGCCAAAGTTATTATGAAACTTATTATTGTGAATCTGTATTGCTGAAAAGAGCGTACATACTATTTAAAATCTATAACTTTTGAATTAGAAGAGATGTGACTAGAATGGTTCTAAAGATCATAATATACAAGAAAGGTAAAAGACAGTTTCCCTTTTTTTATGGATCATACATTCTCGTTGGGGAAAAATTAAAATCGAAGGATGGTAGGATCATAGACCTCTCATTGTTCACTTGTTTTAGTTGTGTCCAACTCTTCATGACTCCATTTGGTGCTTTCTTGGCAAATATATTAGCATGATTTGCCATTTCCTTCTCTAGCTCATTTGACAGATAAGGAAACTGAGGCAAACAGGGTGAAGTAACTTACCCAGGGTCACACAACTAGGAAGTGGCTGAAGCTGGATTTGAACTCATGAAGATGAGCTTCCTAATTACAAGTCCAGTGCTCTGTGGCACCTAACTGCCCAGATTCATCATCAAAAGGGATATAAAGGCTTTTAGGTACTATTCCCACATTTTAGAATTGAGTCTTAAAACAGCGAAGGGACTTTCCCCTTTATCACACAACTACTAAGGATCAAGAAGAGGATTTGAGCGCATCTCTCCAGCCTTTAAGTCCAGCACACTATACACTCAGAAGGGAAGAGGTAGCAGCTGGCAGGGCACTGTGAAAGGTCTGCAGCAGGTAGAATTTGGGCTAAATGCTGAGAACTGATGACATGGAGGTGAAAAGCATGAGGGATAGCTAGGACAAAAGCAAGGAGCGTAGAGATGGAGGCAGCTAGGTGGCTTAATGGATAGAGCATTTGGACTGGAGCCAAGAAGCACTGAGTTCAAATCTAACTTTAGATACTTATCAGCTCTATGATTCTGGGCAAGTCATTTAACTTTTGTTTGCCTTGGTTTCCTCACCTGTAAAATGAAGACAATAATTGTGCCTATCTCCCAGAGTTGTTGTGGGGTCTAATGAGTTATTATATGTAAAGCATTTTGTAAACCTGAAATTATTATTATGGAAGAAATAGACATGCATTTTTTGGGAAAACCTACTATGTGCCAGGAACTGTGTATTTTTAGAAAACCTACTATGTGCTAGGAAATGTGATAAAAGCTTTATATATATCGAATTTGATTTTCTGAGCAACCCTGGGAAGTAGGTGCTTATCCTCATTGTTATCATCATCAATATTTAAGAAGAGCAGCAAATGGGCTTGTTATTGTCTAACCAACCCTTCATGACCCCATTTGGGGTTTTCTTGGCAAAGGTACTGGAGTGGTTTTTTTTCTTTTTCCGGTTCATTTTACAAATGAGGCCAAATGGGTTAAGTGACTTGTCCAGGGTCACATAGCCAGGAAGTGTCTGAGACCAGATTTGAACTCAGGTCTATCGCGACTCCAGGCCTGGTGCTCTATCCACTGTGCCATCTAGATACCCCCAGGGTAGCTTAATTATAGAGTATTTGGAGAGGATTGAAATATAAGAAGATTGGAAAGAAGAAATGGCCAAGTTGTGAACGGTTTTTGAAGCCAAACAGAAGATTTTTCTACTTAATCCTGGAGATAACAGGAGCCAGGAAGTCATTGCTCGAGGAAGCATTTGCTGGTTGATGTATGGGATACGGGAGCTCCTTGCTTTGAGCTGAAATGAGTCCACATATAAACATAAATTCCAAGCCTAGAAGGTTACAGTCTGATATCAAGGGATGTTAGAAGCTCGGCTACATATCACGGGCTGTTAATCAGGATGGAGGCCATGGGAGGTAGATCTAGACATCTTCTGGGCAGGGATCCCCAAAGATCCTGAAGCAAATGGAAATCTTTGTGGAACCCCTCTCTACCCATGGCCAATGGCCCTCCCCACAAACTTTAGAGCATCACATTTATAGCTCTGAGTAATAGCCCTATTTCAATGACTATGCAGCAGGCCTAAGAACTACCACTTGCTAAATCAATAATTTGGATTTATCGCAGTAACCTATAAAATAAATTTCCAAAACTGGCTTTTTTAAAGGATTGTCTCTCACTCAAAAGCAAATATATTTTCCCCAGCAGTCATGATGAGGTTTTGACCGCTGGCTATACAGTTTACTACAGCCTCTTAGTTCTATAAGGCTAGCTCGTTTGAAGCTATGAATGGTATTTACAAGATGCTGTGAACACTTCCCAGAAGTTTGCTGTGTGTGAGACAGCAGGAGTTCCGAATCTTAAGAAATGGAATGGTTTTAGAAGCCGCCTAATTCAAACTGTCAATTTCAGTTATCTGGTTGAGAATCCCCTCTAACAGCCAACATTTCTATAGTGTTATAAGGCCTCTCATTACCTCCTCACAACTACCCTATGAAATGGGTGCCGTTATTTCTTTTTTCCCATTTTGTTCAGTTGTTTCATTTGTGTCTCACTCTCCATGACCCCATTTGGGGTTTTCTTGGCAGAGATACTGGAGTGGTTTGCTATTTCCTTCTCCAGCTCATTTGACAGATGAGGAAACCGAGACCAACAGGGTAAAATGACTTGCCCAGGGTAACACAGCTAGTGTCTGAAGCCAGATTTGAACTCAGGAAGATGAGCCTTCCCAATTTCAAGCCTGGCACCCTATCCACTGTAACCATTATTTTGTCAGCTGATTAGCTGTTCTCCAAAGTGGATAGGACTTTTCCCATCTTTGTGCTGTCCTAAAGACTGCCTGCCATGACTGGAATACCCTCCTTCCTTCTTTCTGCCTCTCCTAGCATCTTTCAAGGCTCATCTCAAATGTCACCAGTTCCATGAACCACCAAGGTATTAAGGCTCTCTCTTTCATTAAATATCCTCAAATTATTTCTTTGTTTACATATTGTATCCTCCCCCAATAAAATGCCAGCTCTGTAAGGGTAGAGATGACCACAGTGTTTTTGCTTTTTGTACCGCCCTAAGCTCCTAGCACTGTGCCTGGAATGTTTTTGTCAAGTTGCTGTTGAACTTTAAGAGCCAGAAAGATAAAGACAAAAACAGAATAGCCTTGATCCAAAAGAACTTATTTTAAATGGGAGAATCTATCCTCACTCCCTTTAATTCCCCTTCAGAATTAAATCTTTCATCTGCGTGACCCTGGACATAATTATTTCTTAGTGCTCTAGACCACTAGTATCAAACTGAAATAGCAACTAGGCCACATATTGGCTTGGAAAACCACAAATTAACATCATCTAGTTTTATTATATTGTTTGCTTTTTTTGTTAAATATTTCCCAATTAAATTTTTCTTTATGAACTGTATGCATAGTTCATGTTATTGGCATTCAGACCCTCTTTCCATCCCTTAACAACTCCAAGCATGAAAGGACAGAAGGGAAATAACTTAAATTTATAAATAAAGATAAAAAAATTCTACAACTTTCTACACACACACACACACACACACACTCACACACTCTCAATCACGCACTCACACACATACATATTCACACACACATCACACATATACACACACTAACACACACAGACTACGCCACACATTCACACACACATTGACACTCACACACACATACACACACTCACACACACATACACACACTCACACACATTTATACTCATACACACATATACACACTCACACACACACACTCACAAGTGGTTATTTTAATAAGTTTCTTTTCACGAGCCTTCACAGAATATTTCTGCTGCCAATCACAAAGCATTGGGCAGTTTTGTCTGGGTGAATGTGTTTGATAACTACTCCAAGAAACTTACTAGGTGAAGATAATACTTGTTTGTAGAACATTTTATTGGCACCAAAAGAGGGATTTTTCTCATTCAAAAATTCACAAGTCCAGCCCTTATTCCTATAAAAGGTATGTTGGTGTTGGGTGGGGCACAATCCTCCTATAATCCTTACTGCTCAAGAGGCTGAGGTTGGTGGATCACTTCAGCTCAGGAGTTCTGAGCTGCAGTATGGGTAAAACCAAATTTGTGTCCTTCCTAAATCTGATACAGATACAGAGAGCCCTCTGGGAGCTGGGGAGATAAAACTAACAAGCAGCAGTTCAGGTTAGAAATGGAGCTGGAACACGACAAACCTTCACTGCATTGGTGGGACTGACTGCCGAATGACTGTTGTACTTCCAGCCTGGAAGAAAATCCAATCTCCAAAAAAGAAAGAAAAAAGAAAAGAAAAAGAAAAAAAAAGTTGTCTTACTTACTCTACTGAATCGAGCACCATATTTTTAGAGCTAAATACATTTCAAAATGATGTTGCTTGTTGGGTGAATATGTGTGCTGGGGCCCCTTAAAATAATACTCTATCCCCCCCCCCCCGGGGGGGAGGAGTGGAAGGGAAGGAATAAGCATTTATTAAGTGCCTACTAAATACCAGGCACTTTACAAACATTAACAAGTCTTCAGCCTGGAAAATATTGGCCAGACCAAGTGAACTCCAAAGGGAACTGTTGATAGGGAATTGCATCCTAGCTTTATAATTGTCACTTTTACCTGAAAAAAAAATGAGAATCAAGCCAGACTGGGTCAGAAATAAACCCTTTGCTTAGCAATAACGCCTCCTGCTCTGATTAGTGTGAATGATCTTGGTGAGATAAAACAAAAGTGCTGTCAATGAATCAAGCAGGAGCAGCTGGTTTCCAGGATCCTCAAAAGGATAAGTAATGAGAAGGAAACCAAGTGACCCTTTTGCCAATTTAGATAACAAACACTTTCTATTGATTAGACCAATCCTTTAATGGAGGGTGAATAAGCTGGCATATCTTATGCATTTGTCCCAAGCCACTAAAACCACTAGCACAGGAACCAGGGGAGAATAAATCCCCACTTTGTAGGGAGAACACAAAATCTTCCTAAACTCTGTTTGTGTAGGTAGTGGAACGGTGTAGGGTGGGGCTATGGATACAAGGGTAGAGTGGACGTTCCAGGTCTCCAGAGTAGGGGGAAAGGGTAGGAAATTAGCTGAAGTCTTGAAAAATGGGACAGCTAGGTAGCACAGGGAATAGAGCACCAGCCCTGGAGTCAGGAGGACCTGAGTTCAAATCTGAACTCAGATACTTGACACTTACCAGCTGTGTGACCTTGGGCAAATCACTTAACGTCAATTGACGTGCCTTTCCCTCCTCCAAAAAATAATAGAAATAATGGTTACATGTTACCCATGGGTGGAAGATTTATTTATAATATATATTTATATATTTGAAGCCTGAGTCTCTAATACTCATTCTTATCTATAAGCTTTCATATGAGATATAAGAAAGATCACCATTGTAGAGAAGTACAGGTGATAATTAGAAAGGAAAATAGCCTCTCTCTGCCATGTTCTAGCCTCTTGAGATAAGGGGTGACAGAATCACAGATGCATATAGTCGGAAGGGATCCTAGCAGTCATTTCATACGTTCCTCTAATCGAAGCATGGCTCCCCTCTTCAATATGCCTGGTAAGTACCCTTCTAGACTCTCAAGCATTTCCAATAGCTGTGTCATTTGACTTCTCTGCCTCAGTTTACTCATCTGTAAAGTGAAGATAGTAATAGTACCTACCACTCACGTCATTAGAAAGTTCAAATGAGATGATCTCTGTAAAGTCCTTTGTAAGCCTTAAAGCACTATAAAAACGCAAGGTCCTTACTATTATTATTATTCTAAGGGGATGGGGCTCAGACCTGTTATTTCATCTGTGCAGAGAGCTCCCAGGTGAGGAAACTCCTTCCACCAATGTAGGGTGGCATCTTCTCTGCAACTTCTAATCTTACAGATTTGCCTAGAATGCTGATAAATCAGGTTAATCCTACCCCCTGGGAAGCTTCTCTAATTGTTAGGAAGTTGTTGCCAATGATGACCAGAAAGCCAAGATGTAGCTGCTTCCATGAATTCCTTAGGAAGGTACTGTTTTTATAAGGCTCCTTCCTTTTGAAGGGCTGGGAACTCCATTCGAACTGGGCAGACCTGGAAGGCAAAGAGGATAACTTCCATGTCTCCTTTCTTACTACTAAACTCAGTCAATAATGTTGCCGCTGGATGATGGTAGAGACAGAGATGGACAGTTTGAAGCATACAGAGAGACAGATGGAGAGACAGAGAGATAGAAATAGATACGGAGAGAGACAAAGTCAGAGACTGAGGCAGAAAGAAATAGATTCATAGATCAAGAGAGATGTAGACATATAGAGAGGAGACGGAGACAGAGAAAAAGAGAGATAGAGGCAGAAAAAAAGAGACAGAGAGAGAACATAAATCATTCCCCACGTTTTCCTTATCACCCTTTTTTAGGCTCTACTCAAATCAGTTTGTTCAAGGCTCACAGATCTATGAAAGAATTCTCTAGCAGCCCAGTTTCCTGGAACTTCACCCACCTGTACCTCTTTTCATAAGTCAGATCAGCAAATAAAATTTACCCCATTCCTTTGAAGTTCTCCGTATTTCAAGAAAGACTGGATTCCTTCCAAAGACAGCACTTAGGGAACCACAAGAATGAGATATTCCAGATGAGATACACACAGAATTCTGCCATTGAAACTTTCCATATTATGCGTTGAATTTAATATATACTTAAAGGGAAAATTGAGTTGCACATAATAGAGATTCATAGTTTCATGTACAATCCTTTTATTCTGTTCTAGTGTGCATATGGAAATGCTCATTTCAGTTGGTGTTTGCTAAGGTCAGAATAAAAAAAAAATTTGAAACAATAAAAAAGCCTTGCATGTTCCAAATGTCATAGAAGATGGAAACTGGATCAATTCCAAAGCTTGCTATTAAATTATATGCCTACTGAACCCTGCTAACGGCATAATGAAGAAGATGAATGAAATATGCAACAGTATAATGTAGAGTTCATGTTTATAATTGATTAGTTTAGGATCTGTGGACAGCACAGATGAGGCTAGGTTCTGAAATATCTGAAGGGTGCAGTGAGGGAGTGGAGTGAGGGAGTGAGTGAGTGAGGGAGTGAATGAGGGAGTGAGTGAGTGAATGAGTGAGGGAGGGAGTGAGGGAATGAGTGAGGGAGGGAGTGAGGGAGTGAGGGAGGGAGTGAATGAGTGAGGGAGTGAGTGAGAGAGGGAGAGAAGGAAGGATGGAGGGAGTGAGTGCTCCTCCTCAAAGACCTCTCTGCATGGTGCCTCATCTCTACCTTAAGCCACTGGTGATGGAGTCAGCACACCTTTGTTTACCTGATTGTTATCATTATTTGGGTAAAATAACAATGAAAACAACACAATATCCTAACTAGAGTTGCATCTCAGCACTTTTTATGGAGGCAAAACTGGACTTGTATTCCAAGCAGTTGGGCTTAAACCTGGGTTCAGATTCATGTTGTTAATGCTCCCTACACTCCTGTTTCTTATTTCATGCATGTCTTTGTTACTAGAATCTAGTGCAGGGTCTGCTGCATGGTGCTAAATAAACCTTGTTGAGTGAAGAATTTATTTCAACACTACTACATGCTATGGGATCGACAGTTAGATGGCACAGTGAATAGAGTGCTAGACTTGGAGTCGGGACAACCTGAGTTCAAGTCTCGCCTCAGATTTACTGGCATACTAGTTGTGTGACTCTGGGAAAATCACTTCACTTCTATTTGTCTCAATTTCCTTATCTGTAAAATAGGGATAATAATAGCATCTACTGCAGGATGGTCATGAGGATCAAATGAGAGAGTAATTGTACTTAGTACAGTGACTGGCACATAGTAAGCACAGTGCCAGTTTTGGTTGTCATCATCACCATCATCATCACCATCATCACCATCATCATCACCATCACCACCACCATCACCATCGTGACCATCATCACCACCACCATCACCATCACCACCATC
>CM053580.1:557789231-557812278 GCA_028627135.1 Pseudochirops cupreus
GTTCTTACTTTGCTTCTTATGCTTATTCTTACTTGTAGTTGGTCAGTCTGTGATTTTTTTTTTAAATCTCCGTGGGGCTCTGCTTCCAGAAGGGAAAGCTCTGTTCCCAAATCACTGGGGTCCTCCCTGCTGCCATAGCTCTCAGGAAGGTGCTGGGACCCTTCCTACTTACTTCCGGCTCACTAGATAATGAAGACTCCAAGACTGAGGCCCAGGACAGCGATCCAGATCCAGGCCGCTCAACACGAGAGCACTGGCCTCAGAACAATTGCTTATTCTCCCTGCTGTCTTCAGGCCGCAGGCGGGAAGCTGCAACATGGAGGCAGGTGCAAAACCTCCGCCTTTCACTTTTCTGCTCTGGAGGCCTTTCAGCTGGACTGCTTTTCTCTCCTAATTTCACAAGCTCCGCTGACCTAGTTCTCAACACTTCTCGCAGCTGCTGCTAATCCGCTCACTGCTCCTCTTGTCTGGCTGCCCCCGGGGGCTCAGAAGTGGCTTCAGGCCAGGCTGGTTTTGTTTCACAGTGCTGATATGGTTCCTCGTAGCCAAGCTGACTTTAGTGGGAAGTATCTTTGTGTGCATTTTGGAGTTCTAGGATTGGTTTACAGTCCTATTTTATGGGTATTTTGGGATGACTATGTGAGAGCTGCGATATATTGCTGCTGCTACGCCGCCATCTTGGCTCTGCCCCCAACACTTAGTTTTTTTTGATGACTTGAACTCATTTATTTTCAAGAGTTAGGTGTGGAGATGGTACCCAGTACTGGTTTATCTCAGATGTAAATACCTCAGTATATTACTAAAAGTATCTAAGATATTTTTGTGTATTTCCTTCATAAACCCCAATTAGAAAATAAACTCTTGGGGCAGCTAGGTGGCTTAGTGAATAGAGCACCAGCCCTGGAGTCAGGAGGACCTAAGTTCAAATCCGGCCTCAGACACTTAACATATAACCTAGCAGTGTGACCTTGGGCAAGTCACTCAACCCCAATTGCCCTCCAAAAAAACAAGAAAAAAAAAGAAAAGAAACTCTTCAATTTGGAACTATGCCTAAAAGCCTAAAAAACTGTGCATACCCCCTGATCCTGCAATACCCCTTCTAGGTCTGTATCCCAAAGAGACAAAAAAAGGGAAAAGGATCCACATGTACAAAAATATTTGTAGCAGCTCTTTTTGTGATGGCAAAGAATTGGAAATTGAGAGGATGCCCATCAATTGGGGAATGACTGAACAAGTGGTATATGAATGTAATGGAATACTATTGTTGTATAATAAATGATAAGTAGGTGGATTAAAAAAAAAACACTTGGAAAGACTTCCACAAATTGATGCTGAGTGAAGTCAACAGAACCAGGAGAACACTGTACATAGTAGCATCAACATTGTATGATAATGAACTTTGAAAGACTTAGATCTTCTCAGCAATACAATTATCTTAGACAATTACACAAGACTCATGGTGGAAAATGCCATCCACATCCAGAGAAAGAACTATTGAGTCAGAATGCAGACTGAAGCAGACTATTTGCACTTTTTTTTCTTTCTCATGGTTTTTCCTTTTTGTTCTGTTTCTTCTTTCACAAAGTGACTAATGTGAAAATATGTTTAATATGATTGTACATGTATAACCTATATCAGATTGCTTGACATCTTGGGGAGGGCAGAGGGAATAATGAGAAGGACAAAAAATTTGGAACTCAAAATCTTATAAAAGTGAATGTTAAAAACTGTCACATATAATTGGAAAAAATAAAACACTGGAAAAAATAATATAAGATTTTCGAGGCCAAGGAATACATCATTAAAAAAATTTGCATCCCCAGTGTAGAAAAAAAGACACAATCCTTCCTTTCAAGGACTGGTGGCACAATGTATAGAGTAGAATTGGGAAGACCTGAATTCAAATCTAGCCTGAGACACTGGGCAAGGGCACAATGTATAGAGCAGAATTGGGAAGACCTGAATTCAAATCTAGCCTGAGACACTGGGTAAGTCATTTAACCTCTGTTTTTGTCAGTTTCCTGATGAGATTTCTAAAATAGGGATAATAATAACACCTACATTGCAGAATTGTTGTGAGGATTAAATAAAATAATATTTGTGAAAAAAATAACTTGGCACAGTGCTTGGCGTATAGTAGATGTTATATAAATTTTTATTTCTTTGAATGGGCTTATTTTTAATTCTAAGGGTTATAACATATACACATATAAATTTCTAGTGTCTTCCCATATAGGGTTACCTTCCATCTGGTCTTCATTCGTTCAAAAATATTATTAAGTACCTACTATGTGCCAAGCATTGTGATAAGTGCTGGGATACAAAAAGGAGTAAATGATAAGCCCTGCCCTCAAGGAGCTTACAATCGAATGGGGGAAGAAAACATGCAAACAAATCTCTACAAAGAAAGCTATAGACAAGATAAATAAGAAATAATTAACAGAGGGAAGGCACCAGAGTTAAGAGGGCTTGGGGAAGTCTTCTTGTAGAAGAGGGGGATGATAGTTGGGACTTCAATGAAGCCAGGGAGGTCAGTAGTTGGAGTGGAGGAGGAAGAGCATTCCAGACACGGGGGAGAGTCATAAAAATGCCCAGAGCTCAAAGATGGAGGGTCTTGTTCATGGAACAGCCAGTAGGCAAGTGTCACTGGCTCAAAGGGTATGTATTAGGGAGGAAGATTGACATTAATGTACAGATTGCCTCCCTCATTAGAATATAAGCTCCTTGCGATCAGGGACTGTTTTTGCTTTTTATTTGTACAACATTTGCCATTATGGGAGTGCAGAGGACTAACCATTCCCTTTAAGTCTTGAGAGAGATTGGGACTGTCCCTATCTTTGAGCCAGGAGGAAGATTTGAGTTGGGTTTGAGTGTTCCCAAAAAGATACAAAAAGTATGCAAGAAAGCAGAGTGGGTGGAAGATTCTGGGACCACAGGAGGTAAGGGGCCTTGGAAGTGGTGCAGATAGCATCCTTCAACTTGCTGAGGTGGAGAGATATATTAACAGGGATTTGATGGGTGATCAGAGAGAAAGAGGAGAGCTGAACTTTGTCATGAAGTGGAGAAATCATGGTGAGCTCTTGGGTCCCTAAAGGTGTCTTGGAACAAAAATCTGTGACTGAATCTGCTGGTTGTAATCAACTCTTCAAGGACTGAGGGGAATTGCAAAATTTTCACTCTTTCCTCATGTTCCCCTCTCTAGGCCGTCCAATAAAAAGCATGCATTGCTTTTAAAAAAATCTAAGCTATTTTCTCTATCCTGATTTTTCCTCATATTAATAACAACAACAACAATATTCGTCATGTAAGGTCTGTATTTCCTAGCTGTGCACGTACTCCATAATGAGAAAAGGGTCATGGAGGAAGTTGGGGCTTAACTGGAAATACACAAAATTTAAATAAGAGCAGGGAACTAAAGCAATGTCAATAAATATTAGGAATTTTCCAAACATGGGACTCTGAGCTGCTTTGATTTTGTTTAACCTTGGTCTGTAATAAATTCCATAAAATCACAGAGAAAGGGATCATGTGAACCTGAGGATCATTGTAGCTTGGGCCCAGCCTAAAAGTGAGGGGATTATTGTAATGGTGTGACTGATTAAATCTCCAGCTTACAAATTGAGAGAGAGGAGATGCAGGGAGAAGATGCCACCAGGGAGGTCACATCTTGAACCTGACCATGGGTGAGATGGATGGGGTCTGGGACAATTGAGAGCCACCTCTTTCCAGAATGGATGAAAGAGGGCCAGCTTCCTCCCCTGGCTCACTCTACCCTCCCCAGCAACACAGCCTTGGTGCTTTGCATAGTTTCTGGAAAATAATGAGAGAAAGAGATAGGATGAAGACTGGCCTTGTAATCTCATAGATCTAGAAAACTCCCAGGTGGGCAATTACCTTACCAATACAGGTCAGCACTTTCTATATTACTGATAGTCTTAAATAAGTCTCTAGAGAGCACTACAGGTCAAGTAGATCACACAAGCAGAATGGGAGCAGTCTTGGTGACACCAAATCCAACTATGTCATGCATATACTAAGTAAATGAGCAAACGCTAAATGTTTATTGATCGATGATACACCGTAGATTTTTTTGGTGGGGTAGGAAGAGAATAGTGAACAAAGATATCAAATGTCCTAATAATATACATTTATCAATTTATTATAATTATATATTAAATATATATCATTACATTATATATAAAATTATATACCAAATATATATAATTATATTATATATAAAATTATATATCAAATACATATCAATTACAAATACCAAATTATTCCAGTGATATACATTTTTAAATCATAGGAATAACAATAGCTAACATTTATTTATATGGTGCTTACTACATGCCAGGCACTCTGCTAAGAACTTTATAAATAATATCCATTCATTTTATCCCCATAACAACCCTGGGAGGTATGTGCTGTTATTATCCTCATTTTCCATGTAAAGAAACTGAGGCAGACAGTGGTGAAGTGACTTTTCTAGGATCACATAGTAAGTAAGGGATTTGAACTCAGATCTCCCTGACTTCAGGCCTAGCACTCTATTTGCTCTGCCAATTAGAAGTAGTACTAGAATTGGCTTACTGGTTTTGGGATTCAGTTTTGTGGTGTTGGAATAAATGTTTTGCTTCTGTCTTCTATATGGAGAGTCTGTTGTATTTTGCAATTGGGCACTATGCTGGCATATTTACAGTGGCTGTCAGAGCTTTGAATATTGTGTTGGTTCTACAGTGTTACTCAAAGGGCAGTGAATAGATGAATGGCGAGTATAACATAGATAAAGTATTTAACTTACAACCTGGCATCAGAAGGCGCTTAATGGAGACCTGATCCAAGAGATCTGAAAAGGAGCTAGATCAGTCAGAAAGCAGAAGGATTGCCATGTGCTCCAGGGGTACTTTTGCAGCATCAAGAGACCTAAAGAAGGTACCCAGAATGTTGGGTGTATCATCCATTTGTGGAGGATTTATATGGGGCCATGAGCAAGAGCTGCACAGAAAAGAGGAGAAAATGGGACAGCTAGGGTCTACAGTGCTGAAGGGAGGAACTAAATAATCCAGTGGTTCTCAACCTTCCTAATGCTGTGACCCTTTAATACTCATATGTGGGCGTATCTACATGTGGGTGGACTTGCCTATAGATGGATAGAGGAGTGGTGTCTTGGTTCCTAAGACCATCAGAAATACGTGTTTTCCGATGGTCTTAGGCGACCCCTGTGACCCCTGTGAAAGGGTCGTTTGACCCCCAAAGGGGTCGCGACCCACAGGTTGAGAACTGCTGAATCCAGTCAAGTGACTCAGTGGATAGAGCTCTGGACCTGGAACCAAGAAGACCCAAGTTCAAACCCAGCCTCAGATACTCACTAGCCATGTGACCCTGGACAACTAACTCACCTATTCTCTCTGTGCCTCTGTTTCCTCATCTGTAAAAATGAGATGATAACAGTACCTTCCTTGTAGAGATGTTGTGAGGAACAAAGGAGGTAATATTTTAAAAAGTTTTAACAGAGTTCCTGGCACATTTTGTCATCGTTGTTCATGTCCCTCTCTGTGACCCCATTTGGGGTTTTCTTGGTAAAAATACTGGGGTAGTTTGCCATTTCCTTCTCCAGCTCATTTTACAGATGAGGAAACTGAGACAAACAGGTTTGAATGACTTATTCCCTTTCCATGGAATTTACATTCCCAAACTAGCAATTTCCCCTTCATTTTGGACCTCTTAATTTCATGCTCCTTTCACCTTCTAGCACTCTCAGAGACCTGTCTGCCTCCTAAATGATATGGCAATTCTTGCCTGGTGCATAGTAGAGGCTTAATAAATACTTGTTCCTTCCTCCTGCCCCAAATTTTTTGTGATGACCAAATGAGAGATATCTGTAAAGTATTTACAAACCTCAAAGCTCTATATAGATTCTAGTCATTATTGTTACTATTTAATTAATGAGATCACAGATTCAACAAACTATCGTTTCCCACTCAAAACTTAGTACTTTGCATGTAATGGAACAAAGACTCAACTCTTTATATGTTGAAGGTAATTGACAGATTGTAACATATTACATATAGAACAAACTGATCACAGGGACATTAAGTCACTTGTCTAGGGGTCCCAAAGTGAGAGACTTCCAGGGCACAAGAAAAGTCTGCTCAGATACATTTCTGTACTATCAGACCCTAACCTGGGCACCAATTTTTTTTTTATCGTCTCCTTAATGGAGGACAGGCGTCACCTATAGATCACTCCCTAAATTTAGCTCTTAGAGAATGTGAATAAAACATCTGATTTCTCCATTTTCTCATAGCTTTGTGTCTTTATGACTTGGCATCATTGTGATTGCTCTGAACCTGAGCTCCTGAAGCTAATGCAGTAAAAAGAAGAGATGAGAAGTCAAGAAAATTGACATCAGCTGCCTGGCTCTGAAATACACTCCAGCTGGGACTCAAATGTGTCTAATATCCTGGCTGGTCATTACAGTCGTGATTTTTTTTTTTTTTTTTGCATTTTACAGACTGGGAAAACATTTCAGGCTCAAAGAGGGAGATATTTTCATAACCATTGTGATGAGAATTAATCCTTTTCAAAGGAAACTAAAAGGAGGCTATGATATATGGCTATTCCAGTGATGCAATGTGCTTTGTTAAAATGCAATAAAAATGTCCTTTTCTCACTGACTGCAAGAGAAGTCTGCTGACAGTCCCACATTCCAAAATGTAGTGCTTGACAGATGGATTGGAGCAAGAAAGAGAATGGGGGCAGGGAGACCTTTTAGAAAGTGACCACAATGGCCTAAGCAGGTGGTAATGAATGCCTGAATTTGGGCATTGACAATTCAGAGAAAGAGACTAATCAGGGATGACTAGATCCCCAAGGCAGAGCATCCAAGACTATCAGCCTTTTAATCTAATCATCTGCTATTCACTACTATGTGGTATGGTTAGCAAAAACAGACTTCTACCTGTTACTCTTCTGATATCTGCAATACTTAATCACTAAATGCGAAAGAGCAAGTTGCCCGTCTCCCCAGTTCCTACATCCCATTCTCTCATCTTCATCCTCCTTAACTCTGCTCCTTCAATCTCTTCACTCCAAATCTATTTGTTCCGTCATTTTTGGTTGACCCCATTTGGGGTTTTCTTGGCAGAAATACTGGAGAGGCTTGCCATTTCCTTCTCTATCTCATTTTACAGGTGAGGAAAGTGAGGCAAAGAGGGTTAAGTGACTTGCCTAGGGTCACACAGCTAGTAAGTATCTGAAGCCAGATTTGAACTCAGGAAGATGAGTCTTCCTTACTCCTGGCCCGGCACTCTATCCACTGTAATACCTAGATGCTTTTAGCTTGACCTTATAATGAATAAATTCAACTCTGTCCACTTCAGTAAGGATGTCAAACTTGCATCCTATTCCCTGGGACAGACTAAACCTGATTAAAATGTAATTGAGAAATATTTAACAAAATAAATAAAAGCATAAGAAAACATGAATAATATGATGTTGAAAAACTAAGTTTATATGTGTTCAGCAGGGATCCTCATGTATAGTTTACTGGCCTCTGTTTCTATTTGAATTTGAAAATACTGCTCTGTCCCAGAATTCCTCACTCCCTTGTCCTGTGTTACTACTCATGCATTGCCAAATATTTCCTTGGATTATTTCCACTCCTACTTATCTCCTGGCCTGCTGAGCTAGAGGAAGTCAGACAACTCTACCCACTGGGCCCACTACAAATTTATATGATCTGTTCTCAACTGGTGCCTCCCTGAAGCACACTAATCCATTCACTTTTCCATGATCGATTCTCTATCCCATTCCACAGAGAGCCTGTTCTGACTTTTCTCACATCCTCAGGCCTTCCAAATCTCTTTCCCCACCTCCCTAGGTGAGAACCTTGCCTCCTACTTTATGGGAAAATAGAGATCATTCACTAAGTTCCATTTTCTCCCTTTCTTGATACCCCAGAACCCCTAGACATCACCTTCTATTCCCTATAACTTTTTCCCAGTCTCTGATAATGAGATAGTCCTTCTTCATTGCCAAACCCTCTACATGTCCTTCATCTCATCCCTTTCCATCTTCTCTAGATTGTTCTCTCCACCATCCCCACTCTTCCCTTAATCTTCTATCTTTCCCTATCCACCGCTTCCTTGCCTATTATCTTTAAATATGTGTAAGCTTCTCCTATTCTTAAAAAAAGCTTTCTCTCTATCATAACACATGTCCCTCAAGTACTATGAGACTTTTCCCTTCTCTTTCTCTTGATAAATTCATCTTCATTTCCAGACAATTAATTATGGGGTGCCATGGAGATCTGGAGTCAAGAAGACAAGTTCAAATCTGACTTAAGACACTAGCTGTGTGACCCTGGACAAGACACTTTATCTCTGTTGCCTCCGTTTCCCTGATTGTAATACGTGAGAACAACGATAGCAAGGGTCATGGTGAAGATTGAATGAAAGTATACTTGTCAATCACTTAGCATAGCACCTGGCCCTAACTGATGCTTAACAAATGGAAGTCACCCACACCCCCATTGATTGTCTCGTTGACTTTCTCTAGAAAGTGTTTAATAAATCTTTATTGACTGACCTTATAGACAAAGCCTTTCCAGATTCTTCCAGCTGTTATAGCTAGTACCCCGTACAACTGCTGTTTACTTCTTTCTTTCTTGTTTCTGTATATGCTATCTTACCTGATTAAATGTGTAAGCTCCTTGAGGGCAAGCCCGAATTGCTTCATTTTTGATTTTGTACCTCTAGCACCTGGTAGAGTGCCTGTCCCATAGTGGGTGCTTAATAAATGCCTACTGATTGATTAAAGAATCAACAGGACTTAGCTACTAATTGAATTTGAGAAATGAAGGAGAGAGAAGGATCCCAGATCATACCAAGGTTGAGAATGTGGGAGATTGAGTGAATGTAAGTGTCACAGATAGCTATAGTAAAGTCAGAAATGAGCTTTATTTTGAACAAGCTAACCTTGAGATGCCAGTGGGACATTAGGTGGAAATTATTTTGAGGGAGCAGTGGAGTCTAGAGCTTAGAAGAAATTGCATATTTTTAAGAGAATCTTCATTTTTTAAGTAGGGGGAGGGGCTCTTTATCTTTTTTTTTTGTAGGTCATGAGTCCCTCTGTTATGGACCCCTGTAAGAATGTTTTTACCTTTTTTTTTTTTTTTGCTTTTTGGAGGGCAGTTGGGGTTAAGTGACTTGCCCAAGGTCACATGGCTAGTTTTTGTGTTAAGTGTCTGAGGCCACATTTGAACCCAGGTCCCCCTGCTCTATTCACTGCATCACCTAGCCACCCCAAGAATGTTTATAAATGCATACAGGCACCCAGGAGATCCAGCAGATGTGACTCTGGGCAAAGTCAGAAGACCTGAGTTCAAATACAGTTTCAAGTACTTCTTAGCTGTGTGACCCTGGGGAAATCACTTTTCCCATCTGCTTTACCTTCTTCAGCTGCAAAAAGAGGAGAATAGCAAGTACCTCCAGGCTATTGTGAAGATCAAATGAGGGAGATGATATTGGTAAAGTGCCTGGCGCATTATAGGAGCTTAATAAATGTTTGTTTTCTTTTTTCATAAAATAAAATACCTAGGACTGCAAAGAAAAACAATTATATTTAAATAAAGTTTTAGTGTTTACAAAGCACTTTACAAATATTACCTTATTTTTTCCTTAGGATCTGAGTTTAAGTGCCCTCATTATCTCCATTTTTTCTCCTTATTGCTACAGATGAGGAAACATAGGAGAAAGGTTTAAGAGATTTGATGGTCACATAGCTAATTAGCATCTAATTTGTACTCAAACCATCCAGACTCCAGGTCCAACACTGTTTCCACTATACCACCAAGCTGCCTATGAATTTCATTGTAATAGCAACACCCATAACAATGAAATCACCTTATTGTTCCCTCCCCATTATTTTAACGCAGCAAATTTTCTCTACCAGTGTAGGTTGGTAACTATTCTGTAACTTATAGTTTCATAGGTTTGCATAGAGCATTGAAAAGACTGTGTTTAGGATTACACAACTCATACATGCCAGGATCAAAACCTGAAGAAGATCTTCCTGACTAGAGATACAAAGACAAAAATGAATGAGTGTTTGCCTTCAGGTAGCCTACATCCTAACTTTGCAAACTTATCCTACTGGTAAAAGGATGGGAATTCTCACTGAGAGAACTTATTTAGTTATATCAAGCGGAAGGGTACATTTCCACAAAATACTCCTATTCTATCTACAGAATTCACAGGAATCAAAAAGTGTTGGAATGGCAGCTCAGAAGGTGAAAGAAAGATTATTACAGCAGCCATAGTGAAACATGACATGTTCTCAATCCAGAGGCAATGTAGAGGAAAGTCCCATTTCAAGGCAGAGAGAATCACAGAGAAATGCCCCAGTGAACAAAGAGAATTGTTCCACTAGGAGAGCACTTTTAATAATATATATTTTTAAAAGCAGAAAATGGAACCCAATCCTAAGGTTATTGTCAACTCTTCCTCCCAAGGCACCCTTTATATACAAGCCTCTTTTGAACCTCTTGCCTTAGGGCTGGGAGTTTCTGGATCCATTGACTCCCTTTCCTGAGGCTGCAAGAGATACAGGAATTAAGCTTTTGTTCATACAGTTGGCATGAGTTGACTGTTCCGGGTCAGCTTTGGCTCAGTCCTGTATTGAAAAGGATTTGGGGATAGCCAAGAAAAATAGGAGGAAGACAATTTGGTGGCCATATGTAAGTTCTGGCTGCTGTGATTATTCTACTGCCCCAGTGCCAAGAAACTGCTTCAAAGGCCTGAGCTGTTCATAGTCCAAAAAAGTTTGTAAAGTATTCATCTGTGAGCATGAGCTGGAGAGTCCTACGAACTACTTTTCTTTCCTATGCTAAGATAAATTCTCAACAGAATCTCGGCTGTTCCCATCCCATCTATCCTTCCACAGGCCAAGTGTTCACCACTTTAAGAAAAGAATATTATGAGAAAAACAGATGAATCCAATAATTATGATTGATGTGACAAAAGGATTCCATTAAAAAAAACTTCCTTTAAATAGCGATTCTTCCTTTAAGTGAGTCCTTACTGATCACCATTCCCTTGAAAGAGGAGAATTGGTCAGAGATAGTTAAAGCCCAAGTACTGGGAGACATTAGTTTTTGAAGAGAGCTAACCCTTCTGAAGGACTTAGGAAATCTCTAGTCAATGGAGGGGTGGGGTGTTGTGGTGGGGGTGGAACTGGGGAATTCTGGAAGAAAAAGCTTCCCCTTTAACTAGATCTGTCCCAATAGCATTTATTTCATCCTCATTGGACTATGTTTCCTGGTGACTATCAGCCATTGGGGAGGCTGATCTCACTTCAGAGCAGTTGGCTGGGCAATTATAAATGGGAGACTAGAACACCTGGGGAAAGTGGGACAAGGATGTCAGTTCTTCTTGGCTTTAATTAGCAGAGGAGTCCTGGGCACATGTACCTCAAGCATCTCAGCTAGAGTTATTAATGACTTAGGGTCATAGCTCCAAAACTTAAAGGGACCTTAGAGGCCATCTTGCTCATCTTAATGAAGAAACCAAAGTCCAGAAAAATGAAAGGATTTGCCCAAGACTGATGAGAGGTGATTTGAACCTAGGTCATGGGATCTAGAGTTGGAAGGGATGTCAGAGGTCATTTCATTTAGCTCCCTTAATTTAAAGATGGTGTAGTGCCAACAGAATATTCACAGCACCAATGGCAACTATGAATATGCCAGCATAATTTTGAGTCACAAAATATATCAAACTCTCCATATAGAAGACAGAAGCAAAACATTTATTCAGACACCAGAAAACCAAATCCCAAAACCAGAAAGCTGAATCCATCATAGCAGCAAAGAAGTCAATACACCACAGCACAGCAGGGAGTCATCCTTTAGCCTTCCTACAAACAAACATTCACAAGCCCAGCTGTCTTCTTGGGTTCATCTTCTCCTCCCTCTATTTCTAACTGCTCTGACTCTCAGCTTCCTCTGGGCTCTGCTCCACCCACTTAGCAAATTCCTACCACCACCAGCTCTGGGTGATTATATCTGGTCTATTAAGGGTCACGGAAGAACTTCAAAGCAGGAAAGATCTTCAAATTCCCATTAGCATTACACATGGGGAAACTGAGGACTGGAGAGATAAAGCGATTTTTCCAAGGTCACACAGTAAGGTGGGATTTGAATACAAGTCCTTTGGCTCCCAAAGTGAGTGTGAGGTGGTATAGCAGATAGAGTCCTTGGTCTGAAGTTAGGAAGACTTGAGTTCAAATCCAGACTCAGACCTCAACAAGTCACTTAATATGTCTGCCTCAGCTTCCCCAAGTGTAAAAAGGGGGGTATAATTTCATCTGCTTCACAAAGTTGTGGTGAGGCTCAAATGAGATAAAATTTGTAAAGCATTTGTTGTTTAGTCATTTCAGTCATGCCCCACTCTTCTTGACCCCATTTGGGGTTCTCTTGGCAGAGATACTGGAGGGGTTTGCAATTCCCTTCTCTAGCTCATTTTACAGATGAGGAAACTGAGGCAAACAGGGTGAAGTGACTTGCCCAGAGTCACACAGTTAGTAAGTGTAGGAGGCTGAATTTGAACTCAGGAAAATGAGTCTTCTTGCTCCAGGACTGGCACTCTATCCATTGCACCATCTAGCTGCCTTGCTTAGCATAGTAGTCACTTAATAAATGGTTATTCCCTTCCTTTTTACCCCCATGGGTTCCTCGCTTCCTTGCTAACAAGAAATTAATTCAATAAGCATTTTTTAAGCAACTACAATACGGCACGCACTGTGCCAAGCAGTGGAGATACAGAAAAGGGTAAAAGACAGTCCTTCCCCTCAAGAAGCTTGCAATCTAATTGGGGAGACAGCGTATAAACAAATATATACAAAGCAAGCGATATGCAAGATAAATAGAAAATAATGGAGGGGATGATTAAGAGGAGCTGGGGACGACTAAAACTGTAAGACATGATTTTACTTGGGAGTTAAAAGAATCCACACTGCTGTAATCTCCAATGCACCATTTTCCTAAAGAAAAACCTTTACTGTTTTCTCCACACCATTTTTTTCTGCAGTGGTTATTGACATCATGCTCTGAACATTGACTTTCTTCAATATTTCAGGGACATGTGATTTTATCAGTGTGGGTACTCTGCTCATCAGAGTGATCAGATTGAGATCCTTCTGCTTTTTCAAGGGTCTTAGAGCATCATTTTTGCTGAGAAATTCTTAACTCTGAAGACAGCCTAGTGATGAGCATCTCAGCTCTGAGGGTCATTCCCCAGACAACGGGTCTCTATTGAAAGCCTTTCCTATCAACCGACCAACCAATCAATTTTGTGCTCCTCACATGCTGCTTTGAGAAACCAGCATCACCCCATACCACAATGAGGCATCAGAGTGAATAGTGATCAAGGGCCAAAAGGGATTTCCAAAGAATTTTAAAACAACAATTTTTTAAAGTACATTTTTAGTAATATTTTTATTTTTAATAAAATTTAATACATTTTAACTTAATTGAAATTATTACAAAACATAATACAGGCAATTAGTTGGTACAATGGATAGAGCACATGACCTGGAGTCAGAAGACTCATCTTCCCGAGTTCATCTCTGGCCTCAGACACTTACTGGCGGTGTGACCCTGGACAAGTTACTTAACCTTGTTTGCCTCAGTTTCCTCATCTGTAAAATGATCTGGAGAAGGAAATGTCAAAACCACTCCAGAATCTCTCCCAAGAAAATCCCAAATGGGGCCAGAAAGTATAAGATAGAACTGAAATGAATGAACAAAAACTTCAAATAACATATTCCCCAACATATCTCTGTCCCTGCTATCAGAGAACAGTTTCTTCTATGGAACAATTTCAGTAAAAAACCCCCAATCGTCAGTTTGGCAAAACTGACCAAGATTCCAAAAAAGCATGACATTTTATATGGTGTTCATACCCATAAACCCCCCACTAGGAAAAAAACACAATTTGGAGGTCCCTTCTTGTAGTTCTTCTTTGGGGCCAAGCACAGTCATCGTACTTTCCTAACATTCAGTATCTATTGAAAAACATAGTTTGTTGAAAGATTTAGCCAACACTTTAAATTCTACTTTCGTTGTTCCCTATTCAGTTGTGTCCGACTCTCCATGACTCCATGTGAGGTTTCCTTGGCAGAGACACTGGAGTGGTTTGCCATTTCCTTCTCCAGCTCATTTTACAGATGAGGAAACTGAGGCAAATAGGGTTAAATGACTTGCCCAGGATCACCCAGCTAGGAAGTGTCTGAGGCCATGTTTGAACTCAGGAACGTAAGTCTTCCTAACTCTAGCTGTGGCTCTCTATCCACTGTATCATGTAGCCGTTGCTTCTATCTTCTTACTGCACAATAATCTCTAAGACAGTGGTTTTCGACCTTTCTAATGCTGGGACCCTTTAATACTCGTATATGGGTGTATCTGCATGTGGGTGGACCCGCCTGGAGATGGATAGAGGAGCTGTGTCTCGGTTCCTAAGACCATCGGAAATATGTGTTTTCTCATGGTCTTAGGCGACCCCTATGACCCCTGTGAAAGGGTCATTCGAACCCCAAAGGGATCGCAACCCACTGGTTGAGAACCACTGCTAAGGCATCTGATTATCACTGGGAAGTAATAGTGTACAGAAAACCAACTGGATAATCTGGAAGTCTGGTTTTGGAATATACCATGGGATCTTTTCCTCCTTCACTCCCGCCCCCAAATATTTTAATGACAAATCTGGTTTTGTTCAGGCCAATACCAAAATTAGTTTGCTTTCCCTGTCCATCCCCCTACTGGTGGAGATGGAATGGGGGTCAGAAATGAGCTAGAGGCCAGGGAAAACTGCTCTGGGTTTCCATCCTGACTGTAGTTAATCTTCCAGTGAAGAAGAGAAGGTTGATGGTGTTTAGAAGAGTCTCCGATGCAGAAATCAGATTCTAGAGGCAATTGTTATTATTGTGGGTTTGTCCTGACGTGCATGTCACAATAAGATTTACTGAATATTATAATGGGACTCCAAGGCTGTTAATTATGGGAAAAGTGACAAGTGAGAAGACTCAGCCCCTGATGAATGTCAGACTTGGTCTTGCCTGTCTCCTCAATGTGAATTCAGCAGGGAGATGAAAGGGTGGGCCCGAAAGTCATTTGTTTCTTCCCTTCCACTCACTCTCATGCACTGAGAGGCCTTTAAGACAACTGGGAAAAAATTGTGGGAAGTACTCAAGTCAGATTCTCCACCTTTCCTCTACTCTCCTAACATGCCTCTTCTCACTTCCTCTATATCTCATATTACCGTCATCATAATTAAGCAACCTTTCCATCTATCAAACTAAACTGTCTTAGAGGAAGCATCCGCAGGCTCGGAGGGCAGCCGTGTTTTCACGCATTTTTTTTTTCTGGCTTTTAATGATTTTTGGCAGGAGACACAAAGCAATCAAGGCCCTCCTTAAAGCAGCTGTGTAAGCAATTCTCGTTTAACAGGAGACAATGAAAAATTAATCCAAACTCCACATAACTAAGTTTTCCTAGAAACAATGAAGCCCCTTGAATCTTATCATCTTCAACAGATGGTTGCTGACTGTCTCTATTTACTAAATTACCTGTCAAGTTTTACTATTTCCTCCACAAAGATTTCAAGCACAGGCACTGTCTTTGTGTCACCCGCTTAATAAAAAGCCGCTCACATGAATGGGAAATTAAAATTGCTCAGCTTTCTGGCTCTCCTTTCCTCACCTACTTCGCCTTCTGCAGGGAGGAGACCTCTCTCTTATACACAAGATCATAGGTTTAGAGCCAGATGGAAATCTCTGAGATTCTTTGTTGCAACTTTCTCATTTTACAGATGAGACATCTATTTCCCATAAAGATTTAATAATAAGAGGCAGAAAACAGAGATCTGATTTTGTAAAAGGCACCTTATTTTGTTAATACTACTACTACTAGGAATAACCAACATTCATATAGCGCTTTATGGTTTGCAAAATGCTCTATAAATATTTTATTTTATCCTCATACCAACTCTAGGATATTATTACTATAAATTTCCTTCTCATTACTTGTCGTTTTATTATTTATTTCCTTTTTACAGGCAGATAGAGGTAAAGTGACTTATCCAGGGTCAATCGGTTAGTGTCTGAAGCTGGATTTGAACTCAGGTTTTCTTGACTCCAGGTCCCCTAGTGCCTGAGTATAGCTATTGTGGAGCCAGGCACAGAATAGAGAAGTTGTTCAGAAGATGGATTGTGGGATTTGGAGTCAGGAAACCTGTGTTTCAATGCTGCCTCAGATAGGAAATTATTTAGTTAATAATGCTACCAGTAATCATAATTTGTTGTTCAGTCGTGTTTGATTCTTTGTGACCCCACTCGGGGTTTTCTTGGCAAACATCCTGGAGAGGTTTGTCATTTCCTTCTCCTGCTCATTTTACAGATGAGGAAACTGAGGCAAACAGGGGTCACAGCCCAGGGTCACCCGGCTAGTAAGTGCCAGAGACCAGATTTGAACTCAGGAAGATGAGTCTTGCTGACTCCAGGCCCTGAAGCTCTACCCACTGTGAAACCTAGCCCTGTTAATGGAAGGTTATTCAGGGGCATGATGCTTTGGTCAACAGCTTCGCAGCATCACTTAATGCCCCAAGCCTGAAGGGGCAGAACATGGCATCTCCCCAGATGGAGGAGGAAGGAAGAGGTCTTGGGTACAAGCTGCCATCACAAGGGCAGACCTGGAGAGGGCAAAGAGTTGGGAGGTCTCGGGTCCTGTGGGCCTCTGTGTAGATCTTGTGTGTGCCTAGTTATTTGTCCCATTTGGATACGAACGTCTTGAGGGCACAGATTGTTTTTGTCTGTCTTTACATTTCCCTAGTGCTTACTTGTCGGCACGTGGTGAGAGCTTAACAAATGCACAGGTGGTGCAGAATGGGGCATGGGAGACAAACTTTCTGCATTTCACCCTTTTAGTGAAGGTTCCCCTTTAGGGCTGTGTCCTCCCTCAGAGAGGGTTTGTTAGTCACAGAATGACATAATTTCAGGGTAGAGAAGGACCTGATGTCACATCTTCTCTAAGCCAAACCTGAAAAAGAATGAATCCTCTAAGACAGAATTATAGCTTTAGAGTTGGAAGGGATGCTAGAGGCCATTCAGTCCAATGCCCCATTTTCCGGATGAGGAAACTGAGGTCCAGAGAAGTAGTGATGGGCAAGGATTGTTTTTGGTGTTTCTTTGTAAGTGTCTGTGTCAGGTATACAGCAAACACTTAATAAATGCTCATTGATTGAGCGTATTGTCCCACAGGAACAGTACACTAAAGAATTCTGTGCAAATTCCAATCACGGTGTCAGGTATACAGCAAACACTTAATGAATGCTCATTGATTGAGCGTATTGTCCCACAGGAACATTACCCTAAAGAATTCTGTGCAAATTCCAATCACGGTGTCAGGTATACAGCAAACACTTAATGAATGCTCATTGATTGAGCGTATTGTCCCACAGGAACATTACCCTAAAGAAGTCTGTGCAAATTCCAATCACGGTGTCAGGTACGCTGCAATCACTTAATGAATGCTCATTCGTCGATCATAGAATCCATCCCAAGGGGACATCTCCTCTCTGAACTCTGGATAATGCCAGAAGCTGCTTACTCCTATGAAGCTGGAGATGAGAGTCTGAAGCCGAATGATAATGAAGTCAGAACAAATATTGGTTATTTGGCCTTTACCTTCTGGAGAGATATTTTTAAAAAGTGTAAATTTACCTTTAATATACAAAGTTATTACCCTTTATTTACTCCAAATAGTCTAGAAAGTAATTTTATAAAGAAGAATTTAATGCTAACACTTCTATAAAAAGCTAGGTTTCTCAAGGCCCTTAAGACACTCATTTTAACACTCTAAGGTAGGAACCACAAGTATTTTCATCTCTGCTTTACAGATGAAGAAAATGGCTCAGAAGCTGCCTTCAGCCCTGGCAGATGGTATTTGGAGAATTGTGTTGAGTTCTGAGAGTCCTATTTTAGGATGGATTTTGACAACTGGGCAGTGCTGAGAAGAAGGCCGCCAGAATGTTCGAGGACCTTAAAAGTTCTTGCTAGGTGAGGAATGGTTGAGTTAGTCTGGAGAAAAGACTTAGAAGGATTCTAGTCATCTTCATTAAACGTGTTCTGATCGGCCACAGAGAAGGAGCAGAGAGGCACATTTAGGCTTAGAAGTTACAGCCATTTAGAAGTTGGATGGGCTCTGATGGGAGGGAGTTGGTTTCTCCATTGCTGGAAGTCTTTCAGCAAATGCCGATAACTACTCATCATGTATGTTATAAAGGCATGGACTAATAGTCCCTAGGGTCCTTTCCAACTCTGAAACTGATTCTTTGAAGAGTGTGGCTAGAGAGGGAGTGGATATTAGGCGGTGGGTCCAGAGGCGCTTAACCATTGCACTGTGTAGGATTTGAACTTCGGTCTCTCCTGATCTCATGTCTGGTGCTCCTTCCATTCTACCATGCTGCCTCAAAGGAATTTTGTGTTAGTCTCTGATGATTCTCCAGGAAACAAAACAAAAGAAAACCAAAAACAGCAATGACCTAGATCCAAGGGCCCTTATTATAAGAGCAATTAATATACACAGCTCAGAAATAATGTTTCAAAATCTCACTTGATGGATGCATCAGCATTTAGATAAAAAAGTTAAAGGATCCATGCTTTGAGGTGGGAAAAAAGTCAATGACTGAGGGTACTCACTAAACACTTGATGGATCAGTATCAGTATCTTGGGGGTGGAAGTTGCTGGTCCCCCGCGGCCCTCCCTCCCCTATGCCCCTCCCCTCAGCCAGGTGTTTTCAATCACCTGTCCCCACCTGCAGGACCAAGGCTAGCCAGGCCTGCAGGAAGCACATAAAAGCCAAGGGTCTGCAATACACAGCCGCCAGCCATGGAAGGCCCCGGGTGCCGGTGCCAAGTGCCTGCTCTCTTGTTCCTGACTATTTGCCTGGACTTTGGACAAGCGGCCTTGCTCTGTCTTCTGGAGTCAGCAGCATCCTGGTTTCTGATCATGCGCCTGGATTTTTAGTGACGGCCTTTATTTAGACTCTCATATTGTTGCCCTTCTCAATCTGTTCTGATAATAAGAACAATAATAATAAGGATGCTCTAACAACATTTTTGTTTGCTCTGTGCTATATACATTTATCTATACATATACACAGATGTTTATCCATAGATAAATGTATAACTACATTCAAATCTCTACATATCTATAGATATTTGTTGTTATTCAATCACTTTATTCGTGTCTGACTCTCTATGACCCCATTTTGGGGTATTCTTGGCAAAGGTATTGGAGTGCTTTGCCATTTCCTTCTCCAGGTCATTTCACAGATGAGGAAACTGAGGCAATAAGGTTGAGTGACTTGCCCAGCGTCACACAGCTAATATCTGAGAGCAAATTTGAATTCAGTTCTTCCTGAGTCCAGGCCCAGCATTCTAACCACTGCACCCACCTAGTTACCTTATGTACGGATATGAACATATCCATATTTGTAGATATACATAGATCTTCCCATATCTATAGGTATTTATATAGATTTAGATATAGATATCTTTCTGTACATATGTGTATACACAGAGCACATACCCAAATGTACATACCCACCCACACACAGAAGGTTTCCCAAAAGTTTTATGGAAGTTGTAAGTGCTCTCTCTCTCCCTCCTCACTCTCTCTCTCTCTCTCTCTCTCTCTCTCTCTCTCTCTCTCTGTCTCTTTCTCTCTCCTCCCCCTCCTCTCTCTCTCTCTGTCTCTTTCTCTCTGTCTCTCCTCCCCCTTCTCTGTCTCTGTCTCTCCTCTCACTCCTCTGTCTCTCTTTCTTCCCTCCATATACATACCTATCTCTCTTTCCATATCTGCCCATCTATCTGTCTATCTATCTATCTAATCTATTTTTCTGTCTACCTATCCTTCTATTTACCTATTTATTCATCTATCCTATTTATCCATCTATCCATCATCTTTCTATTCAACCTCCATTCCTTCCATCCTTCCTTCCTTCCTTCCTTCCTTCCTCCCTCCCTTCCTCCCTCCTTCCCTCCCTTCCTTCCTTCCTTCCTTCCTTCCTTCCTTCCTTCCTTCCTTCCTTCCTTCCTTTCGCCCATCTACCCATCTAACTCTTTCTCTCTGTCTCTCTATTTCTCTCTCTGTCTCTCCCTCCTCCCTGACTCTGAGGGCAAATCTCTAACCACTACTCTACATGGATTCTCACTAGGGAGGTTGGCCCTATACCTCTTACTCTCATTTCGCAGAGGAAAAACTTGAAGTCCAGACATAGGAAGTGAGTGTCCAGGATCCTATAGTTGGTGAGTCTTCAAATTTGAACCCAGTTCCCTTAAGAGTCCAAGCCTAATATGAATCTTCTCCCATAGCTCTTTGCTGTGTGCAGATACTACATATACATGGGAACTTAATTATACTCCTTGGATTATTTTCTGTTTATGTCTTATCTCTTCCTGCAAGTCATGGGGAACTACATTCTTTGGAGAATTAAAAATGGATGGCACTAAGGGCAAGGTAGAGACAACTTGGCCGGTAAGAGGAAATCATAACTTGTAACAAAGAAATACAAAGATACCTACCAGGGTAGAGGATGTTATTGAAGAAATGGAAGACTGAGAAAGAAGATGGACTGACCACTGGTAGTGAGAGTAAAGAATAATTTATGGACTTGGTAGCCTGACTGTGACTATGTGAGAATCATCTCACTGCTTTGGGACTTAATTTCTTCATTTGCAAAATGGGGAAATTGGACTAGATAAGGGGATCTTATTCTTTTTTATTGGCATTATGGACCCCCTGGGCAGCCTGGTGAAGCCCACTGATAACCTCTTAGGATAATATTTTAAATGCATAAAATAATACAAAACACAAAGGAAATCCATTATGTGAATGTGTATGTGTGTGCGTGTTTGCACGTATGTGTTTTATAAAATTATGGACTTTAGATTGAGAACCATTGGACTCTGTGGTCCATTCCAATTCAAAATCTATGACCCTGTGAGGATATGGACAAGAGTTGAGGACGGGAAATTGTGAATAGTATTGTTAGAGGAGACAACTACATTTGACCAGATGACAGATGCATCTGACTATATTTATGTCTTGACTTTCTCACAAATTTCTCACCTTTGTCAAGAGTACCAGCCACGACTAAGTCTTCTCCTTTGCAAATCCCATCTACCCTAGGTCCTTCCCGGTGTTTAGAAAATGTTTGCTTGACCTTTCAGGAAAGGAAATTTTCAAGCTAGCCATAAGAGAAACAGAGACCTGATCCAAAAAAGCAATGGAGTCCAAAGAACACCGAGGGGCCCATGGCATCTTCTTGGAAGTGGGGTGCCATGGTCAAAGCAGCCAGGGAGGTATGGAGATGGGTAGGCTTCAGATTTTCCTCTGGCTTCCTTACCTCCTCCTGAGGCACAGAATTAAAGCCATGATGGATGAGGTGCTGTTCCCAATTTTTTTTCTGGCCTAGTTTTCAAGAACAGTGATGAGAAAATATCGAGTCCTTGTTGAAACAAGTAAGGTGTAATAAGGCCTGCCTATGGAGAACTAATGTGATATTGCAAACTTAAAGAAAAGGTATCCTTTTATTAGGTTACCTAGATGATGAATGGGGTGGGGGCAGCCTTTTGGGATAATCTGTCACCATTTCTTCAAGGCAGTAGAAAACTGAGAGTCTGGAGGTACTAATTTTGTTATTAAAATGGTCTTCAATGTGCTTTCTGCCGCAGTAATCCAACTAAGGATCCTGTCTCTTTCTCTACCTGCCTATTGGGTTTCCTTGTTCATCTTATCCCAAGTGACAATTTTACTACCATTCAGTGTTTTCCATTCTGTGGGTTGCTAGGTGGCGCCATGGTGCAGAGAAGGCTGAGCAAGGAGTTGGGAAGACTCATCTCCCTGAGTTCAAATCTGGTCTTACCAGCTGTGTGACCCTGGGCAAGTCACTTCATCCTGTCTGCCTTAGTTTCCCCATCTGTCAAATGAGCTGGAGAAAGAAATGTCAAACCGGGGGGCGGAGCCAAGATGGTGGCGTAGCAGCAGCAACATATCGCAGCTCTCACATAGCCACCCCAAAATACCCATAAAATAGGACTCTAAACCAATCCTAGAACTCCAAAACACACAGAAAGATACTTCCCACTAAAGTCAGCTCAGCTACAAGCACTGTGAACAGAAACTAGCCCAGCCTGAAGCCGTGGCTGTGCCCCGGGGGCGGGTGGACGGGAGGAGCTGAGGAGCTTCTCTGGTGAGCAGATTAGCGGCAACTGCGAGCAGCTTTCAGAACTAGGTCAGGGGGATTGCAAAAGGGGAAGAAAGGCAGTCTGGCCAAAAGGCCTCCAGGGTGGGAAAGCAAAAGGCAGAGGTTTTGCACCCGTCTCTGCGTTGCAGCTTCCCGCCCACGGCCTGCAGACAGCAGGGGGACTAAGCGATTCTTCTGAGGCCAGTGCTCTCTCATTGAGCAGCCTGGATCCGGATCGCGGTCTTGGGCTTTTGGTTCTGGAGTCTTTGCTATCCAGTCAGCTGGAAGTAAATAGGAAGGGCCCCAGCACCTTCCTGAGAGTTATGGCAGCAGGGAGGACCCCAGCAAATTGGGACAGAGCTTTCCTTTCTGGAAGCAGAGCCCCACAGAGATTTAAAAAAAAAATCACGGACTGACCAACCATGAGTAAGAATAAGCATAAAAAGCAAAGTAAGAACAGCTCTCAAACCCTAGATTCCTTCTTTGGGGAAAAGAAAGATCATGGGAGAGAGAGGGAGGAGGACAGCGCAGCCAGAGCGCCCCCACCAGAGGCCTCCAAAAAACATGAAGAATGCCTTAAAGCTAGAGATGTGCTGAAGAACAATTTTCAAAACCAAATAAGGGAAGTGGAAGAAAAGTTGGGAAGAGAAATAAGAATGTTGCATGAAAATCATGAAAAGAGAGTCAGCAGTATGATTGAAGAAATCAACACCCTAAAAAATAGATTAACTCAAATGACAAAA
>CM053580.1:557812778-557822778 GCA_028627135.1 Pseudochirops cupreus
AAAAAAAAAAGAAATGTCAAACCACTATAGTAGTTTTGCCAAGAAAACACCAAATGGGGTCACAAAGAGATGACTGAAAATGACTAAACAACAGCAATAATGCTGTTTTCAGTTATAGGTGGACAGGAAGAGCTGGGTTCAAGTCTCACCTCTGATATGTGCAGGCCGTGTGATCTTTGGTGAGTTACCTAACCTCTTAGGTAACTCTCTAAGACTAAACTAATATTAACACTGACAGTAGTGCTAATGCTAAGAATATGGATACTCATAATTAGAATTTATATAGAGCTTTAAGATCTGCAAAGGACTTTGTAAATATTTCATTTGATCCTCAAAACAACATTGGAAAGTAAGTGCTGTTATTATTACCCCCTTTTACGGATGAGTAAATTGAGGCTGACTGAGCCAAAGTGACTTGCCCAGGATTACACAGCTAGTAAGTGTCTGAGCCAGGATTTGAACTCAGTTCCTCAGGCCCAACACTCTATCTATTGTGCCACCTTAGCTGCAGAGAAAGTGCTGGTTTGCACTGATAAACAGTTTCCTTACCTGTGGCCTTTTCCAAAGTTCCAACTAAGACTTCCTCTTGGGATTAAAAAAAATAAATTTTAATACATTCTTACTGAAAACGTTTTTAAAAAATGAACTCTATTTCCTACTGTATTCCTTTTCAGCTGATATGTCATTTATTACATTTTTGTCACATAACTTCATAGATTTAAAACTGGAAGAGTCCTGAGAAGCCATTTGGTAGAGCCCCTTTTATTTTATGAGGGAAGAAACTAAATTCCAGGTAGGGAAAGTGACTTAGTCTGGGTCATACAGCTGCTGAGTGTCTTAGGTAGAGTTTGAACATAGGTCTGTCTGACTCCAAGTCCACTGCCTTGTCCACTATATTTGCCTTGTCTCTCAAGAGAAGGCTATTTGCCTTCTTTCTTACCTAAATCATAAGTCACAGAAGTAGATCTGGAAGGACTCTTAGAGATCACCTAGTGTAACCACTCTCCCTCCCAGTTTATAGATAAGGAAGCTGAGACTCAAAGAGGTAAAGGAAGTGGGTCAGGGGTCTACTGGTAAAGCCAAGATTTGAACCACCCTTTTACCTCTAAATCTATGTCCTTCCAACCCTACTTCTACTATCTGGGGCCAAGCAGAATGTCTAGTTGGTCTTCTATAGGACAGCCTCCCAAATATCCAAATATTGTGATCATCTCCTCAAAGTTTTCTTTTTTTCACAGGTTAAATATCCCAATTTCCTTGATGAACCCTTATAAGGAACTGTCTCTAGTCCCCTCACCATCTAACTTGCCTTGTTTTGGGTATTCATTCCAGCTTATCAGTGTTCTTGTTAAAATGCAATTTCCAGAACCAAATATAAAAATCAAGATGTGGTCTGGGCATAGCTAATCGCTTCCTTATTCTCTGACATTATGATTTTCTTAATGTAGCCTAAAGTGACTTTAGCAAATTTATGTGCAAATAATTCTGCTATGAGACGGGGCATTTACAAATACCCGCTCTGGTCTGCTTCTCCCCAACCTCAAATTACAGTCAACTCGAAGCTTTCGTCCATAGAGATTTACTGCTAACTTCAGTTTCTAGGGTACTCTGCAGATGTGTGTCACTCACGGTACAGTTCAAGAGCCCCTATCAGTGTGATTTCTCTTAATAATCAGGCAATAGAAAAAAAATTGTTCATTGCAAAGTTATTTACTAAAATGTCATAGTAAGAACTGTAGCTCCAAGCATCCTCTTCTCCCTACCCCAAACCTTGGTCAGCTTTCCCACCAATATGAGGAAGAGTTCACATAAACTTAAGGGTACGATGATAGTTAGGGTTACAAGTATGAAATACATGTGGCCAAAAACAACTCATAACTTGAGAGCTGCAGGGCCTTGCTGTCCTTTTGTTCCTCATGGAATCCTCCAAAGCTCCCCCTTGGGAGCAGTTTCTCTGTTGGGCTGTTGAACTGGTCAATGATCTGGACTCCCAGCATGCACTCCTCTATTCACTTTGGCACTTGATAACCCTTCTTGTGAGATGACTGGGGAACTTTGGGTGTGGATTCAGACATCCTTTTTCTTGGATTTTCTTCCAACTCCAAGTGATATCTTCTCTGTAAACCTGTTTGTAGGGAGAGTATGTGTCTCTTTCCCTCAACTGTGCCTCAAACTCTCTTGAATTAAATCTTCAATTGATGGATGAGTTGTCTCCTTCTGAATGACTGGCTCAGCTGCTAGACATAATGGCTAGGGAAGGGAATCATGAGATGGAAATCACTGCCCCCCCTTCCCTCTTCTCCTGAAGAGGACATACTTAACAATGTGCTGTGTTCTTTTTAACTGTGCCAGACCATGTAGACTATGGTTGGTAGGCTTAGCTACACAATGCTTTCCAGGGATGTGGTCAGTTTTCAGCCTGGTCAATCAGACTACTCCTAATTCACCGTGTTAAGACACGAGCACATTATCATCTGTGATTATGTCCCGTGACTACATGATTGAATTATCCCTTTCTCATACAAAGATGAGGGAGTGGTTTCTGATCTTATGGAGCTCACAGAAACATAGACTCTCAGAGGAAGAAAGAACTCCAGGTCTATCTCTCTTCCGAGATTTGCTGGACAAATGATCATGAAAAATTGGTGGGAAGGTTTGAACTAAATGATCATTAAGGCTCCTTCCAACTTCAAATCTATGATTCTAAAGTGGCAGCTAGGTGGCTCAGTGGATAGAGAACTTGGAGTCAGGAAGATGTGAGTTCAAATCCAGCCTCAGATACTTACCATCTGTGTGACCCTGGGCAAGTCACTTCACCCTGTTTGCTTCAGTTTCCTCATCTGTCAAATGAGCTGGAGAAGGAAATGGCAAACCACTCCAGTATCTTTGCCAAGAAAACCCCAAATGGGGTCACAAAGAGTCAGATATGACAGAAACAACAAAGAAGTGAATCCACAAACAAGTTTGGGGGTAGGCAGCTGGAGAAGAAAGGACCTGAACAATACTAAATGCCAAGATTGATTGCCAAGTTAAACACTATTGGAAAAAAAGGTATCACACCTTTGATAATACAAGTCAATGGGAAAACTGGATTAAGTGATAAAAATTCAATTTGTACTCACTTTGGGAGTCTCTTAATTTAGCAGATGTTAAAGTTTGAATTGAATTTGTTAATTTCGAGCCAATCAATCAAAAAACATTAATTAATTTAATTAGTTAAAAACCCTATTATGTGGCAGGAAATTGGCATCATTTTGTTAAGTGGTTAATAATTGCTATTCACTAGCTGTGTTACCTTGGGTAGACAAACCACTCAACCTGACTAGGCCTCAGTTTCCTCCTCTGTCAACGATGAAATTAGATTCTATCACTTAGAGGTAGTCCAGGGGATAGAATATTGGACCTGGAGTCAGGAAGACTGGTAATGATATGGTAATGATAACACTACCTTCCTGCCTGGTCATCGTGGGGATCAAATGAGATATTTGTGAATTGCTTTGCAGATCAAAAAATGCTACAAAAATGCTATTGATACTATTAGCATCATTGTTAGATTGAAAGTTCTTTCCCAGTTTAAGACATCTAGCATCTGTAAGTCTATAGCTTTTAACTGGCCCTACAATGATTTCTTTACTACCAAACTTAGGTGATGGGGATAACTAGTCACTTAGACATGGGAGAGAAGGGAGAAGGTCTCTGGGTTGCCTCCTCTGACGGTAAATCCAAGCGAACAAAATCAGTTACAATCATCCCCTACTGTGCAACACCTTCTGCCAGGTAAACAGGTCACTGAATGAATTGATTTCTTTCCAGGAAAGGACTAGAAATCAAAAGGGAATCTGGCAAGACCTGAAGTGTTTACTAATTTCACAGCTGAACTGATTTGCTCATTTCTTATTATATGCCATTTAGGCCAGAGATTGGAGATGTGGTTTTATTTGTAATCAATATTCCAGTTTGTACAACTGAAAGAAATGCCCTAAAGACCAGACCAGAGAACAGTGAAGCCAAGTTATTCTTAAGTTTACATTTTTTTCCACAGGAGGAATTCCTCTTTTTTTTTTTTTTGTTTCTTCTAACTTTATAGGAGATGTCTTGCCTAAAATTACCTTTCATTAGTAGGACAAAAGCTCAGTGGATTTTGGTTACAGCTATTCTTTTTTCTTCCAGCATTAAATGATAATTTTCAATTTACTTTATCTATTTGTCTTTTCCCAGTGAGTAGTTACCAAAGGGTGAAGTTCTGATTAGATATTGTTTTGACGCTCACAGTTAGACCAGTGCGGCTCTCCTGTGGTTTGAGAAAGTAACCAAAAACAAAGCAACTCATCAAGGTAATAGATGGGAAGATGTTCGGATTTTTTTTTGTTTGTTTTTAAAATTTTCTTTCTCCCATTAGGAACTGTTGTTTTAAATTAGTAATAGATAAAGTTAAGAGGTTCCTAGATGAGGGCTGGGTGTGTTACACACATGATAGGATAGTTAGAACATTGGCTTGAAGTCAAGAAAATTTAAGTTCAAATCCTGTCTCAGGTGTTGTGTGACCCCGGGTAAGTCACTTCACCTGTTTGCCTCAGTTTCCTCATATGTCAAATGAATTAGAGAAGGAAATGGCAAACCACTCTGGTATCTTTGCCAAGAAAACCCCAAATGGGGTCATGAAAGGTTAGACATGACTCAACAACAAGAACAATGCCAAGTTATTATGAAGCCCATAAGGATCCTTATGGATTCAGTTCAGTGGTCCCTCTTTTTCTTCGAGTTTGACAGCACCGGTCCATTGTGTCCAATCATAAAAAAGAAACGATAAAGATTAAGAGCCCTTGGTCTAGAGCAGTGGTTCTCAACCTTCCTAATGCTGCTACCCTTTAATATTCGTATGTGGGCGTATCTGCATGTGGGAGGACCCGCCTGCAGGCAGATAGAGGAGCGGTGTCTTGGTTCCTAAAACCATTGGAAAGATGTGTTTTCCAATGGTCTTAGGTGACACGTGTGAAAGGGTCATTCGACCCCCAAAGGGTTGCGGTGCACAGGTTGAGAACTGCTGGTCTAGAGGAAAGAAGTCTAGACTGAGAATTAGATGGTGAAAGTTTTGTTACTAGGGGTGGCTAGGTGGCACAGTGAATAGAGCACCAGCCCTGGAGTCAGGAGGACCTGAGTTCGAATCCAGCTTCAGACACTTAACACTTATTATCTGTGTGACCTTGGGCAATTCACTTAACCCCAATTTCCCTGCCTCCCCCCTCCAAAAAGCAAAACAAAAATGGTTACTGACTCATTAAGTGACCTTTCTGATCCTTTGCTTTGTTGGTAGAACAAGGTTGCTATCACTCACCACTGTGAAACTCACATAGGAGACTTTCAGTGGAAATGTCAATGGAAATATGTAGAGTTAAAGTGCTCTAGCTAGATGTACTCAGATCTCCCTGTGAGGCTGACAAGGATTAGTAGAGATATCATTCTCTTTTTAGAATTCTCACCTATTGGCCAAATTAATTTCTCTGGATTTAGCCAAGCTGGAAATGAAATGTATTCTGCTACCAGGACTATATCCAAATCAATCTCAGCATGGCTGAATTTGCTGAAGCTTCTGTTCTACTGTTATGGCCTTCGATGACCCAGGATAACCTCCACAATAGCCCTCCCAGCATGATAGGACTAGCTAGAACTTCCATTCCATTGGAATGGCTTTCAAGGACCCATGACTACTTCCACATCATCATGAAACATCTAAATAGGACTTGAGTGGAAAGCCAACCAGGTTATGATGCTATCAAAGATGTGAAAGTACTCCAAGCCAGAATCAAACAATCACAGCTATAGAAACACACTCATCATTAGCAAGAAAAATAATTAGAACAAGGTTGCTTGAGATTTGTTTCTCTGGTAACCAAAAATATTAACATAATTTAAAAATGGAGTTTTAATTTTGGGGGTAGATCCTAGAATACAATGCTGAGAGTTAATCCAGTAATGAGTTTAGACCTATACCATATCAAAACATCAACTCTAAAAGATGACTTATTGGTAATGGTGATGGCTAAACATCCTGGTACAATGAGTCAAGTTCCAAGAAGCCTCTTCTCTACCACATCAAAATGAAAGATATTTGTGGCTGAATTTTTAGCTTTTGTTCTCCTCACAAAACCTAGGACTTTCATTTCATTTTCCTTATTGCAAATCTGGAAGCCAGTATTCAAAGCTAAATGCATCTTTTGTCATGTGAAATCATCCCCTCAGAAGATTTCTGACCTGCCAGACCTGGAATACTGAACCTTACAAGGATTTAATCACACAAGAAAATGCCTGACACTATGTCCTAAAGAAGCTTCAAATTGGCGGGCTCAATTCCTCCTGCCTACAAGAAGTCTTTTTTAACCCAGAAAAGGAAGGGTAAAGTGATTATGTTCATTCTCTTCCATATGAGCTCTCTCCTTCAAGGGGCTAACTGAGAAATTCCACAAGTCCTTGTGGCCAATTAGATATCATATCACAAAGTGGCTGTCACTGGAAATCATCCCGCCTGTGAATATTTTTTCTCTCTTATTTTCAAGGTAAAGCCAGGGCTGAGAAGCAGGTTCTTACAGTTTGGGAGCTGTTCAAAACGATTGATTCCCCATTGCCACAAGTACCAAAGAACAGGTTTAATTAAGGGAACCTAAGCATTGACAAATGACTGAAAAGCAGGTTTTTTTTTTGATTGGGAAGGGGAGTGGGGGTAAAAGTGGAGAGTGAGGAGCATGTGCCCTTTCTACCTGTAGGCTTGCCACCTACAGATATAATCCCTGACATTCTACAGTGGGGGTGAGGTGGGAATGGATTTGAAAAGAAAGAATCTAGGGGGCAGCTAAGTGGCACAGTGGATAGAGCACTAGTCCTGCAGTTAGGAGAACCTGAGTTCAAATCTAGCCTCAGAAACTTGGTGTGTGACCCTAGGCAAGTCACTTAACCACAACTGCCTTCTCTCCCAAAAAATAATAAAAGAGAGGATCTAGGTTCAAATTCTAGTTCTGATACTCACTACTTGTGTGACATTAGCCAAATTCCCTTCTCTAGCTTTTTATCTCACCTGTAAAATAGGGATGTTGTCTTTTTCATATCTAAACTTATGGTTCTCCGAACTGACCTATACATATATAACTGACATATACATACAAAGAATCATCTTTTCCAGTTTGGAGGTGGTAGTGGCCCCCCTCAGTGCCTTTAGAGGTGGCATGGGGTTTATAAATCCCACGCATGAAACATACTAGTATTGTGACTATGGACATCTCTCTTAACTTTTCAGAAAATCTGTAAAATGGGGATAATAATATCAGTAGAATTGTTCTCTCTTGGCTATTGAGAAGATCAAGTGAGAAAATGGATGGGAGTGACTTTGTCAGTCTGGAGGGGGTTGAGTTTAGGAGTTACCTAGGAGTTAGGAAAACCTGATTCTGAATCCTGCCTCAGGCATTTCTTAACTGGATGACCCTGAGCAAGTCATTTAACCTCAGTTTCCTTCATTTTCCTCATCTATAAAATGGGAATAACAATAGCACTTACCCCCCAGGGCAGGATCAAATAAGACACCATATGAAAAGCACTTTGCAAACTTTAAAGCTTCACAAATGCTTTTTGTTATTGTTGTTCAGCCTTGTCCGACTCTTTGGTCCTAATTGGGGTTTTCTTGGCAGAGATACTGTAGTGGTTTATCGTTTCCTTCTCCAGCTCATTTTACAGATGAAGAAACTGAGGCAAACAGGGTTAAGTGACTTGCCCAGGATCACACAGCTAGTAAGTGTTTGAGGCTAGATTTGAACTCAAGTCTTCCTGGCACTGGGTCTGGTGTTCTAGTCACTATACCACCTAGCTGCTCTTAGGAAACCCCAATAAGGAAACCCACTGCATCAGTGAAGATTGGCACCTTGGATCATTGTTTTGGATTTGGAAGGGATATTAGAGGCCACTGAGGCAGAGAGAAAGGTTAAATGACTTCCCCAGGGCTGCAAACTGGTGACTATCTGAGGAAGGATTCAAACTCAAGTCTTTCTGATTCGAACTCAGATTCTATGCCCTCCATTAGAGTGTAAACTCCATAAAGGCAGGGACTATCTTTTGCTTCTTTTTGTATCCCCAGTGTTAACACAATGCCTTGCACATAGTAGGTGCTTAATAAATTTTATTGCTTGATTAATTCACCCTCCAGCTGCCTCTAGAGGAGGATTTCAGATCTTGGTACTGGAAACTTAGCCCAGAGAGGAAGTCTTGGCAATAGGCATTCCAGGGCCAGGAGTGGGAGTTCCCAGGGAATGGAATGTCAGGTTAGTGAGCAGGCCCCAGTGTCTTTCCTTATCCTACCTCCTCCATTCTCTATGTCTGCACCTGTCTCTCTAATCAGTTTCCTTGACTATAGAGAATGAAGGGGAAAATGTCATTCACTTTGTGAATTTGCACAGTGCCTACAACATAAAAGACACTCTGCAGGGTCTTATGGAAGAAGATCTCTCCCTTCAAGGCCCTTATGATCCTCATATACGCTAAAGCACATTTCTCCATAGAAACAAAGGCATAAATGTTGATTAGGTTCTTGGGTGACCCACAAAAACTTGTTTAATTGATTATGGGACTGCAACAGCATGCACTCCCAACAAATGTCCATGATCTCTTTTGGGCAAGGGTGGTGAGTGCTGATGGAACGGACGTGCCTGCTACATACACTCCTTCCATTACAACAGGTAGAAATTGGTATAGATTTGAGGACTGAGGTCACCTAGATGCCACCATGGAATTGTTACTGACTTTCCTTGCACTTCTCTGATTCCCGGGAGTGTGTGCTCACTATCAATCTGATATATATAACCAGGACAATAGCGTGCCTCTTAATCCCGTTGCCTAGTACTGATGATTCTAAATGTAGGCATGGTCCTTAAAGAACAGGTGGGCATGAAGTGGAACAGCACCTTGAAGGATCTCTAATAATACATCATATTTCTAGGAAGCTAGGTGGCACAGTAGATAGAACACTGGTCTGAAGTCAGGAAGATTCATCTTTGTGAGTTCAAATCCAGCCTCAGATACTTATTAGATTTTTTACCCTGGGCTAGTCACTTAATCCTGTTTGCCTCAGTTTCCTCCTCTGTAAAATGAGTTAGAGAAGGAAATGGCAAACCCCTCTAGTATCTTTGCCAAAACCCCCCCAATGGGGGAGTTAGACGTGACTGAAAAACAATAACAAGGTGGTACCGTGGATAAAGTGCTGAACCCAGAATCAGGAGGACTGAGTTCAAATCCAGTCTCAAACACTTACTAGCTATGTGCCCCTGGGCAAGCGACTTAACCTCTGCCTGTCTTAGTTTACCCAAGTTTAAAATGGGATAATAATAGCGCCTACCTCCAAGCTTGTAGTGAGGATTGAATGAGACAGTATTTTTGAAATGCTTAGCACCTAGTAGCTGCTATGTAAGGGTAATATTATCGTTAGCTATTATCTATGTGAAAAACACTCAATGCACAGATATTTAGGGAGAACTTGTGAGGGGCAAATGAGCTAACAGGTAAATTACTCTCACTGACAATAGGAGGCCATGGGAATATTGAGCCTTGGGCCAAGTCCGCAAGGAGTTTCATATCTAGATATAGACACAAGACGAACATGTGCCGTATTAGGTAAGAGAAGCAGTGTATACAGGAGAAAGAGAACCAGGATGGGAGCCAGGGGACCTAAGTTCTAGACTTAAAGCTACCAACAACTTACTATAGGACCTTAGACCATTCTTTTAAACTTTCTTAGCCTCAGTTTACCCCCATCAAAACAAAGAAATTTAGACCAGGTGATTACTTAAGCTCCTTCTGACTCTGCAATTCTGATTCTATATGAAAATTAGGCTCAGTAATATGAACATCCAGTTTAATAAGCAATTGTCAAGCCTCTGCTGTGCTCCAGTCACCACACTATGTGGCAACAGAGACGGACACACACATACACACACACACACACACACACAGAGAAAGAGAGAGA